>JAHLSL010000015.1:472224-569438 GCA_025920805.1 Petroica traversi
GCGCTCCGGGGACGGCGCGGCCCCGGGGAGCTATCGAGGCTGCGGGCGGTGTCTGAAGCATCCAGGAGCCGTCTGACGGTATTGTCGGGATTTTGCACTGTTTTGGGGGTTGTCCTACTGTGTGTGTGTGTATCTCTCGTGCGGAAACGCGAACTTGAGTAAAGGCGGAGGCAGCAATCTCTAAAAGCAACAACCTGCGTGGCAAACGCTTGCCCTCCGCAGGGAGGGAGAGCTTTGGGCTTGTTTATACCATGAACGCTTTTCCCTGGGACAAGTGGGAGGGGAAAGCAATATCAAGCTTAGCGAATTAAAAAAAATTCATTCAAATACAAAAGCAAACTGCAAGCTAAGTAAGCTAAGCTTGTGAAAGTGAATTTAAGACAGCAGACTCTACAAATGAAGAAATAAGTTTAAGGGCTCTTTTTTCTGTTCCGTAAATTCTTCTAATATCTTAAGAGATGTTGCTTTACAAAGACATTGTCATGCAACAGTCTGAGAAACTGTTTTGGAAGGCTTGAAGGTGGCAGGTATGAAACCAAAGTCTGAGCAAGATCTTGATTAACTTGTAATGCTCCAGTGAAGAACATAATCCTGGATTTTAGAATTGATAAAGACCATACTGGTCTTAATAACGGGCTTA
Source organism: Petroica traversi (assembly GCA_025920805.1). Classification (NCBI taxonomy): domain Eukaryota; kingdom Metazoa; phylum Chordata; class Aves; order Passeriformes; family Petroicidae; genus Petroica; species Petroica traversi. Next base: position 472,865 of record JAHLSL010000015.1, read on the forward strand.
ACCATGGCATAATATAGAAAATGAATGTTTGGAAACGTCCTTCTTGAGTGCTAAAACCCTGTTGCTTCAAGAGTCCCTTTCTGATTGCCATGCAGTTAGTCTTTCAAAAAATTCATGCTTGGAAGTTCATTGTGTCTCTTTGTAACTAATTCTACAAGGTTTTTATATGAGTGTAGAGCCTTCAGGTTTTGTACCTTATTTCAAAATTTTGCCATAACATACTATGCAGCTATGTACTATTCATAAAAGAGGGAAAGAATTCCGATAATAAACACATATGGTAAAAGGTGAGATATTCTTCAAACTTTAGTACAGATTTATTTTGCTTCAAGTTATTTCTGATAAAACATATCTCCCACTGTTTTAAAATAAGTTCAAGGTTCTAATCTTTGCACTTCCTAATTTTTTGTAGTCCTAAAATAAGGAAAATTTAGTTCTGTTGAGACATTTCTTTCATAATGACCGGTACAGCTGTGTAAGATACTGATACATTTTAAGGTTTCTGTTAGAGAAGTGCCTTGCACAAATTATTCTTGACAACTTTGTGTTATCGTTCTTTAAGTTTTGTATTTCAAAATTATTCTAAAGCTTCAGTTAAGACTGTAGTCATCTTTGTCAAATTGTTGGAACCAATAAGGAGATATGGTGGTATAAAGAACTTGCAAAGGTAATACGGAGCATGCATGGAAGAATATAGATAATGCAAAAATTCTCGAACATCATCAGACTTTTGTTTTACTTACTAATTTGTCTTATTAATTAGTCCCCCTGGCAAGATATCTACAGTCTTCTTCCTCAGTTTCAACATTCTGTATGTTCTATCAAATCTTGGACTCTTTGAGTAATTCTGGCTATTTAAAGCACCCATAACACCCAGTAAACTTGTCATTTGGTCATCTGCTATGACCAAATTTCCCACATAGCAAAAACAATATAAGGTGCTTTGTGAGTTCTAATGGTCCATTTAATTCAGTATTTTATTTCTAGCAGTGGTAATAGGAGATTATAATGTAGGGAAAGCAGTGTTCCTCTTCCTGCAATCTGTGAATTAAAGTTGATGTGGCCTGTAAGAGTTACTTCACCAAGTCCTGGTGGTGATGTTGTGCAACTGACATAATTTGTTCTATAAAGCAAAATATAGGCAGGACAAGAGGAGAAGTAAATATCTTTATAACATTTGAATTACAGGAAGTGTCTACAAGAGCTGTGAATTCCCCTGTAGGGTATAGGCAGTTTGGTGACATCATATCACTCAGGCTAGCTGTTATTTATGGTAGCAGCTGAGCTGTACCATGGGTACTGGAGAAAGACAGAAGCTTTTATGGTAATCTTTTCCCCACTTGCATCCTATAAGCACACCTTGGCTGTATCCATTGGGGCTGTTTATTCCTTATCCCGTTCTAGTACTGGCTGGAGAATTTGGTTTTTCTGGTATGTGTGGAATTTATTTGGTTATCAGTAAAGGCCTGCAGAACTTTACTGACTTTTTTTATTGACAATATCTTATATTAGTTATTGAGGCAGGCTCAAGTGTAGGAACTTGCCTCTTTCAGTTCTTTCTTTGTTGGCGTTTTAATTTATGCTGATGACCTTAACTGCACTGTTTTCTCTGCTAAATCTGCTCCTTACATTTTTTCACTAGGGCTACTTTGTTTAATTCTATGTGTGTAAGCAAACAAGTTGATGAATAGTGATTTTTATGATCTTAATCAGTGGTGATGTTTTTTTGTTGTTGTTGTCATCCAGTATCTAATTTTCTATTTATTGATGGTAGAGGCTCCAGAAGCAGTTGTTGCAGTGGAAAAGGATTGATGTAAAATTTTTTTTTATTTGGGCTGATTATTATAGGTCTTGTATTGATAAGGTTAACACTGCCTTTCCCCTACTTAATGAAGTTTTTTTTTCTTAACGCTTCTAGCCAATGTGACCAGTTTGAACCCAGCTGCCTAGCATGTGTGATATCTTGATTCAAATAACATTTCTGTAGCTCTGATAATTGTCTCCTTGTTTCATTATTTTTTAAACCCCAGTATTTAAATGTTTAAATAAATTTCTCCTGAATGTGCTAACCAAACGTAAAGCATGAATGACTGGTATAATGGTGTTAGACCTCCTTCTGTGTTGACAATACCTTTCCCAATATGCTGTATATCTCTTCTGGCTACATCCTGTTGGTGGCTCATATTTTTCCCATGGTTTATTATATCCAATGTTTGACTGATTTTGTACGGGTATTTTTCCTCTATCTCTCCTTTTGACTGATTCCATTCTGCTTGATGTACAATAGTTGTGTAGCATGTACTTAATTTCATGGTCTCTTAAAACCCACCACCTCTATTTGCATCTTGGGGACAGGGAAGGGGAGGGCAGGCAGGGGGACAACACGTAGCATTTATCTCATTTCTTTGATTAATATGTTTTAAGATCTAGTTTGTTTCTGTCTTAGGTATAATTATTGACATTTACTCATTTACATTTCCATAACATGCTCAGTAACCTCTTTCTTAATGGGATGTAAATGGCCTAGTTTGTTGACAGTCTGAAACCTAATTCTTTGGTTTTAACCTTCTGTATTCTCTTTTTCAACCTGGCTAAAGAATCATTTGGAGGTTTTATGTTAGAGTTGATTTTTTTTTTTTTAATCCCATATAGGTTATTCAAGGTCTAAGAGAACTAGTTAATGCCACTATTTTCATTTTCTTAACTTTCTTTTCAAGTTGTTACCTATTGACTGAAAATACCTATGCTGGAGGACTGATATTGACAGAATGAAAGATAATATGTCAGATTCTGGAGATCAATTTCATACATTGGTTTAGATTTCAGGAAGGAAAGATTGAGACTTCCCCTGTCAAATGTGTTAGTGCTGAGAAGAGCTCTACTCAACACTAATAATTTGTTGCTAACCTTCAGTACATCTCTTATACTCAACTGCTGGCTGTAAACAGGTATGTAGTTGTATCCCATTCTGGTTTCCCAGAAAATCAAGAGCAATTTTTTTACAGTTAAAGAGTTTCTTATTTGGGGGGCTTGTTTTGATGTTTGCATTTCGAGATTTCTTTTGCCTTTATTGTTATTCAGGCACAAATGACTCTGAAGTGTCCGAATAAACCTATTAAACTGACTACTCTTAAAAAATTCTAGGGCAGAAAATCTCATGTTTCAGAACATTATATTGGAGACAAACTTTTCAAGAGTTGACCTTGGAAAGTTGACCTTTTTTTAATAAAATGAAGTTTTTTCTTGTCCAGGTCCAGCTTTAACTACTTGTTCAGATTTGGAAAATTAATGAGTTGATATACAGCTGGATATCACCCCCACTTTGACTGTTCAACCTTAGTTATCTCAGAAAATCCATTAATAAATACAACTGGTTTTAGATATTACCTTGAGTTTCACAGCTAGAAAGAATTTGTTTTATTTCATTAAATTCTTTTCCTACTTTCAGTTTATTTTCTTTGTAGTGTTTTTTTGGGCTACAGATGCTGATGTTTTTTTCTTCATAGATAAGTTTTTGATACATGAGAAAGTTTTTATGTTGTTTCCTAGAACTACCTTAGAAATGTTCTTTATAGTAATTATTATTTAATGTATATTTATCTTAACATCCAAATCAGCAAACTATTGTATAAAAAGTTGGTATAATTAAAATATTTACTTTATCATGTGTGCATTATAATTCCAGACAGGGATTTGCACTATTATAATCTAAATTTATTATAATCTAATGTGTATCTGAAGAATAAGCTAGATAAAATCCTGTGATCGTGATACAAGAAAATACATGCAGTATGTTTCTTGGCATATGAACTGTTTGCTGACAGACCAAAAAATCATCAAGGGGCTGTGTGGAGTTAGCTGCCTGCCAGGCTAAACCATAACAGGGGCACTTTAGCATTGACTACATTCAAATTTGGTACAAGTCCTGATTATTTAACTGAGACAAGTATTTCAGTATAGACACATTTTTATGAATGAGATTATAATTTTTCTCTCTAGATGTATTGTGTGCCCTTTTTGTCTTTTTTGACCAAGGACACCAGTGGAAATATTTAACTGTGCCATGGAATTAGAATGGCATCTGATAGGCCATAGTAAAAGTGATACTATATATACATAAACTATTTTTTTTTCTGAGGAGATGTTAATTAATTTTCTTAGAAAAAGACTATGAAGCTTCATTGAATTTATTTTTAAAATCCAGTTTTGGAACATCCTTAAGAAGATACATGATCAAGTCCAATCCACTGCTATTGTTGGTAGCTAAAGCTTAATCTCCTCCATAAACTGATAAAGCTCAATCTTAAAAGTAGCTTGGGAGAAGGTTGTGTGAAAGTCTCAGCCCAGTGTAGATCTGGTGGTGATGGTAGTGTTACCCATCTGTTACTAACAGCTTATTCTAATCACTGTGAGGTGGCCTGGTTGTCCTGGCTGTCCCCATCTCGTCCTGATAAATCCATATAGGTTGTCAGAAAAGAGCAAGTGAGGGAAAAAATAAAAAAGGACAACTATTTAGAGCCTTGCTATGTTTGTGCCACCAGTAGGTTGGTAGGAGTAGGGGAAGTCTAGAGAAATCTAATTCTTACCTGACCTCATATGACATAAGATCACTGAGGTAGAGGGTTGCTGTGTCATTATGATTGGTTCTTGCACAGCTTTACTCTAAACATTGTATTTTAGAATTTATTTTAGTACATTTGGCATCATTACATGCCTTTTGTTCACAGTGTAAAGATTCTCAAAATTCTAGTTAATAAATAAAACCTGAGGATTTAATTGACTTATGTACTGTAGATGTTGGTGTAATGAATTTGCATAATGGCATATAACTTATAAAAGTAATGAATTTATATACTTCTGTAATTCAAGGAAATTTTAAAGTATTTTGTTCTTGAGTTATTTGTTGTGCATTTTTGTTATGAAGACATTCCTGTAATGAATTTTGTGTCTTGTCACGTTACCCTGGTGTAACCGGCTGGTCAGAGCAGCGACAAAATCCAGGGTGTCTCTGCTGCCTGGGACAGCAGGACGGTCAGCGAGCCACTCGCTCTCTCAGCAGGTTAGGTGATACATGCACACAGCAGGGTTAGGCACCACACACTCAGCAGCAAAGAGGAGAGAGGGGTCTTTGTGCAGAATCCAGGAGCCAAGTTTAATCAATAGTGTGAATGTTCTGGGGACAGAGACCAGGGACCTTATATGGACAGGGCGGGGTTTACATTAACCAACAGGGAGAGGGCCAGGGGGTGGCACACTGAGGATGGACAGGCTAGGGAACCAACGAGGAGGGATTAATGAGAAAGGGTCAAGCGGGTGTCGAACTGGGGAGAACATTCCGGCAAGTTTACTTACAAGGGTAAAAGGGGCGGGGAGGGCAATGGGCTAACTCGCAGGGGAGGATTAACATGACTAGGTGATGTCATGGAGGAACCATCTAGCAGAAACAGGTGGATGTTACTTCTGATGTGGACTCATCCACCCTAACAGTGTCTTCAATACAAAGTCACAGCATATTAATCTTTAGTAATTCCGTAGTTAAGGCAGATAATTTTTAGAGTTATGATGGGACATAATTATGAAATTATGTCTACATGGTTTGGCAGGGAGTTTTCTCACACAAATGGATACAGCAAAAATTAAAATTCTGAGGTAAAAATCGAATTAATTGAAAATAATTCTTAATTTTGAAACACATATAATGCAAGAATATATCGAACATGACTTTTTATAGAAATAATACAGAAAAATGTCTAAATATTTCTGTATATAATAGTTAAACAGAAACAGAAGCAGTGGTTTAAGATTTGGGAAAAAAAAGTGACTTCTGATATTGCCAGGTAACATGGAAAAGCAGCAGCAGTTTGTTCATTTCGATGAAATATAGGAGATTATTTTCAGATGTAATCTTTTATCCTCTGTTTTCTAGGTAGGCTATACCCGTATGTTATATTTAGGTACATATTATATGTGTGTCATAGCCTTCCACTTTCTTAAGGTCATGTCTTCTGTAGAGAGTGAGGTAGTAGCTTTCTCTCATGATAAACAGATATCTGCACTGGAGTGTCCAGAAGATCAACTTTCATATGAAATATAAAGAGAATTTTCAATATCCCTTCCACTTTTTCCTTCTGACTCTTTTAGGTTTTTTGTATTTATGCCTAGTCAATCTGAAATGGGCTAAAATGAGAGTACCTAGCTCCAAAGGGATTGTGAAATGTCTGCAGCACAAGTTTGATCATAGAATTGTATAATATCTCAAGTTTGAAGGGGTCCCTAAGAGACATTGAGTCCAACTTCCTGCTCCTCACTAAACCGCACGACTAAGAGCATTGTCCATATGCTCAGTGAAATCTGAATGGTTTGGTGACATGAAAGCTTCTGGGGAAATCTGTGACTGACCACCCTCTCAGTAAGAACCTTTTCATAATGTCTAATATAAACATGCCCTTACACAGTTTCATGCCATTTTCTTGTGTCAGCTCAAGAATTAAACAATTGTTTCTGCACCAAATGAATGGGATGTTTTGTCTTTTTTTTTAATTATTCCTTCTAGTGTATTGTAAACAGTTTTATTGGGCAATATATTATAAGGCTGTATATGCCTTGAGGATGTCTCTTTAGGTCTGATCTATCATAGTACATTTTGTTGTCCTTAAACAGGTCAAAGAACACTTAACTGGAGATACCAACTGGACTTTAGGTTAAGAGCATACTCAGTTACTTCTAAAACATTTAAATAATGTTAACATTAATTACAAAAATCTAAGGATGGAATGCTTTGAGATTTTTCACATTTTTATTATAATATTTAGTATATATAGTTTTATTCATCCTTACATTTTGTTATACCTGTATGTCATAGTTTAACCACAGCCAGCAGCCAAACTCCACCCGTCCACTTCCCCACCAAGCAGGATCGGGGTGAGAGTCTGCAGGGTAAAAGCCAGAGAACTCATGGGTTGAGATAAAGACACTTTAATAGGGAAAGCAAAAACCGAGCACCCAAGCAAAGTTAATGAAGGATTCTTTCACTGCTCCCCATTGGCAGGTAGGTTTTCAGCCATCCCCCCTGGTGGTTACTTGGGAAGATAAACACCATCACTCTGAATGTAACCCCCTTTCTCCTTCTTCCTCTTGCTTTTTGTGCTGAGCATGATGTGTGCTGAGTATGATCTGGAATATCCCTTTGGTCAGTTTGGGTCAGCTGTCAGCCTTCTTACAGCCTCCCATGCACCCTCACAAAATGCCTTGACTCTGTGTGATCTATATTAATTATAATCACTATGTTGTCTGTTCTGTTCAGCACAAACCCAAAACGCATCCTCATACCAGCCACTGGGAAAAAAATGGACCCTACCCTAGTCAAAACCAGCAGACTATAATATAATAGTTCTCCCAGCATTTGGAGATAAATGATGAAATAGGCAAAAAAATGTAATACAAAACATTTAATACAGCACCCATATCAATTTTAGCCCATGCTTCTCTGATGATACTGAAACTAAATGTGAGTCACAGTGTTTGTCTGTCTTGAGAGACTCATTGTTCTGACAGGTTGGTATTGAGACTAGAAAACTCAGTTCACATAAATGGTGGAACTGCTACAGACTGTCATGGTTTGACACTGGCCAAATGCCAGGCACGCACAAAAGCTGCCTACTCAGCCTCTTCTGCCACAGCTGAGCAGATGAGAGAAAAATTAATGAAGGGTTCATGAGTTGAGGTGGGACTTGGAGCAAAACCGAACACTTGAATGGCAAAACAGGCTCACCTTAAAGATACAAAGTGAATTTATCACTAACAAAATAGGAGCTTAATGAGAAGTAAAATAAGCCATTAAAAACATAATTTCTTCCCCCAACCCCTCCCTCCTTCCCACTGACAGTGCAGGGGAACAGGGTGTGGGGGTTTGATTGGTTCATCACCCGAGATTTTCTTCCTCTGCACAGGGAGAGGAGCCCTTCCCCTGTGAGACCATGGGGTCCCTCACACACGAGACAGTTCTCCGTGAACTTCTCCAACATGGGTCCAAATCTCATGAGCAGGGCCACATCTCTCCACTGGGCCGCCCACTGGATCACAGCCTCCTCCAGGCATCCACCCGCACTGGTGTGGGCACCTCTCCCACAGGCTGCAGGTGGATCTCTGCATCCCCTGTGGATCCCCATGGGCTGCAGGTGGATGTCTGCATCCCCCACCGATCCCCATGGGCTGCGGTGCATCTCACCATCCACTGTGGATCTCCATGGGATGTGGGTAGATCTCTGCATCCTCCATGGATCCCCATGGGCAGTGGGTGGATCTCTGCATCCCCAGTAGATCCCCATGGGCTGCAGGATCATAGCTGTTTCACCATGGCCTTCACTGTGGCCTACAGAGAAATCTTGGCTCTGGCACCTGGAGCACCTCCTTCCTCTCTTTCTTCACTGACCTTGGTGTCTCCATGTTGTTTCCCTCACATGCTCTCACCTCCTCCTCTTCTCTAGCTAGAAAAAACTTGGTGTGCTTTGTTTTGATGTTCTTCTTATGTTACCACAGAGGCATTACCAGCCTCTCTAATTGGCCGAGCTTTTCCCAGCAGCATGTCCATCTTCAAAGCCATCAGGGACTGGCTCTGCCGGACATGGGGGAAGCTTCCAGCAGCTTCTCTCAGAAACCATCTCTGTGACCCTCCCTCCACTACCAAAAACCAGGTGGTGCAAAAACAATACACAGGCATAAAAAAGAAATAATTCACATATATGGTTTAACAGCTACAAGCACAAAAGAGAAACAAGTTTGCTACTATTTAACTACTTGTAATTCTTTGATCAAGATTCTTAATGATACTATGTGCCCTTATAAAAAACACAGAACACTCTGAAAGCAAAGACTTTTCTTAATGGGCAAGTGTCAATTTACTTGAAACTCTGATTTTAATGTGTAACAGCAGTAATAGCGCTGATATGTTTTGTTTAACAATCTGTAAAATTTTTGTTCACAGAAGTGGTACATCAGTAACATTTTTATTGTTTACTCACAGACCATGGTTATGGTTGGGGATTTCTTCAGCACTATGATTAGAGGAGTCTGAATTACTCCTATGTTTCTCATACAGTTTATGAGATCATGCAATTCTGCATAGTTAATGTTTGAACTGAAATCTAAAAGGGCAAGTAATTTGAAAAACCTCAGCAATATTGTTGGAAGTTCTGTATATTCTTGTATCTGTTTCCATTTACATGCATGTATAGCTACAAAAAATCTGATAGTCTTGGAATGCTACTTCCTATTATTGGATGTCCTGATTTAAGTATTTATGGTTTTGCGTGTGTGGTTTGTATTTCTTGGGTTTGTTTTTTTTTCCCCCTTGGATGTCAGAATTTCTGAGGAAGAAGTTGGGAACCGAAAGTGTTGCTGCTTTTCTTTATTCCCCTGGAGAATGCAGCTTGCTTATGCCATACCCTTAATGTAAACTACATGTTTTGGGGTAGCACAGGTAACGATACAGAATTGTTGTGTGAAAATGGTAATTAATGTTGACCAATTAGTAGCTGGTGCTTCCAGCTGTTCTTTTCCTACTTTGCTTTGTCTATTTCTTGATTAACCAATGGACTTTACTGTTTCGTTTTTGCATTTATTATACTACAAATTGTGGGGAACAGCTTTTTAAGTAAGTATAGGAAAGCAGAGGTTGTCTGGATTCTCTGTTTCCTAAGAAACTGGGTTTTTTTTAGGTCTGCACAATCTCTGTTGAGGTTTTGATTGCTGCTATAACCATGCAGTCAGGAAGATTTGTATGATAATGTCTCCTAAACAGCGCAGCTGATGAAGTATACTGCTGCAATACTGAAATGTGGTAGTACAGCTTCTATTGTTTTTACCTTTATTTTTAATTGGTATAATGCACTGTAAATCTAATGTGAGACTTGGAAGCATACCAGAAAAGGATACTACCTGCGGAAGGAATAAATGCTGTCAGATATGTGAAACTCTTCTGAGGAAGAGAAAAGGAACAAATCCATTCCAATGAATTAGTTAAATCAGGCTTCTTATGTTTTTCAGCCAGCACTGGAGGCTGCAGCTGAGCCCTTCAGGCTCTGCTGGCTGTGAACAAAGGAGTTGCAGATTTATTTTTTTTTCCCTCTTAAAAAAAAAAAAGTTAGACCGATGCCTGGCATTTGCGATAATTTGGCTCCTCCTACTGTGCCAATTGAAACCCCTCCCTACATAACCAAAATAAATCATTCCCCATGATTCTGAGGATATTTTACATTTACAAGTACAAGCTTTAGTGCACTTAACTACATTTTGTATAGATAATGCTTTTGGGAAAAAAAGGGAAGTAATTTTTTAGGAGACAGATAAGAATGACTCAAACAGCATCTCATTTTCAGAGCTCAGAAGCACAGCAAAATCAATCTTTTAGCCCTAGCCTGCTTTAATTTTAAATACTAGAATGTATTATCTACTAATTGTTTTACTATTGATTTCTGTTTTCCGTTAGAAAATGTAATAGGTAAAACATTTAAATTGCTGTTAAAAGTATTTCAGATTATATATTTATTAATTTAAAGCTTATTAATCTCAAATCACACCACACACTTCATATCTGATCTTTGAGTAGCTCATTGCAATGTTGACTAAATTTTAGCACAGGACTTACTCTACTTATATGTATTCGGGTTCTGTATTTTTTGTTTCAACTGTGCCTCCTGTCATGGCTTGGATGACTTATATTTCCCACTGGTTTGATGAAGATGATTGGTATGAAGGACAAGAAAGAGTAAGAATTGCTTAAATTAATATTTTCTCTTTTACTACTTTTATATTTTTCTTCTTTAAGCTACTGTTTGTTATATTGATAGTATCAAAAGTAATATTGGTATAGTGGTACTACGAAGGAATTTTTAGTCATTTTAATGAGGTCTTGAATCATAGATAAAGCACATTCAAAATGAGTTTTTTGAAAATTAATGTTACTGGCTGGATAAAAGGTTCTGGAAGTGTGGCAACCACCTACTTGCATTTTTTAGCTTGCATAACTTAACAAGTAGTAATTCTTTAATATGCAGTGAGATGGAAAGCAAACATTTAATTTTATTGTATTAGGAGGAATTAATATACCACACATGGTGTAAAATAAAATAGTTATAAATAGTAGTAAAGTAAAACAAAAATATTTGGGAAATATTAAATTCACCTGGGGTCATTTCCAAGTTGTATCTTGGATAGCTTTATGTTTTTATTAACATTTTTCTGAGGAGGAGTTGTTACTATAGTAACATTTGCAGGATAACTTGAATTTTTTTTTTTAACGTTTATTAGCTGCATGTCTACAGCTGCTGTCATATATTTGTTTTGGGAAATGAATATAAGCCACATTTCTTTCACTGTATTAAGCTCTTTTATGGTACCTTATATTTCTGTGATTTCTTTTTCTTGTTTTCATTGTATATGGTCAGCAAATGAATTAGAATGCAGGTGATACTACTGAAAGCAGCTGCTTCCATTGTATTATTGTGTATTACTTGATAATGCCATCTATATACTCATAAGTATAGAAATCAGGCAGGTATTACTAGTGTTCCACTGTTCTCACTTTACATGTCTCTCCTGGTATGGATGTTTCGTACGTAGAATTACCTTTTAGTAGCTGTCATCAGGGATTCAGATGTGAGATGTGTCAAGAGGTAACTTTATCTAAAATCTGAAGAGTCTTGGCAATTTGCCAGCAGAAAAGCAGACTTCTGGTGATTGTTGTAACCCTAGATTGGAAGCTGAGAACAAAATCTTATGGAGACTCTTAGATGCTTCATACTGTGATGAGACATGGTTGTGTATAATCTCTGTGTATTGCACGCATCATCTGCAAACTATGATTAAGCAGTACTCCATAGATGATGGTTTTGTTATCACTGGTGGATGGTTTCCTATTGATTAGATGTGTAGTCAACATTGCTAGTGATGTATTGTTAGAAATGTCAGCATTTCTCCATGCTTTTCAAACCTAGTATGGCTCTCCAGATTATCTTGTTAAATTCCAATAAAGGGAATTCTAGTTAAATTCTAGTTAAAATTTGACTACACAAGTATTGTAGTCAAAACCACTACTTTGTAAGCCTTAGTATGTTATGATTTTTTTTAATGTTCTTACCGTAGGTTTTCTAAGCAGGTGTCCTGGGTTGGTATCTATCGGATTAATATATTTGGCTTTTATTTCGAGTGTTTGTTTCTGTGAAATAGTCTCAGGCTGTAACTTCAAGTTTCAGACTTAAGTGAAAAGTCCACAACTTCTTCCCTTGTGAAGCCAGAGATCCTGTGATTAAATCAGTTCTGGTAGTGATTTGGGTCCAAGTTTATTGTGGAGGTTAAAATGGCTTGGAACACCAGTAGAACACATGTTCATTTCAAATAATCTTTTCCTAGTCAGTGTCTGGATAACTGAATGCACATTTTGAATACTTGCTAGGTTATCAAAAGTTAGGAAATGTCATATGCAAATTCTGGATGCAAGAGTCTAGCCAAAGCTTCTGGTGTTTTTGAGGAATATTGTTGAAATTCAAAGCCTTGTCCAAGGCACCCTGTTACTGACTATGGTTAGTCTTCAGATTATCTGGGAGCTGTACCTGGCCTGAATTGTGTACAAAAGTAGAAAAAAACTTTTCCAATTTTTGCAAGCTATCTATACTGCTTAGTAGTAAACTAGCAACCAGCCTGGCACTTCAACAAGCAGTAGACTACCTTGGAAGAATTCTTCTGGAAAGTTCAAAGGGCTTCATTTGTGTGGAGAAGTAAATGTGTAAACCTACATAGCTATTCTACATTGTGACTGTCACTACTAATGTTGTCAGACTTTGTTCATCTTTTGCCCAGAAGCATTTCTTGAAGTAGTGAGTATTGTCTCAGACTGTTCTGAGACCTCCATCAGTAACTGCAGTTTAGTAAGCCATGTCAAAACTGAACATTTGTTGACATTTTGCATACTCCAAAGTAGGAAGGACTTTTGTTTGTTTTGTCAAAGTTTTCATGTTGTAAGTTGTCTATTGGCTTTTAAGCTGCATGTAAGCCAGTCATTTCCAATTACCATTTATTTCATGGGTCTAGACAAATGGCTGTAACATGCTTGGTGTTTCCCAGCCCCACTGGAAGAAAATTTCTGCTCTGTTCTGCAGACATACCAAGATTTCTTCATAGGTCTGAAGACTTTCATGCTTTTAGCAAGATAAAATGATTGTCCATTATCTGTGCTTCTACCGGTCCCACTGGATAGGGTAATGAATTTGAAACCCTGTGGTTCACAGGTGACATTTTCATTTCCAATGGATTTCCCCTAAAGATGGGTAAATATACCCAATGTCTTTAAGGAGATATAATGTGATATAATGTCTTTATATCACCAAAGTTCTTATTAACTATTATGTTGTCATTTATGTGCTGACAAAAATATTGGTACCTGACGCAGTAGTCTGGGTCCTGATGGGAAGATGATAACAATAGAGTGAACAGAAGCAGAGGGCATTAGCACTTCATTGCTTGTAGCTGTAAAGAAACTACTCTTTGTGTACACCAAAGCATATTGATTAAAATAAGGTTACTGTCTGCCCACTTTTGTGTGCATGCCATATTGCACAGACTCATTTGGATAGGTCAAACACCACATGGACCACAATCAAAGCATGTGAGCATCTGTTATTGGTTGTGCTTGATGGCTATACTTTTATGGACACTGATAGATGCAAGCACATGTACGGATAATGAAAGTGTTAAGTGGTGGGTTTAAAGAGCTTTTCTACAAGTGTTATTATAGTGCAGTTGGGAAATACAGTGAGCAATGAAATACACTGAGTAGCTGAAGCAGAGAAAAGGGAGTTAGATTAAAATTAAAATGGTGCCTGTTAAAGAGCTGCAGTTGCCAGGCTACTGGCACTGCATTTTTGTGTGTGGTGTGACACAACACTCAGTCTTTTCGCCTGAATCCTGTAGTAACTGCATTATTCTGTGTACATCAAGGTTTAGTTCCTCTATCTGTCAAGTAAAGTGATTTCATTCTACAATCAGAACAATATTTTCCATTTTTGGAACCAGCAAGGTATTGGAGTGAACATGGAAATTCTAAAGTGGTCTGCAAAAAATGATACCTATGCTAAGGTAGGGATTATTAGGCATTTATCTATAAGTTATTGATATAAAGCAATGGTATATATCTAGTCAATTCCGTTGTTATTTTAAAGTAATGTTTATGATGTACCAAATTTCAGTTTAATGTGGTTGCTTTTTGTGAGTTTTTCTATATTAAGCAACAAGGAAGGACCTAGAATGTTGCTGCTTCTGCCAATTGAAAAGAAAGGGTTTGTTGTCCTCCCTCTTTCCTTCATCTCCTTGGAAACTGTGAGCACACACTGCTAGCTTTCCCAATGTGGTATTCGTTTTTTACATGCACAGGCGTTTTATTCATTGTTTTCTTAAAAGTCCAATATAATTACTTGTACATCCCTTATTTCAAAATAAAATGCTTTTTTACAAAGTATGAAAAATCTCCATTATATAAAAATGCACCTTGTGTGAAATAATGTATATTTTCATTTATGCTACATTTCTAAGTTTTTGTCATTTTATTCAGGCTGTTCTGATGAAAACATCTTTCTCTTTTATACTCTGCTTACTATGTTGGGTATGCTTAACAGAAATCTATAATGTTTGAAAAGATCTGCAGGTAACTGCTTTAATACATTTTACCTACAAGAGAGCAAGTCAGTATGCCACACAACTGTCATTTCTTCTTCTAGATACTGTCATACTGAATTTCAAGTCAAATGCTTTCTCTTGCGAAATGGTATATCATTACAAAGCAGGAAATAATAACAATTTTAAAACTATAAATATTAGTAAATAGAATGCAAATTCTTTTCTATAGTAAAGCTCAGAATATTTTATCTATGTAACTTTTTTACATATACCTAAATAGGGAAAATTTAGTCTAAGTTTAAGAATACTTATTAATCATGAATTCTTAACTCAGTGAAATAACATATTTTACAGAGCAACATTTTGCAACTAAAATTGAAAAATTTCATCTCTTAGCAGCATTTTCATAGAGATTACTGCAGAATCCTACAAGATAAATCTGTTGTCATTCTGAAAGAAAAATCTGTGGAATTCTGTTTTAGCATCTGTAAGAGATCTTAGCTTTACGATTAATTTTACCATTACTCAAAATGCAAATTAAACAAGACTTAAGTTACATTTTCATACAGATTAAAACTTCATCAAACAGGAGTTCTTAGCTCACATATGAGAAGGTAAAAAGGATTATCTGTTCAAAGTGAGAAAAATATTTTATTGTTATGAGGTAAATGCTTGTATAGTCTTAGGTTCTAAATAGTTGACTTTTTATCAATCTTACATTGACGGTTTTCAGGTGATAAACCTGTAAATTAAACCTATGATAATCTAATGTTTTACATCTACTTCTCTCCTACTTCACCATGGCTTTTTTAATGCTCCTTATCAGTTTGCTGTCATACCTAGAGTTTTAACAGTTGTTTTCCCTGGAATCAAGAATAGAACCCAAAATTTCTGGTTCCACGTATTCTGTACTTTCATAAAATAGTTTTCTAATCTGCTGGGAGACTTTAATTTCAGAAAAAGTGATTGTTAATGGTGCCAGATATATTTTCATGGGAACTAGAAGAGGTCTGTTCTGAATGCCCCAAATCCAATTATTTCTCTGCGTATGTGATTTATACTTCAATTGCACAGAAAGGAGAGCTGGAATTTGCAATTTTACTGTATCATAAAATGAACACTTAATGGCAAAATTAGAAATTTGGAGGCTATTTTTACCACTTGATTATGTTGATTCTTTAAATAATTAGATAAATTTCTCTCTGGGGGACTCATATAATTTAGAATGTGAGATGGATTGCAAAGGAGCTGCAAGATGATGTGATTTATAAAAATGTTCTCTCTGGAATCTCTAATTTGCTGCAGAAGTTGGAAGAAATATTATTGACAGTCAGAAAGGAAGTCTAATAGCCAAAGCACTAGTCTGCTACAAAGCTGTATCTTGTAACTTGTTTTTCTCTATATTTCTGTTCTGCTGCTGCAGTCTCTATTACAAAAATCTTCAAATATTACATGTGAACATTTAATTTCATTCAGTCATTTAGTACTCACTCAGAATGTTCAAGCACTTTAACTATGGTCAGTGATATCTTCGAGATGATCAGTCTCAAACATTCAACTGATCCTGATCTTCTGCTAAAGAAGCCCCCAAAATAAGTCTCTCTCAATGTTTTCCTATTTCTTTCACACTTTCCAAAGTGAAAGAAACATGATGTCATGGAATTTTCTACGTATAATTATTCATTACTGTGTACCTGCCAAGCAGATGCACCAATCCGAGGAGAAAAATTAAAAATTAAATTAATAATTCAATTTTCATTTTAATGCATATATGCAAGGGATAAAAATTAATTTTGATATTATTTAGGCAACTAGTTTTTAGTCAATAGTGGCGAATAGGTTCCTGTGGGTTCTGTGATCACTACTGTAACACCTGTACAAAGTTTGTTCTGTATGTGCCTTAATACCAGTGCTGTCCAGAAAAATATTTCCCCCTCTATACATTTGACATCAAGTAAGTCAAGAGTCATCTCCAGCAACATATCTGTGCTAAACTGTTACACAGCTATGCATTGTGAAACCAACCCTTGAACTTCATCAACAGTTGATCCCTCAAAATACGTGATTGCTTTTGAAGTCTTATTTCTTGTTAATTCACTTTCCTTTATGGAGCTTGAAATGGTACCTAACACTTGGTAAATTTAACATAGCTATCTTTGTTTTTCAGGATTATTGTCTTAGCTCTTTGACCTAAAGATGTCATCCTCCATATTCCATGTAGTGTTTTTCCACCTAATGTCCCCCAGTCCATTAATCTATCCACAGCATAAATGTGACCCTGAGACATTCTGTTACTAAGCAACGTGTTGACATTATCCTGAATGAAATGGGGGCTAGGTATGTAATTGGTCTGGCCCAATATTTCTTGCATTTTTATGCTGAAGTCAGTTTTCTCACTCTGAGCACATCTGGTACTGTGAGACTTGTTTTGAACATAGAAATCTAGTTTGCTGTAATGTTACCCTAAGCTTTGCTTTTGATTTTTTAACAGCTTACTTCAACTTTTCTTTGTTAAACAGTAATTATTAAGAAAATTTAGAAAGCTTATCCATAAAGGATGATAGTAAGGAGGATAATATGATAAATAGTTGTTCTATGCAAGTGATTTGAAGACCTTTTCACATGTTGTTTTTACTTAAAACTGTTAGTATATTGTTTATTTTGTCTTGCTGTCAGTGGGAGATGAATGGGAGAGCAGAGAAGGCATTACACTCTAATAGAGAAAGTATTGAACCAGACCACAGAAGAAAATTAACATGATGAAGTTTCAGCTGGTACAAATCAAGAACTATTCAAGTTTTTAATGGGCTGTACTTCCCCCTCCCTTTTCTTCCAAATGGATTGTTTGAATGGTATTAGGCACTCTTTCTTGTGTGGCACTGAAGCCTCTGAACATCTACTTGACTTTATTTCAGATGGATTTATTTGTACCTCAGGCGAGTTCTATTTCTAAAGTAGACATGTATAAATTATTTATGGAAACAAAAATGTATTATTCTATTCTTTAATAGTTTTTCATCTTGGAGTCTAATGAATTTCTCTTTTAAAGGCAAAAATGTCACATGTGAAACAAGTGGGACTTTTAGCTGCTGGATGTCAGCCATGGAATAAAGATATATGTGCTGCTAGTGGGAACAGATTTGCCTACTGTGCTACCCTTGCTGTTTATATTTATCAGGTAAGGTTATTCTTGTTTATCAGATTAGTTACACTTTTACATTTTTCTTGATCTCACTTTGAACTCTTTCAACAAATGTTTCTGCAATGCTTTTGGAAGTATGGTTGCTGTTGAGAAGATGTCTATGTAAAGCTCAGTATTCCATTCAAGATACCCAGAAGTTGTAGGTGTCAAAAAACATTTTTAGAAGACAGGTTCTCAGTGCAGCCATCATTTGAGATTAATGAAGTTCAGTGATAGAAGACTGAGTTCTGAGGGAGAAAAGAAGTAATTCCACAATTCCGTTTGAAGATGTAGTACAAAATATTCTTTTGCGCAGTGGATTAAAATGGTTCAAAGTTATGGATTCAGTGACCCACCCTTATTTAATTTGGAGCCTGAACTCCTCAGCACTGTGGTCTTCTAAAGTTTGCAGTTGCTGTACATCAACACCTAACTAAAAAATAGAAATGCTGTGACATAGAATTTTCAGATTGAGAAATCTGTGAGGAAATAAAGGATATACTTACTTTAATTTTAAGAATTATACCGGTAGTAGAATTAAAATGAATATGTGTCATGTTTGGGCATATGCTTTTTTTCTTAACAATTTTTAACTGTATTAAATAATTCTAAAAATTGGAAGGATTTCAAACTCATTTTTATATTCTGTCCTGTTTGCCCTCTTGGAGATTACTGAATGGTTGTTACCACACCTATAAGTAAAGCATTTTAGGATTGTTTGAGCACACTTCTAAATGAAATATAATAATTTATAAGTGACAAGAGGATAAACATAAAACTGGTTTTTGGATCTTTAGATATTGGGCAACCTTTCTGTCCTTGTTAAATATATGAGAATTTAATTTATTGAGATGTGAGGTACTGGCAATTGTTATGCAGTTTAAATGCACTATAAATTCGTCTGTAAGTCTTAATTCTGTTACATGAAGAATTCTCCCACCCAAAGGTACTTAAAGTAAGTTTACAAAAAATGTATTTCTAAAATGAATTTTACTATTTGTTTAGCTGGATCACCGATACAATGAATTCAAGCTCCACGCGATTATGTCTGAGCATAAGAAGACAATCACAGCCATATCTTGGTGTCCCCACAACCCTGACGTGTTTGCAAGTGCCAGTGCAGATAGTTTAGTGATTATTTGGAATGTGAATGAACAGAAAGTGGTGGCCAAGCTGGATAACACAAAAGGTATTTTAGACATGGAGATCTGTTTCATCCGTACAGCTTGATCACTGGGTATGAGAAATACTTGATACAGTGTAAACTCTGTAGTTAGTAGACTGGAGTTTTAACAATTGCCCAACACAATAGTCTTGTCAGATTTGTTGCAGTTCATTCTAGAAAATAATGATAGTGTGTTTGAATAAAGTTGTCAACTCTCTTATATTTGGTAAAGAAAGGCATTATTCTTTTTCTCTGAAGTTGTCCAATTCAAGAATAAACTTTGCTCGTGATTTCTTGTTGAGCAGGGGAGGAAAAAAAAACAACCCAAAACAATCATTATTTTTATCACTGCATATAAAGATAAATAATTGAATTTTAAAATAATAAATGTCATGATGACTTTAGCTAAGTGAAAGCAAATATAAGGTAGCCTTAACAGATTCAAGTTTAAACAATCAGTGAATTTGAACAGCTCTTGTTTAAATATCCTAATGCTTGTCTACCTGAATCTTGTCTCAGGCCTTGAAACTGCTGGAGAATGTATTACAAATCTAGTAATACAATAGGGTTAAGCATCTGTGCTACAGTTTTATTTCCCTGTCCAGTTCTGATTTATTCCATTTAGTCAAAACCAGTACCTATATTTCTATTCTTATAGTCAATCTCGTCAGGTGTCCTTGACTCTTACATTTTCATACTTGGAAAGTGAGTGCAACCCAAGAACAGTTAGAATCTCAGGATCTAATAAACCATTTTGGGACTCCCCACTTTGTTCTCTCCAGAGCATTAAGGGATATCTCTGGAAATCTTGTACATCTTGCATATCGTGTAAAAGAAAACTCCACAGTGATTTAATCTATTCTAAAATAAGTATTGTATCAGTTTATGCATGAATGTAAATGCTGGTACTTATTTTTCAACAGATTGCTTGTTTAAAAATTTACTTCAGCCAACGAGTACACATGAAAGAAGTGTTGTCACTACTATTTTAATATTTTTAGAAACTAATTTAAGATAATATGTTTAAACCTTCTGTTTGTTTCTCTTTTAGTCCCTTTTACATTGCCATGTAAAAATGTCTAAATACAGTCTTAAGTTTTCAGAATGAGGAACAAGTCTTACTGTCATTTATTCCTTCAACCACACATTATTGAGTTATGAGGGTGATGAGGGTTAGAGACATTAAGATCAAAATTCTTAAATGGGAGGTGTTAGGCAACTGAATTAAAACTGCCATGGATCCAGAAGGAAGCTATCAAGAGTTCCCTTTTATTAGGGAGCTAGCTTTCAAATTTTGTCACAAATATCTGCTTCTCTTATATTTGTCTCTAAGTTTCATTGTACTTTGCTAAAGTAGGCAACAGAATTTTGAAATTGTCAGTATTTTAGTAGCAAATAGGTTACAGTAAAACATAGTAGTGAATGCAATTCTGAATGAATGAAAGTATTGTTTGCAGGATCAGGCTTATCCTCTTTAAAATGTGTGATTGTCTTTGGCAATACTGATGAAGTATAGATATCATCAAATTTGACCCATCAAAGTAGCATAAAAGTAATTTGGTAAATAATTTTACTTCCTGCCTATGGAAGTCTGTAGTTTACATTTACACTGTAAGATGTTCACACAGTTCTCTAAACTTCAGTCTAGTAATTTTTATGCAGAACAATTCTTTCTACTGTTTTTCAAGACCAGTCAAGGAATACTACACTGAATTTCATATCCTGGTACTTATAAGGTTTACCTGTATGTTTCAGGAATTCCTGCCTCACTTGGCTGGTGCTGGAATGCAGGTGATGCAGTTGCATTTGTGTCCCACAGAGGTCCCCTGTACATCTGGACTATCTCAGGACCTGACAGTGGGGTAACTGTGCATAGAGAAGCACACAGTTTCTTGTCAGATATCAGTCTGTTTAGATGGCATCCAAAGAAAAAAGGAAAGGTGGTATTTGGACATACTGATGGAAGCCTATCTATTTTTCAACCAGGTAAAAACTCATATTATAAAATATTTCTTTTTATATATGTATCTCTTGTTTCTCTACATGCATGTAATTCTGCATTTCTTTAGATTAGATTCTATAATGTAGGTGCATGCATAAAAATTTGTTCTTGATTCAAAATATTCCTACTTCCTATCATATCACAAAAATGTTTTCTTAGATAAAGAATGCAGAGCATTTTCTTAATATCTCCTCCCTTTTGTGACCAGGACTGCAATTTTTTGACAACTACAATAAACACTTTTTTTTGAGAAGAATAACAGCCATGATCGTATACTGAACTATATTTACCTGCAGGTTTATTCTTCTGTATGGAAAGACTTGAATCTTATGTTTACTTTCTTACTTCTGCATTTGTTCTGGAGTCCTCTGTTTCATATTCTAGAGTCCTCTGCAATTTTATAGGTAGATCTCATGTCACACTTAATTTTATCTTTATGGTTCTGTTCTGTCAAGGGGTAGATGGGAAAATGTTCTTTCTTTTTGACTAAAATCCACCACACACATTTGTACAGATTTAATAGTCTAGTTCTCTGCTAAGAAGGTGTTATCTTGATAAGATCATTTGAAGGTAACATTACACTTGTTTTCATAGTTTTCTTCAAAGACAGATATCTGTATTAGGTTGACAATTTCAAAATTTTTCCTGATTACTTCTTTTTCCTCGAGTAAAAATTAATTTTCAACTTTGTGAGGAAAACTGTTCTTTAAATAATGTGTTACTTTTACACAGAGTTGTTCTCCAACAGCCATGCAAAATTTATTTTCCTTCAGTTCACTCTATTAAGTTGTCACACAGGATAAGACAGAGAATTTATTCCCTTGCTTCTATAGTGCTAACTCAATTAGTACTGGCATTGGGAAAAGGAAATCTATTTTAATATGATAACATCTAAGTATTTATCAGACTGAAGCTTTTCATTAAGTTTGTCCAGAATTATTTGAATATGAAAATAATAAGAAAAATGTTTAAAATATCAAAATTATGTTCTGCAAATAAAAATGTAATATAGGCTAAAAAAATCTAGGCAGTGGCAGTTTTGTATGTACCACAATTCAAGTTGCTGTAAAAAATTGTTCAGGGAACATTATCCATTACTGCTGGGGATAGAACTATTTGCATCAACTCGAAATTTAGATTAGATTATCACTGGAATTCTGCCTTTCTCTGTATTTAGGATAGTTTTCTTTATTATTGCAATATTACGCATCTTTATTAAAATAATTTTTAAATAATCATTAAAAATACAAGTTGTTTCCTGTTATCAATGTACATAAGATTCTTCATTTCCAACAGAGAAATAAATTTTGAAAGTTTATATGCAGCTGGGTGAAGATAAATAGCGTAATCTGCATAAACAGCAGACTATACAATGGGTTTTTTTCACTGTTTTTATCTACTTAATTTTCTCTCCTATGGCTGTATTTTCTTTTTTATTAACTCTAGACAGTGCATTAACATATCAGAACATTCAGTGTAAAGAAAATATAAGCCAGAATTTAAGATTAATGCCAAATTTTTAGGGAGATTCAATGCAGTCATATAAAGCTAAATGTTTTCCCTTTCATTTGGTCTCAAAATAAGCACAGCTTACTTAAATGACCTGTGACTCAGTTGCATGATTCATACTGTTCATGTCTTCTAATGGAAAACAAAATTTAACAGTTAGGGTTTTCATAAGGGCTGCTTTTAGACTCTTTTCTTTGAAAGACAGATAAAACTGAATAGCTCCTAGATACATACTCTCTCATGCCCTCCCACCAGAAAGCTATGCTTTCTTGGGGCTGAAGTTTTAATATGCCTCGTTTCAATCACTTGAGGACTGTTTGCTTTTAGTTCTTGCAGAGCTAACTGAAAAATTACCGTTCTGCTTTGTAGTCAGTTCTTGTTTTTCATTTCAGTGTTGATTTGCAGTAAAACAAACAGGTGAGATTTAGTGTAAACAGGGGACGTTGTTTAAAAAAGTGGGAATACTCAATTTTTTGTCAAATTAAAGCAGTTGTCATACTTCTGTTGTTATTCCCAATGCTTCAAAAGAGTGAAAAAAAAATGGAATCAAGAAATTGGTGTATGCTGTTAATTATTGTGCAGTCTTAAATTATTTTTCCCATTTCTGGTAACTGATTATATACAGTTGCCCTAGATGTAATGTGTATGAACCAGTATAAAAACTGAAAATTAGATTGAGGCTGAATAATGGCAGATGTCAATTCCTTATTTCTAGAAAAGCAGTAAAAAATTATTTTTTTTAAGATCAAAACTTCAAAAATACAGATCTATTTCATTTGGACTGTACGCTATCCTATAAAACTAAGATTCATCTCTGTAAAAATAAAAAATGGGAAATAAATATTATTTTTTAAAATGTGGGTTTTGTTAACATTGATCATCAAGTGAAATATGTAGTCTTTTTTGTAAGTGTCAGACTAGATATTTAATGGTCTGTTTTAGCTACACAATCTATAAATATTTCAGAGCTCCACACATAGTTTTAAATAAGAAAAGAAGTCTAAAGGCAGTTGTTTAGAAAAAGCCTTTACTGCCGCAGTGTTTTTCTGATTCATACAGGCCTTCATTTTGCCTGTATTTGCTGCGGTGTGCAGATTTCCTTACACTCAAATGGCTTGTATTTTATGCTGGGCTGCAGGCCTTTACTCACAGAAATTCTTAGAACAATGTCTACAATTTAACATATTCTCCTTTCCTATAATATTATGTTAACAAACCTGACAGCTGTTTCTGTTTTCTGCTGTATTAAACATAAAGTCAAACCTGATAGAAAAATAAATACTCTAAGTCAAATATGGCAAAGACAGCTTCATTGAATTCACTGGTGCAGACAATAGAGCAGGCCAGGGAAAATTTCAGGGAGACAGGAAAAAATTACATTTGCCAATCTTTTAACTATTGAAAGAATATACTTAATTTCATTTTTAAATAACCTGTTTTCTTGTGCCCTTTAAAGGTTCTAAAAGTCAAAAACATGTCTTAAGACCAGAGTCTCTTGAAGGAACAGACGAAGAGGATCCAGTTACAGCTCTGGAGTGGGACCCTTTGTCAACTGATTACCTTCTTGTTGCTAATTTACATAATGGTATTCGACTAGTTGATTCTGAATCTCTGTCCTGTATCACAACTTTTAGTTTTCCCAGTGCAGCAGCATCTGTTCAGTGTTTAGCCTGGGTTTCTAGTGCACCTGGAATGTTTATAACTGGAGGTAAGGCTTTTATTTCCTGATTTATACAAAGATAACAAATGACTGAATCTTCAAAATTGATACTCCGTGCCTGATTTTTCTGTTTCGTAACATTTTTACAAGTAGAAGCATACATGAATAGTACAAAAAAAAGACCATAACACAAAACCAGACAATAACAAAACTACAGCTTTTACATGTTTTAAAAATTATAGCTGCATAAACATGTGACTTTCTGCTATTTTTTTATGCTAAATAATATTTTTCTAATGTGCCCTTTATAGCAAAAGATATACTAACTCATTTGGGAATAGGAATAAAAATGCATTGTACTAATTGATGTCACTTCAAAGATTAAAAAAATTAAAAGAAAAAAAAGGATCTATATCCTGCCTCTTTTCTACACCATGGACATTATGTCTCACGTTGAACTAATGAATAAGGAAACTAAGCATATTTTATAGAGGCAGAAGATTTTATAATGAGAGAGGTTCCATAGAATTTAATGATTGTTGTTAATAGCATTATGGCCATGGTGGTAAATGCAAGATAAATAGGATGCCATGGATGTTATACTAGGTGATCTCTAGAGGTCCCCTCAACCCTAACTATTCTGTGATTCTATAGAATTGACAGTGCCTACTTATAAAATTATTCTTAGGACTTGAAGTTTAATTCACTGCTGTATTTTTGTATAAATCAGTCCTCAAACCACATACCTCTGTGTTTTGTTTTGTTTTTTTAAACCTCAGATTCTCAGGTTGGTGTGTTACGTGTTTGGAATGTTTCACGTACAACACCTATAGATAATTTTAAATTGAAGCAAACTGGTTTCCATGGCTTGCATGTGCTAAGTTCTCCTCCAAAGAAAAAGTGTAAGTGTAATTTTGATTGTTATTCATTGTCATGGCTGCAACTTAAGAAAATCTTATTTATGAGTCTCATTATGCCCAGATCAATCTCTTTAAGTTTGGTCAGCTATTTAGTTCTAAGTTAAAATGCCTTCTGCTGCTAGTGGATTAGACAAATGCATAAAGGATCAAATACTTTATAAAGTCCTTCTTTAGTAGGCCAGTGTTCAAACAGGAATTCTCCATTTCTTTTGTTTTAAATCTCATTGGAATAAAAGAATTTTACCCTTTATAATTTAACTTATTATTGAAAAAAGAAATAATCTTCTCTCTTTGTCTTTTGCTTTATATTGTTAAGCATGTTCATCGCCGTATCCTACTAAAAATCACCATACATCTTCAACAAGTGAGGCTGTTCCTCCTCCAACTTTAACCCAAAACCAAGCATTTTCTCTTCCTCCTGGTCATACCGTCTGTTGCTTCATGGATGGTGGAGTGGGGCTTTATGACATGGGAGCCAAAAAGTGGGATTTCCTTAGAGATTTGGTATGGTTCATCTCTGTCTTTGAAATGAGAGTTTATTTAGCTTATGCACTTTCTTCTAACAGCAAAAAGCTGGAGAATGAAGTCTTTGCAGTACTTTAAAGCAATATCGTTAAAAAGAGCCTAAATTTCTAGAAAACAAGATAAGAGTTCTAAAGTTTAAAATAATCTTCTATTGGAAATGACTGAATTCTGTTGGAAGTATTATGATGATTTGTTTTAAACCAGAAATAAAGATTTAATGACTTGGTTTTTGTTTATTTTTTAACTGAAATTTTAGTTTTATGAGCTTCTCAGAAATTTTCTCTAGTGTGTTTTCTATAAGTCAGAATAGAAGTTTGAGTCAAATCAGAGAACTATACGGTGAAGGCACTCAATTTAACATTACAAAGACTGAATTATTACATTTTCCTTGAATCTGAAATTCAGAAGTGGGTTTAACACAGTTTACGCTCTTCACTAGGCTTTTGGTTATTGAGGTTCTTAAGGATTTTTCTCTTTTCCTTTTTCCAAGTTCTGTTTTCATTGAAAAAAAAAACCCAAACAAACAAAACCCAAATAATTTTCAGCTGTGCTCCCATATGTGTTTGAATAGAGTTTGCTGGTTGGTTTTCTCTTTCCATTTTTATTGGGTTTGGTCCCATAAATTTTTGCATAATACCTCTGTTTCATATATTTGCCAACTTAAACTCTACAAATGCATGTCTTAGAAAACAAGCAATTGATTCATGAAATCTCTAATGGGTTGAAGTTTAAACAGCAGTAGAGCATAGACTGTATCTAGGAACACAGAATATTCGGTGGGGTACTAGAGAACTTGTAGAACGTGTTCAACATATAGAGCTTTATTTTTTCAGTCAGGTACTTTTTACCAGAAGGAAAAAACTATTCCTGTTTTAAAAAATTAACTTTATTTTTTGCTCAGTTTTTTTTTTTTTTAGTTTAATTTTTTAGCAATGCAATTCCAACAGAAAATGCTAACAAGTTCCTGGCATTGCATGCCCTGTGGTTTCAGGAAAGAATTTTTCTGATTTTCATAATAATCTCTGAAAGGGAATGTTATACTCTAGTTATTTTATGCATTTTAATTTTGACTGATTAGCCACAATATAAATGTTTTGGAACTCTTAATTGACCAGGTAAATTATATACAATGTACTTTAGAGTTTGATCTAGAGTTGGACTTATGAAAAAAATCAAATGTAATAAAAATGGATTAAATATTTGTTTCATTTAAGGGACATGTTGAGACCATCTTTGATTGCAAATTCAAACCTGATAACCCTGATCTTCTTGCTACAGCTTCATTTGATGGGACAATAAAAGTTTGGGACATAAATACTTTATCAGCGGTTTATACATCTCCTGGTAATGAGGGGGTTATTTATTCCATTTCTTGGGCTCCAGGTAAGAATATTTTGCTGAATGACTAAATGTTCATTGAATTTGCATTGACTGCAGAATTTGTCATAAAAAGTATTAGTTTTATATAGAAAGGCATCTTATAGTGTTTAAACAAAACTTAATTATCTGTGAAACTGGCAGGACTCAGTGCTTCAGACTCTGCTGAAGCTTACCCTTCTGAGTAATGCTCCCTGTATTTCATACTTAGAATGGAGGGAGGAAAATGTCCACAACATTTCTAACATGGCATTACGCAGCTGACAAAATGACTTGCTTTGCATGAGAAGCAGCTACTTAAAGGAATTCAGATTATATTTTGTGCTGAAATAGTGGAACATATGTATTCAGCTCTTTTTCTTCCTTCTTTGTGTAGGAGTCTAATCACAGTTTTTGCTTTATTAGAATAGGAAGTATTTTTTCTGCAAAGCATCTAATTTTTCTTAGAGAAATCTCTGGAGTCAGTAGGAAATTTTGTTTTCAAAACTGTTCTGCAACCCTCTTTGGTGTACCTGAAGATACATTTCTGATAGTTGTCAATAGTGGATGATAGGTTGCTTCCTTGTTGTGTTTTATTTCTTGGGACAGCAGATGTATTTTTAAGAAATCTGAATAATTAATCTCTCTGTTCTCACCTGCACTTTTGAACTCCTAATAAATAAGAACTGACTGGAGAAAAATATTGGGATGGGAAGCTTAATGTAGTCTGCATATGTGAAATAAATTTTCACTTTTTCAACTCAGAGAGTCTCTTGCACCTTGTGCCTCTTCACAAATAATTTGTCTTGCTATATGGAAATTATGGCAATATTAAATACAGTGCTTATGCTTGGTTATTTAGTTTTGAAGTTTAAATTCAGTTTTTAGTTGTATCTCACACTGAATGAATAATTTGTTTGCTGCAGGAGGGATGTGGGATTGTTGTTTTTTGGTTTTGTAATTTTTTGGTTTTTTATTTTTTTTAAGTAGATTGGAAGGACATGCTTCAGCTTTCCTTACCATTCTGTCCAAAAGCTCCTATCCATCTCAGCTGGAGCTTTTGATGTTTCTTTCACTTTACTCCCAGAAAGTTCTTATCTGCCTTGTTCTTTGTCCTAGTAAAGAGTCTGATACATGCCACTATTTTTTTGGTCTTAGAAGACCTGTGTAAAAAAGTCATTAATCTTTTTTGTTTTTTCTCCCCCATCATTCTCCTACCTGAGTTTATTCCCATTTTACATATTTACCTTGCTAGATTCCTCCTGCATAGATTGTCTTTTCTGCCTCTGAAGCTTAGAATAAAATAACAGTCAAAACTTTCCCATAAATCCGCTGTTTATGAAAAGCATAGCTATATTGGGAGAGTCACTGTGGTGGAGAGAATTTGGTGACTTTTGGATTAGACCTGAATTGAATTCTCAGGTTCTCACTGTGGAGTTTTGTACTCAGATTTTCCACCCTGTAAAGTGTAAGAGATTCAGGTACATTCTTGATGGTCTTACATGCGGCAATGGTGCAAGATTAAGAAAAAAAATGTTAAATGTTCATCTCATTTTTATAATTTGTCTTTAGTTGTGTGGAATTTTAAAGGAAAATTATCTAGTTGCTACAACTTAAGCTTGAAACACTGAGGTTACTTCTCTTTCAGTTTGAGTCATATGCCTCATGATCATTAATTTCTTACATGCAAGACTTTCAGCAGGCATTAAGATAATTTTTACAGCAAAACAACTTTTATTTGACCATTCCTCAAAGCAGGAATGTAGAAAAATAGGTCAAGCTTTCACTGAAATTGATGTTTGTGACTTAGTAGCAGATGCTGGCCTTATACTATGGAGAACTCACGTTCATGTGCTGTTGATGTCTTCTGTTGATATTACACTTCTTCAATTTAAAGTAGAAACCGTATTGTGATTTTATAATTCTTGTAATATTTTACAAACATCTTTCTTTAAAGGAAATCTGAACTGCATAGCGGGTGGAACATCCAGAAATGGTGGCTTTATTTGGGATGTTCGAAAAGGCAAAATGATAACCAGATTCAGTGAGGTAAGATGAGATTACTTCTTTTTTTGTCTATATGAAATGTAAGTTAGTCATTCCCTCTAGCGTCCATAAATAGAGATAGCCAAAGTTCATAAGTTTTTAAATGGTGCTGTAGTATAAAAGTCTGTAGAATTATGTGGGTGCCAGTTTACATGTGTGGCAGAAGTATTTTTACTTCCTCAGACTGGATTTGTGATATGAGAGTGGTGAAGCACCAGATATACTCCATTATCTTAAAATTGTTCCTGTATGGATACATGGCAAAAGCATAGCTGATTCCTTCTTAAGTGAGTAAACATATATGGACATGCAGACTCTGCATCAAAATGAAAACTGTGTTCAGCATTTTCAAACATAAGGGCAAGAAAAACTTTCAGTCCTGAAGTCTAGATCAATAAAGCTCCATTTTGCAGCACACTAAGCAATATGACTCATTTAGTAGCTTGCTTTATATTACCTGAAATCTATCCAGGCATTTTTAAGTCCTGAAATAGTAGCCAATAATTTTTATTGGCAGGAGCTGGGTAATACTATGCTGTAGTATTTTACACTATTTTGTGTATTCCTAGTATATAGCTGTGATCTTCAGATGATACAGACATAATTATTTAAGTGTAGCATCTGCGTCAATGCAGAAGGCATGCTCCTTAAGAAGAGAGGTGGGGGAGTGAGGAGAGGGACGAGCAGAAAACAAATATGCCTACCATTAGGAGTTCTGGGATTCAAATACTAACATTTGCATTTGTGCTACAAATATCTTTTCTGTAATATTGGTCTTGATACACATCCCACTTTAGTTTTCTCATATCACAATTTTTCATGCCCATTAACTTCTTTATTCCAACAAGTAACTGACCTTTATTCAGAATCATTGAATGAGCAAAGTTGGAAGGGACCACAGGGAATTATCTGGTCCAGGCTCCCTGTTTAAGCAGAGTCATGCTAGAACACATTGCACAGGATTGCATCCAGATGTTTCTGGAATATCTCCAGAGAGGAGACTCCACAACCTCTCTGGACAATCTGTTCCAGTGCTTAGTGACCCACACAATAGAGAATTTCTTCCTCATATTCAGGTGGAACTTCCTGTGCATCAGTTTCTGCCTGTTGTCTCTTGTCCTATTGCTCAGCAGCAACAAGCAGAGCCCGGATCCATCCTCTTGGCAACATCCCTTCAGATATTGACATACATTGATGATCAATCACCTCTCAGCTGTGACTTCAAGACTGAATAGGCCCAGCTTTTCTTGTAAGAGAAATCATTTTTGTTGGGCACAATACTCCAGATATGTCATCACCATGGCTGAGTAGAGGGGCAATATCACATTCTTTGACCTGCTGCAATGCTCTTCCTAACGCACCCCAGGTCAGTCACCATTGACCTTCTTGGCCACAAGGGCACTGCTGGTTCATGGACAGCTTGGTGTCCACCAGGACTCCCCCAGTCCTTCTCCACAGAGCTGCTTCCCAGCAGGTTGGCCCCAGCTTGTGCAGGTGCCTGGGGTTATTCCCTTCCCAGGTGCAGGACCCTGCATTTGCGTTTGTTGAATTTCAGTTGGTTCCTCTCTGCCCATTTCTCCAACCTGCCAAGGTCCCTCTGAAGGGCTGCCCAGCACTCTGGGGTATTGACCACTCCTCCCAGCTTTGTGTCGTCAGTGAACTTGCTGAGGGGATCCCTGCACCTTCAAGTCATTGATGAACAAGCTCAGTATTGAACTCTGGGCTCAGTATTGAACCTTGGGGGCCACCACCAGTGACAGGCCTCCAACTAGATCCTGTGCCACTGATCTGCTGTTCTGCCAGTTCTCAACCCACCTCACTGTCTGCTCATCCAGCCCACACTTCCTGAGTTTGACTATGAGGACTTTGTGAGAGACAGTGTTGGAAGCCTTGCTGAAGTCAAAGTGGGCAATACCCAGTGCTCCCCTCAACCATCCTGGCAGTTGTTTCATCGTAGAAGGCAATCACGTTGGTCACATGTAACTTACCTTTAGTGAATCCGTGCTGACTACTCCTGATCACCTTGTCATCCATGTGGATAGAACTGGCCTCCAGAATGAGGCGTTCCATCACCTTTACAGGAATTGAGGTGAGGTTAATTGGTTAGTAGTTTCCTGGGTCCTCCTCTTACTTTTTGAAGACTGGAGTGATACTTGCTTTCTTCCAATCCTCACCTCAGACACCTCTCCTGATTGCCATGACCTTTCAGAGATGACCATGGGCAGCTTTACTGTGGTGATAACCGGAACTCTTTCAGCATTTGTGGATGCATCCTGTCAGGGCCCATGGACATGTGGATGTTAGGTTTGTCTGTGTGTTCTCTAACCCAGTTCTTGATCAAGGCAAAATCTTCCTTCCAACATTCTTCTGTGTTGGTCCCTTGAGTCAGAGATTCCAGAGAGCTGGTCTTGTCAGTGAAGACTGATGTAAAGAAGGTGTTCAATAACTCTGCCTTCTCTGCGTCCTCTGTTACCAGGGTCCCCCCTCCATTCAGTAATGGGTCTATATTATCCTTTGCTTTCCTCTTTTTATTAATTGAGTTGAAAAAGCCTTACTTGCTGTCCTTGACATCTTTGGCCAGATTTAATTCCAGATGAGCCTTTGTCTCCCTTATCTCATTTATACTTATTTTGACAACTTCTCTATATAATCTAAGTGGTGTGACCTGCTTTTATCTCCTGTGCATTTCCTACTTGCACTTAAGTAATTTCAGAAGTTCCTTGGTCATGCATGAAGAACTCTTGCCCCCTTTACCCAATCTCTTGTTCCTCAGGATGCATTGTTCTTGAGCCTGGAGTAGTGACCCTTGAATATCAACTGGTTCTCTTGGACCCTTCCTCCCTGCAAGGCGTGTTCCCATGGAACTGTTTGAAGGAAATCCCTAAAGAGACTAAAGGTAGCTCTGCTGAAGACCATAATTTTATCTTACTTGCTGCCCTGCTTCCACCTTGCCTGATGATGAAGTCCACAATCTCATGGCAGGCTTGATGTTGTATAAACTGACCCATTATAAAAACCCCAAAAATTGTGCTGGTAGCACCAGTATCATGATCCAGACATTCACCTGCACGATCTTCCTGTTTCTTGCCACATCATTCCCTGCAACTGGCAGGACAGAAGAGTACACAACTTGTGCTTCACATCCGTTGATCAGTTGTCCCAAGGCCCAAAGTTGATTGTCCACAGTGTTATTTAAGCTTCATGTTTACATAGTTATGGATTGCTCATTCTTCAGCTTGACCTAGTTCTGTCTCTTGGATCCTGGAGACTGCAGCAGTTTTAATACCTATCTCCATAGTCCCAATGTTTTGGACTTGGATTCTCAAACATGCAGCTATATTGGGTACTCATTATAATGGGGTTTTGTACAAGATACTCTACTGGGAGAAAAGGACTGAAGCCCATAGGAGAATAAAATAAAAAAGAAGAGTCAATAGATGAGAGAAAAAGGGGTGAATTATTTCTTATTGATAGGTATTTTGCATTTTTTGAAGCATGGAAAGAATGGAATCTTCTGCATTGCCTGGAGTCATAAAGATTCCAAAAGAATAGCAACCTGCAGCAATGATGGATTTTGGTGAGTGTTATTGGAAGAAAAAAAATTGCTAAATGCACTTCTCAAATCCATACATTTTGACAGTACTCTCAGTAATTAATTTTAAAATTTTTCTTACTGGACAAAATCTGAATTATATTAGTCTTCTGTACTTGTTAGGGTACATGATTTTTCTTGATTTTAAGAAAAAAATAAAGGAAATGTTTTCGATCGGAATAGTGTCTAAGACATTCTGATAGTGAAACTAAATATTGATTTCTTTTTATTTGGACAAGAATATCCTCCTAGTTTTCTTATCTGTAGAGGACACTTTTCAAAAGCCATCCAACTTTGCTTGTCTTAATTTTTAATTTTTTTTATTTTTTAGTTTGTAGTTTCAAGATCTAAAAAGTACTATTTGAAAATTAAATAATTATAAGTGCGCTATCACAGGGCAGGGGTATAATACCTTATTTCTAAAAACACATGAATGTCCATTGAAACCAATTTTGCATATATTGTGTTTCAGTATATTTTAAAAATCCTTTTTCATTTGTTTCCTCTGCTGCCTGTGTCATTCCAGTTTAAGCATAGTGGACAGAAATTTTAGAAAACAATCAACTCTTTTTTTTTTTTTTATTTCATAAAGATCTATATGTACTTTAAAGCCATGACTACAGCTTTGATTCTGGAGGAATCTTTTCAAGAAAGATATACTACAGTGAACATCTTTAAAGCCCCTCTGAAGAAACATAGATACTGAAGCAAAGTTAGATTTGTACAGTCAATACCCAGTTAGATGTTGTAATTGAGGGCCTGATATTGTTTGTGGCTATTTCTCCTATTCTTTGTGTATATCTTTTTGCTCTCTGGCTTATTTGCACAGAATAAAACTTAAATTTGGATAGCCTACTCAGAAATGTATTTTTCCTTTAATACTACATTGTAATTGGTTTCAGTATTATTCGAACTATTGATGGGAATGTTCTTCACAAGTACAAACATCCAGCTGCAGTGTTTGGCTGTGATTGGAGTCAAAACAACAAGTAAGTAAAAATTAACCCAAAGAATTGTCAATATTTACTATTTAAATTGATAACTGGTAAAGTAACATAAAATTATCTAGTATGTGGTATTCACTGTGACAGAACAAAACTCTGAAATTATCTGTTCCAAAGCAGGATATGCCTGTAGCAGCTCTCTGTTCCCCATAGTATATTTCATTGACTACCATGAACTTCTTTAATTTTCACAGGATTGTTTTTGATGAGAGAAAAAAAATTATCTCACTGAATATATAATTGGGGAGGGGGGGGGAGCAGAAAGCAGATATTCAAAACCAGGAAAGAGAGGTTCCGATTGGTATCCTTGTAATGACTGCTAAGGTGAAGATGTAGCAGGCAACTAAACACATTGTGATTATTTGTAAATTTTGTAGATAATTCCTAATAATGACACTAGAGCATTTTGTAAAAAAAAAAAAAAAAGTTATTCAATATAATAATAGTTGTATTGGGAACATAGTTAGACTACTGCAAATATATTCCCCATTGCAACTAATGGCTCTTTATCAGGTTTTTTCTGATTTAGTTTTCAAAGTTGGATTATCAATAGCTACATCTTGAAGAGACAAAGGAGAAACAAAAATTTTCAATTTTTAAAAAAATAATTGCAAATGGCATATCATTTTTTTTTTTTAATTAAAAAATGCATTCATCATCTCTGTGACTAAGGATTTTGCTGTTTTTATTTTGCAGAGATATGATAGCTACTGGTTGTGAGGATAAAAATGTTCGTGTTTATTACTTGGCAACCAGCTCTGATCAACCACTGAAAGTTTTTACTGGGCATACTGCTAAGGTGTTTCATGTACGGTGGTCTCCACTCAGAGAAGGAATCCTCTGCAGTGGCTCTGATGACGGGTGACTATTTCTGAACTGTTAGAAAACTTAAACCTCAAGCAGGGCTGTTGGAGAAACTTAAGATCTTCACTTGTAATGGTGTTGTGAATACTTAAAAATCCAAATATCTGCCTTGTTCAGATCCAGGCTTTTGCTTTGCTCTTAGTTTTATATAGTATTTGAGAAGCAGAATCATTATCTAAAATTGTCACAACTGCTGTAGTAGTGCAAATTTCCAAATGCTTTCCCAACAGTAGGGTCAGTGTCTGATACTGCTTCTGAAAGGAATAACACGAGGAGGATACCACATGTTTACATTACATCTGAAGAAACAGTGCAAGACCTGCTCTTATTTGATATTTTTCATAAGTATAATTGAGTAGACTCTGCAGAGAATTTTAATGAGTATTGGATAGTTCTGGTTTTAGGTTTGATGACACTGCTTTTGAGGGAGAACACATCAGTCCATGGTAAGCAGGAAGGAAGAATTTTTCTATGATTCTAAGCCACTTCCCTGCAGAGTATACAAGATATTTTTGTAAAGGATATTTTGTAAAGTTTGGAGTACTGGCTTCTATTGCTTTCCTCATTATCTTTCATTAGAGGTTTATGCTTGAAGCAAAATATATTAGTGTAGTGATTCTTGACAGGAAACAACTTGATAGCAAACTTCTTGATAATAAAATACATTGAACAGGGCTTGCCTGAGAATTTAACCCTGAGGAGCATGGCTGGTGACCAGATGCCAGCCAGATTTAGCCCCTTTTGCTACAACTCTTTGAGCCCTGAAGTGATGCAAATAAATATTCTGATAAATTTGAAGTTAAAATATTGCTGTATTAGAGAGATAATTATATTTCAATAGGTGACCTGATGGAGGTGTTCTCTCTTATCCTATTTCAGTACCGTTCGGATATGGGATTATACACAAGATGCTTGTATGAATGTCCTTAGTGGGCATACAGCTCCAGTACGGGGGTTGATGTGGAACCCTGAAATTCCTTACCTTCTAATATCTGGCAGTTGGGACTATACAATTCGAGTCTGGGACACAAGAGATGGAACATGTTTGGACACAGTTTATGATCATGGTGCAGATGTATATGGTAATATCTTTTAAATTTTGTTTTATTTCTGTATTGAAATGCATTCTAATATGTTTTTAAATTTATAAAGTAATTTAATGAAACAGA
Source organism: Petroica traversi (assembly GCA_025920805.1). Taxonomy (NCBI): domain Eukaryota; kingdom Metazoa; phylum Chordata; class Aves; order Passeriformes; family Petroicidae; genus Petroica; species Petroica traversi. Next base: position 508,525 of record JAHLSL010000015.1, read on the forward strand.
TTATTAGATAAACATATTTGACTACATTTTTAAATATCCCCTTTACTAGGATTAACATGTCATCCTAGTCGTCCGTTTACTATGGCATCCTGTTCTCGTGATTCCACTGTGAGACTGTGGTCATTGACACCTCTTATAAACCCTCTGCAAATAAATGTCATAACAGATAGATGTTGGGATGATATTATTGGCAATACAGGTAACTGTATAAACCATTGTTTTAATTTTTTTATGTTAATATTCCTTTGGTTGTTTTTATTTTAATTTCATATATAAATCTTCTTGTGCGTTAGATCGTGCTGTGGAATCTGGCGCTCCTCCTTTGCTGTGTGGTAAAGCTTCCAAGGATATGAAACAAGAATTGGAAAAATTGTCAGGAAATCTTCAAGGAAAAAAACTAAGGTGGTTTTCAGAATTTTTTTCCGTAAGTATTCTGCAAACTTAGGGGGTATTGTCCATGATTGAATTTGTTTGTCAGTCATGAAAAACAGATTTCACTAATTTAACTTTGCAGAAAACAAACCAGTTTTTTGCTAAGTTCAGCAAGTGAAATAATATAATTTTCTATAGGAAAGGTTAATTTGACAGCAATTTGCTATTGAAGAAAATTTTAATATGTGTTAAATCAAACTGCATTAGAGTTTTTTTAATTTTTAATTAATCAAAGAATACCCTCATTACTGATAAGGTTTGAATTGCCCAAGTATCTGTGCCCAAACTGCTCTTTATGTTCTAGGAACTGTATATCTGGAGGACCCATTCCTCAGTATCCATCCTATCGCCTTTTCTCCATCGCACTGTAAAATTTTCTATAAATTGCTGCAGCCTCTCAGTCTAAATGAGTTAAAAATAGGGGTTCCTGTGAATGCTGACCTGCATAGGAGCTGCACTTGAGGTAGAACAAGGACAAAATGACCTGGAACTACAGGCTCTATTACTACTGGAGCTTGCATCAAAATCTATTGTAATTTAAGTCGAAACACTGATCTATAAAGGCCTAGTTCATCCAAAACATTTGAGTTATAGCTAAATTGAAGTGTGGGATTTTGAAATGCTGAAATGATCTTTCCCAATTTTAAATTAGACATTTTCTCTTATGTTAAAAATATATTTATGGAAATCCTTCTTTTACAGAAGTTATAAATTTTGATTTCATGTGTTGATTTGAGAGTAAAACTATTATAGGAATATAAGAATTTTTCAAGAACAAAAGCTTTTTTGATCAGGTATGCTTAGTGCTTTTCAGGTCTAGAAAATGAGGCATTGTGCTAAACTATGATGAGTCTAATAAGAGTTTTAATGGACAGAAAAAAAGAGAGTGATTTTTTTTTTGGGGGGGGTGGGGGGAGGTCAAGGGGGGAAAGATTTCCCTAGTAGGATTTTATGCTTTTTACCAGCTCAGAAATAACTGGACTTCTAAATGTGTGATCCTGTTATTCTTAGAAAAGCTTCTTTAAGTCAAAGGTTTAACGATTTTTAAAATCTTTTAAATACTCATTCTCTTCTAGATTTCATTCAATGTTAAACTGTTGTCCTGTTTCTACAGCAGGATTGATTCAAAGGCTAGACTAATAGAAATGCTTAAAATTTATTTTTAAAAAATTATTTTGTGCACATATAGTTATACTATATGTGTCTATTTGGAGATTTAATATTAAGATAGTAAACCAGGTTGTGGCAGCCAAGCCTTGAGGCTCTTTTCTACCTGGCTTATTCCTTTGCTTTACAGAAAGTGGTAAACAAGTCCTGGGTCAGCTCCTGCATGCCAGTAGTTGTTGGTTTGTGCCAGCAGTAGACACAAGATGGCCTGTAATTCTTTGAGAGCAAAAGGGAAAACTCTAATGGCTGTGTCCACACATAACCAAATAAGTTCGTGGATCTCTTTGTATCTTTACAGCCTTCAACAAGACTGAAAGACTTGTAGTATCTTGAAGTAATTCATTATTTCATAATAAAGGTTCTAATATTGAAATTATCTGAAATTTTATTTCTTGGAGTTGACTGACAGAATTTTTCCAATGTCATTATAAGTTCCGGTTTCTCTTGTGAACATTACTGTAATAAAACTCTTCTTCCCTAACAATTTTAGCCTCCAGGAGGCAGCAAAAATTTATGGGATTTGGTTGCCGTAATAAAAGGACAGGATGACAGTTTGCTTCCACAAAACTACTGCAAAGGAATTATGCATACGAAACACCTCATTAGATTTAGAATGGTAAGTGGAGCACAAACAATATGTGAAAATGGTAGTTAGTCCATGTAGTATTTCACTATTTAAAAATAGCATTCAGTGCTTTACAAAAGGTTGCAATTTCATGTCCAAAGATATTTTTGCAATACCAATTCTTCATTGCAATACTAGTCTGTTACAAGAGTATCTACCTAAGTCTGTGTGACTTCATGCATACTCAGTGTTAAAATGCTAGGTTACAGTTATTAACTAGAGAAGCATTTTTCAAAACAATTGAAAGAAATTGCAAAGCAATCCTCACTGCAGTTTCAGCTATGAAGCAAGTTTGTCTTGCCTATTTATATTCAGTAAAGTAAAATTATTTGTTTGTATAAACATGAAGTGTGTAGCGATGCTCAGATGTATAAACAGGAATTCATGTCTGAAAATGGAGGAGAGTCGGCAGAAATATGTTCTGTAGCTCTCTGGAAGAATAAATGGGTAAAAAAGGACTGTCATTAATATGGATATGCAGCTTAAGAGTGATTTGGAAGAAAATAGGAAATTCAAGTATTAGGCCATAAATTTATTAGTAGCTGCATTTATGAATATGCAACCAGATATACAGTAGAAAATGCAGATTCATTGTTCGGTCAGGAAGTTCTTAGGAGTACTAAAGATTCCCATACTCTAATGACTGGATTCTAAATAGAGGAAAGATGATCTACTGCTGTGGATGAGGGAATGCACTTGCCAGCCCCAGGGCTAGTACTTGCCAGATATCACCTGTTGTTTGTTGTTACATGCTGTCTCTTCTGTAAAATCACAGGTTCTTTAAGATTGTCCTACATTCCTTATGACTCTCAAGTGATTAAAGTTTATTAGGGTTGTTAACGGTAATAATAGCAGATGTTCTGCTAATCCTATGAAGCTCTTTCATATGCCCATGTGTCCAAAAAAAGTTTTCTCAGCCAGTTAGCCTGAGAAGACATTAAATCTTGACTGCGCAGTGCCAGCAGTCTGTTTATCCCTGCAACATGATTTCATGCATTTATAACTCTGGCAACCCAGAGTAACTAAAGTAATTGCTGGTCATTCTGTGGACCTGGATTAAGTGGTCCCATTACTAAAAGCATTTTTTCCCCTTCTTGCTGACTCAGAATCTAGTTGGAGACCTTTAAGAGAAAGGAGGGGGTAGTGTAATGCTGGCTGCTCGTAAAGGACTGCTAATACTCTCTTTTCCTTAGGAAACTGAGTAATGGCACTGCAGCACCTACATATTTCAGGATGAAGCAAGGATGTAGTGCAGCTGTGTTTTTCCTGTTTTTAGGAAACAGAAAGGATGCATTGGAGACTTCAGCATGAAAATAATAGAAAATATAGGCATGCAGTAGTATAATTATTGTAGTGTGTTTTGAAAAAGCAGATCTTTGTGAGCTGCCATTGGTCTACATGGCAGTTTACTTTGGTGAAGAATGTTCAAAATTCATTCTCCATCTTCCATATATGGTACTGCAAAGTAACGAATAGCCAAATGCCATCACTGCGCATTCATGGTAGAATTCAATTGAGAATTCTTGAAATGTGAATCTCCCATTGCTTTAATTTTTTTCCTGTTACGTATTCTGATGCAGCTTTTTTCTCAGATTCTGCAAGATGAAGAAATTTAGTCTGATCTTCCCAGCTAATATAAAAATTGCAGCAGTTGGGAATATAAATAATTTCTTGGTCATAAGGTTAATGGGGCATAACAGATCAGACCACAGAGCCTATTGTCTACCTGTTAAGCCTACTGTCTTTGTTATTTCTTTATGTGGACATCATTATAATGGTAATACGTACAATTTTCAGCTCTGTATGGTTTATGTTCACTATTTTTTTTAAAGTTTTATGAGGGACATCCGGGTGAATTACTGTTATATATGAGAATAAAAAAATAAATTATTGTAAGAAGGTAATGTATGAAAATGTATATGTACAACGAAACACTAACACAGTTACTTTGACAGCATAAACGCAGTTCACTGTAATCTCATTGAAATATCTTTGAATTAGCCTAATAATTTTTTCTTTAATTATAACCTGTATATTTCACAGTAATATTTGGCAATCATCCATTATTAAGAAAACTTCTTCTCATCACAGAAACCTTCTTAATCTTTTTTTTTTCCCCAGTCCAAGGCACAAGAACTGACGACAGTAAAGATGTCTAAGTTTGGAGGTGGTATTGGTGCACCAAGCAAAGAGGAAAGACTCAAAGAAGCTGCAGAAATACATTTAAGATTAGGACAAATTCAGCGATATTGTGAACTAATGGTAGAACTTGGAGAGGTAAAATATCAGAACACCATTGAAGAATAATAAAATTCTGAAAATGAGCTACCCTAGCAAAGATGGGGAGGCAACAAATGGGTCACAAGTCCCCAAAAGGGTAATCTTGTTCCACTTATTTTCAACCCATGCAGTCTAAAGCATAGCTCATTCCTTACTTAACTCTTGAGAAGTTTATTCTTAACGGAAAAAAGTTACACTAATTTAAAATATGGCTGTTTCTCAAATAGAAATGATCAAGCTAAATGTATTGCTGCTCTCTTCTAGTGGGACAAAGCTCTCTCAGTTGCACCTGGTGTATCAATGAAATATTGGAGGAAGTTAATGCAAAGGTAAGTTAATAAAAATATGATGGCAAACTGTAGCTTCAGTCCGTAAAAGGACACAGACAAGTAGGAAGGTTGGATACTATTACCAGATATACTTGTCTTGTTTGGTGATTGCTCATATGTGTAGATCTTTCTTGTTTATTTATTCATTTGTTTAATTAGGAGAGCTGATCAGTTAATTCAGGAAGAAAATGATGATGTCATCCCATACTGTATAGCTATTGGAGATGTGAAGAAACTGGTTTCTTTCTTTACTTCAAGAGGTCAGCTAAAAGAGGCTCTACTTGTTGCACAGGTATTTCTACATAAATATCAGTGTGGGAGCTGTATTTAGCTCTTAGCTTTTAACTCAGAATATGACATGCATATTTAAAAGGCAAAAATAGCTGAATAATGATGGCCTCATCTTTACTTCCATGTGGCATTGACCAGTTTTTATGCAGAAATCATAAGAAGGATTCTGTTTACAGATTTAAAGCCTGATTCTTCTGAACTGCAAGTAAATGACCATAATGAAAACTGGTATGTTCAATTTCAGTTGAAATGGAACCTGATTTTCAACAGCCAGTATTGCCCTTAACATCAAATTCATGTAGGATTTGATTTCTCTTGAATTCATCTGTATGTTTTAGCTAAATAGCTGAATAATGTACAGAATGTAACTATGCTTAGTTTTAACAAGCTATAATGTTTGAATTTTAAAGCAAGTTAAAGCTTTGGAAAGATCTTAATTTTTCATGTCAGAGAGGTATTGCAAAGATATTACAATTCATAGAATAGAATAGAATTCATAGAACCTTTGAGTCTCTGTCTCAAAGGTTTAATAAGATAATAATGAGCAACAAAATGCCAGCACTTGCTTTCTCTTGTAACTGAGCCCTGAGGTTTAATGGTGTTATCCCAGCTACATCTAAAAGCATGTGAAAGAATTTAAAAAAATCACAGAATCAATTGGGTTGGAAAAGATCTCTGAGATCAACCCTTGACCAACCACCCCTTAGTCAACTGATTTCATTTTAACCCACTCTGTTCTCTTTGTATTCAATGTGAGAAATAAATTATTGCCAGATACAAAGAAAAATTCACCTTAAGCCACTATGTGTCAAATCTTTCCTGAATTGCTGGTATACTTGATGAGAAGTATCTATGGACTTTATCCTTCCCTCAGAGCTGCTTGCTTCTTGGGTATAAAAATCAAGGCTGTAGACTTCACCAACCATTATATTCAAATCCTGAAAAATCCTGCACAAATGCATGGGAAGGAAGAGCTCTTCTTGCTTTGATAGAATTCTTGTTTGGCTAGATAAAACTAGGCTAAGATTTAGCTATGAATAAGTTCATTGGTTTAAACATTCAAAATTTTCTTTGTTATAACTGGGCTTTAGAAGGATTTTTTGATAGATTATTTTTGTTGTAATTTAAAAATTTCTTTTCATCTTCAGTTTGAATTGTGCATTAATTAATCTATATTTTATTCACTGCCAGGCAGCTTGTGAAGGCAATATACAGATGTTACCATCCTCCACAACAAGTGGAACTTCAAATTCTGGTGGAAACAATACAGATGATTATAATGAGTAAGTTGTTCTGGTTTATAACTATAAACCACTAAAATGGTTTAATTTGGCATCAGCAATGTACAGTTCAAGAAAATATTGCATCTTCTAGTACTTAGTATATAAATTTACTAACTACCTCATGCTACACTAATTTTCTATTGTGTGTCCTGGCACAAAATGGATTTTTCATATGTATATATTAAAATTATAAATATCCTTTTTACTTGCTTGATATTTAATATGCATTCCTGTGCACTAAAATATATAGCATATTAACTGAGAACTTTCGGTAAGTAGTGTAAGATTTAGCATTAACAAGTATCTATGATCCCCTATTATTACCTATTATCTCCTCCTGAAGCTTTGCTGTTTGTCATCAGTGAAGGTTCTCATAACGTAAAATAAAAATCAATCTGAGAGAGCAGGTTTAGATTAGATATTGATAAAAAATTCTTTACTGTGAAAGTGGTGAGGCACTGGCATAGGATGCCCAGAGAAGTTGAGGATGCGCCAACTCTTAAGTGTTTGAGGCCAGCTGGATGGAGCTCTGAGTGACCTGGTCTAGTGGAAAACATCCCTGCACATGGTAGCGGGCTTGGAACAGAGTGATCTTTAAGGTCTCTTCAAACACCAGCCATTTTATGATACTATGATTCTCATTGTCCATGCCCATAAAAACCCCAAATATGCACCTCTCCTTGTCTAGAACAGCAATCAAAAACTGTAATTGCATTACTGAGTTACAGGTGTAGTAAAAAAAGCAGTTTAGAGGCTGTGTAGTTACTTCATTCACTTGGGCAGCTTTTGAGCAATTAGAGAAATACTGGTGCAGAGTTTAGAGGTACAGATTGGAAGTCCAAATATTTGATTTTTCTTTTGTCAATCTAGAGACTTTTCCATACTGATGTAGACTTTGGGAAACCCACCTGCCTCAGTATGCACCAACATAGGTAGTGCATGAAGCTCAAACAGATTACATTTTTCAAGATAGTAGCATCATTAATTGTGTGTCAAATCTAGGAACTTTTAGGGTACAGAAGCAAATTTTACTGAATTTTACATAAATTAGGACCCAAGGCACTCCAACCTTAAAGTGACCTTGCAGAATTCATTTTTTGTCCTTGCAGTCTCCTGCAGAAGGTCAGTAAAGAACTGGCAGATTGGTATTTCCAGGATGGCCGTGCAGTGCTTGCAGCATGTTGTCATCTGGCTGTTGAAAATATAGAGGTAATTTTTTTTTCTTTAATGATGAAAACGCCAAAATTGGCTTCCTTTTTAAATCTCCATGCACGTTGTAAAATTTATGTATCACATTTTAAATAGTATTTGGCATTTTTTTTGTTTATATTAATGCAGAGTTAGATCCTTATAGTGTTAAAGCTAGTAGCAATACTCTCTTGATTCTATTAAATTCAAGATTTCTCTCATGCACAGAAGGTAGGGTGTTCTGCTGAATTGTATTTACAGTATCTTTTTATATGGACATTATAAGATACTTAAGTACTTTAGATATATACATTTAAGTGTTACTGTTTACAGTGACTCAAAATACCCATTCAGAACTGGAAGTTATTGTGCTAAATAATATGCATTCATCCACCTTGAAGAATTTGCAGTGAAAATTAAGAAGTAAATAGGAATAAAAAACCCCATGCCTCAGTACAAAAGTAGAACTGACATGTAGGAAACATTTTATCATGTTTTTTATTTGCTTGTAGTTTTACAAATTGTTTCTTTTCCTCATTTTCTCTGGATTTTGTTGTTGCTGACTTAACATGATTTTCCTCCTCTATCCCTCCAAATGAGTATAATTCCATCTGAATGAGCTGTTCTGAGAGAAATCGAGAATCAACTCATGCCTGTATTTCTAAAAAATATTTCAAATTATTGTGTTGTCTCGTAGGATTTGACATTCTGCTATGCCTATCAGTAATTCTGGTTGTTCAGAGAGAGTAAGAAAGGAAAATCCTTCCCATTTTCTTGGGGTTTTATGTCTCCTTTCATTGAAAGAGAAAGGGAAATAGGGAAATATATACTCTGAATGCTAGTGTCCTTAAGATTAGATGGAATTCCTAGCATGCATTTTAGGTATCACAGTTATGTAATCTCTTCAGTTTAATAAAGGAAGATACTGCTAAAAGAAATCCATTTGGTTATTTTAAAACTGATTAACAGATTGTGCACAATTATTTCCTCATTCAAGAGATCCAATATATATATATATAATTGAGTTTAATTATTGCATATTTTGTCCTTCTGTAAAAAGTCTCATAAGCAAATGTGATATGCCCAAAAATGCTTATGTCCCTTAATGATATAATTTTTTCTCTGAGCAAGCTTGCGATGGCAACCCTGATTCGTGGAAATGAACTGGAGTTGGCAATCAGTGTGGGTACTGTCTTGGGAGAAAGTGCAGCACAAGCAACACATTATGCCCTAGAATTATTAGCAAGAAAATGTATGGCAGTAATAACATGGTAAGAATTTCTTAATCCAAAGAAGATTTTATTAAAATTTTCTCCCTGACAAAACAATCAAGGTGTGTCACTGTTTAACCTTTGTAGAGATCAGACCACCATGGGTGGGGAGAGCAAAACTGCTGCTTGAATAAGAATTGCTGTATTAGACCTTTTAAGTACAAGGCATGTGATGCTCTGCATTAATCTCGAAATACATCCCCAATGCATTGAAATGAGAGAGGAGGCATTGTCAGAGTATGAAACCCACTGAAAAAAAAAACCCCTAGCTACTTGGGCCATAGGTAGCTTATGAAGTCTTAGTTTGTACTAAGTAAAAAGAAATGATTCATACAAAGTAAGGCTGGAATTGAGTGAAAAAGTCAAAAGGAACAGTAGCTCAAGTAGGATCTGTGAAGTAATTTTTTAAGTACTTGATTGAAAAATATAAAACTACGAGTCTGAGTAATTACATTGTTATTAGGAGCGTAAGACTGCTGGAAAGATTTAAGGATGAAACAGGATTACTATTTAATTCTGCAGAAGTAAATATGTCTCTTGCATATAGGGGAAGTCTTCCATGGTAAATTTTCTTTTCCTCACTGTAGTGATTTTACTTTGAAGAATACAACTTCTTATTTTTTATCTAAAAATGAAAAAGCAGGAAACTTTCCTAAGGTGTTTTTGGCAGCTGTATAACTGTTTCATAATTAACATTTCATAGAAAATGTGTACTTAAATATTAAGGATCAGTTTTTCTTCTACAGTCATTAGTTGCTAATGTATCAAGAGGTAGCCTGAGAGAAACACAGTGGAACTCCTCTCTACAGAACATTTAGCTTGTCTTAGAAATGAAATTAAGTTTTGTAGAAAAAGATAAAATAAGAAACTGGTGACTTGCTGCTTTCATTTTGCAATGCTTTATCGTATCTGCATTGCACCAGTCTTAATAGGGTCGTTTGGGCAACTCCATCTGCAGCTTTTAATGTGTCTGAAGCTCCTTCTTTGATCCCCCTCCCTTCATAGTGAAAGGTGATTTTTATGTAGCCTCCGATAGGAAGCACTGGATGTGGAGTATAAAAAAACAGTGTATATTTTTTCCAGCTCTATGACAAAACCTTGTTCTCATCTCAGGGCTGTACTTAGTGCTTATAAGGGAATGGCATTTATGTTTATGTCCATAAAGTCTGTAAACTTACAGCATGTGCACACTGCAGTCTACGTGGGTATACGCGATACAATTTTCAGGTGGTGTACTTCATATTGCCCAAGTACACATCTACATTTGTCAATGGGTTTCACACACTGTAATGAACATCCTGCAATCCTGGATTCTGATTTTCAGCCATGACAGCATGTTTTTTATATTTTGTAGGAAACTATCAGAGATTCTTGAATCTCTTTGTTTTGTAATAAAGAGATTCTCACACAGCATAATCCCCTTGGTTAACTGCATTCATGGGATCATGTATGGGGAAGCTGAAATTCTCTGATATTTGAAGGGCTCCCTTTTTGTTTTTACTGGTATGCTTAGGGTTATCCATCAGTTGGAAACATTTCACCGTAGCAAAGCACTGAATTGTAGACACCAAAAGGAATACCAGAAGGACCCTGATAGGTTAATAAAGAAATCAGTTATTGGTAGAATGTTTATTGGGTTTTGGTTGGTTGTTTGTAGAAATGTTCTAAATATAAAATCAAGCCAGAAAATAAGTCAAAACTAAACATCCTTGCACTTTCCCAAATCTACAGCCTTGAGAAAATGTGAGTGTTTAAGGACACATTTTTATTTGTATTTAACACCTAAATACTGCCAAAGCAACTTTCTACCATTCAAAAGAGTAGTCATATTTTACCTGAGATACTGAATTTTGTATATGCAAACTCAGCCATCTCATTTTGATCTTTATACTCAACAGTGTTTTCAGTTTGATTCTTAAAAATCATTCCAGGTAGCACAATTTGTAGGCCATTATATGAGGGCTTCTTTGAGCTAATTTTTTTCCAAATGAATATTGGATTTCAGTTTTATGACAATTTCTAACCACTTTAAAAAATGTTAAAATTGCTTATGAAAATTAGTACATATGAGTAAATGATCTTGAAAACAGCTTAAGAACTTATGAAATATCCTAGATTCTGAAAGAGTACTTCTGTAACTTGGAAAAGTGGCTGTTGTATAGTAAGGGTGTCAGGGATTTTCTAAAGATCTTTTGGCATTAGTTTCTTTAGGATGTCAAAAGGCAAAAAATAGAAAGCTATTTTGTTGTTTTTGTTGTTGTTGAAATCAGTTGCCCTGACCCTTAGATTTGCTATTGCAATTTAATTATTTTCTATCAAATATTTTCTCTGTAAAGTAATACAAAATTTTGTTCAATGCTCTTTCAATGTCTTCCTTTTAGCTTCCCATCACTTGGATACAGGTATTTTGCTTTTTTAGAGAAAGTTTAAGCTTATTTTTTTCCCTTAATAAAGTTGCAAATTTTCAAATCTCTCTAAGTGTCCCAGTTTTTAATTGTGATTAGTACTTGAAAGTGGGACAGAAAGCAGTTGCAAATATTGCTTTAGAAGCCTGTACTTTTGAGGATGGTTTCATGACACAGGACCACATTACCATCTTCTTTAAAATTTGATTGTTTCTACTCTCCTTTTCCACCCCTGCTCACATATTCTTCCATTTCACTTTGAGATGGTTCTGATGCTTAAGAATTGCACAGCTGTGCAACCAACTAAAGTAACACAAAATTAATGAATAATTTTCCCAGAAAGATGAATAATTAAGCCTCGTTTATTGAACAAAATTAGTCTTAGAGACTGAGGTTGCTTCTGTACTTTTCTGGAAGCAGTATTTTTTTTCAGTAAACTCTTCATTATAAAAGGAATGTGAAAGAGAAAAATAGTTTCCTTCTATTACAAACCATCAAGAGTAACTACTTGTCATCTTTTGTTTGTGCAGGGATTTAGCAGTTGATCTTCTTATGATGATTCCTGATAATAAACTGCAGTTAGTAAAACTATGTGCTTTTTATCCTGGATGCATAGCAGAAATAAATGACCTGCATGAAAAGGTACAATGTAAAAGAATTTACCTGAATGCTAATAAGGTTTTGTATTGATTTATTTACTAATTTCAAAAAACATAAGGCCTAATAAAACCATAGGATGAGTTTGTCTCTGTAGTCATTTATGTAACATACCTGTTTCATCTCTATTAGTCTTCATTGACTTAATTTTCAGTATTGTTCAATAAATTTAGTTCTTTATCCTTTGTGTACTCTTTCCCTGACATGCTTTCTGAAGTAGCTTATGATCTTCGGAATTACCTGTCAGTATGATTTAAAACCTACTAGGTGTGCAGCCTAATCATGTTTTGGCAGATCAACTTTCTATATATGCAAGTCTGAATTGTTTTATATCTTATGCCTGTAATGTCCTTTAAAAATGCCCCCTTTCCTCTTCAGCAGAAGAAGGGCCTGCTTTGATAACTCCCTTGGGGTGCAAGTCAGACTGTACATTTATTAAACAGTACTAAAACCTTCACAAAAACATTAGCCCTGAAAACTGGTACTCCTTAAATTAAAGTTTCAGAACCTTTTCTAATGTTGTTCTCTGGTCTAGATGGCTTTCTTAATGTGCATTATATGCAGGTATGTCTTTCAGTTATTCCTTCAGAGAGAATTTTTTCTTATTGTTAAGGGCAAACATCGGTATTTCTCTGCATCTTAGAGAAGTGTTTGAGCATTTCAGTAATTTTCTGGCAAAATGTTTGTTTTCCAGTGTAATCTTCCTGATGTGGAAGAATGTATGCGGCTGGCAGAGACAATTGAGGCAGATGGGGATGTGTTTGAAACAATAAAGTACTATCTGTTAAGCACAGAACCTGAAAAGGCTCTCCCTATTGGCATTCAGTATGTGAAAGGTAGGTACTTAGATGAACAACAACATTAAAGCAAAAGTCACTTGTATAACTTGCCTTATATTTTTCTTTTTGCTTTTCAACAGAACAACTTTGTGACTCAGATTGGACTTTAGATTCAGTCTTTCCATATCTTGATCTTCTAAGTTACATACGGACTGAACAGTTAATGTTGGCTAAGTGTAGTGAGTGAGTATATTTTCTTGACTTAGAAAAGTGGTACTTTCCTTAAAGGAATCTTTTGGATTGTATATATAGGTTTATATAGGTGCACACTGTTAGTATCTTTTTTTTTTTTTGTTTGCCAGAAGAGGGACACAAAAAAAATTTCAGCTTGTTCCCAGTCTTGAGAATAGAATGTAGAACTTCCCCAAATTTTGAAGGTTTAGCAGGAAAATATATTTTACTGCTTCCTTCTCTGTGGTGCATTTACAATGTGTGAATCAATGTTGCTCTTAAATGAAGAGTTTCACTTTGATCAGATCTGGTTTCAGTTTCCTGAAGTGGTGTCACAAATCGTGTGGGCTTTTAGGTCAAAGTGTTAAGAAATGTTGGGATGCTACACTCAGAATTAACTCTAAAATAATTGGATAGCTCTGGTTCACCTTTATGGTGGATGGTTGAAGCTAAGCCTAGGTACCTACACATGGGTGCAAAGAACGAAAAGGAGAAAAAGTTGGGGAAACTTGGTGAAACTGAAATCCACACTAATATTTGGGGAAGTTTTATTTACATATTGAGTTGTATCACATTTAAAGGTCTGAGTGATGTTTTTGTACCTCTAGATGATTATGCTTAAAAATTGTGTTGTCTGTGCCATTTACAATTTAATAATGAAGATCAGTATAAAGCAGATGGAATCTGTTTTAACAATTCCATGACACAGAAAGGAAGCATAATCCACAAACATATATTCTCCACAAAAAGTGGATGGATAGATTAGGTTTTAATATTATAACATGAATATGAGTTTGTTTAATGTTTTTGCAAATACTTGTTGTTTTTCATGATTGATACTTGTTCATTTATAGATTTCGGAATGAGTTGCTGATTTTGTGTGGTTACGTTGGTGCTTTACTTGCTATCAGAAGACAGTACAATAGCATTGTACCTGCACTGTATGAGTATACAAGGTAATACTGTGTTGTCACTAACTCTGAGTAATCTCAGTCCTTATTATGACATATACCATACATTGACACCACATCCTGTCCCAAAAAAATTAAAACATCTCTTTGCTCTTAGCTATCCTCATGACTGAAACTTCCTGAGAGGATTGGGAGAAGGAAAAAGGAGTGTTTGTTAGTTGTTGGTTTTTTTTTTTCCTTTTCTGAACTTTAAGAAATAACAAGATGAAATACAATCTTCTACAGAACAGCTATTCTGATATGGACATTAATAGACCAGTAACAAGTAGTCTTTGAGACTCAGTTTGTGATACTTTTGGCTGTAAAACTTTCAATTTTCTATTATCTAAAGAAACACAGAATAATACCGCTCAAAATTTTGTTCTTGGATTGCCCAATATCTTCAGGACTCACAGATTTTTAGTTTCCAGCCCATCTGGACGCTTACCTGCTTACTTTTTAAGGTATTCCAACACAAATGAAAAATGGCTGATTTAGGCCAGGTAGTAACTACCCCTTATAATATATTTTGATAAACAAAAAATAGATCTACTGCAAGGGATTTCAAACTGTTTTCTGCTAGTGAAACAAGGCTGTCCCAAAGCATGTGTTGAACCATGTTTATCTAACTGCATATGTAGTATTTATAGGCAAAATGGATCCTTAATTTTAGTAAAGTTGACAATATTAAGAAATTAAAAACACATGTAGCCTTAAAATATAGAATGGCCTGTAATTTTAAAAAATAGAGCAAATTAAATAAGGTGTAAATAGGGATAATTAAGATAAAATTTAAATCAAAAGCTATACTTTTATACTTAGGGTGAGTGTTACTAGAGTTTAATATAGTGTATGTTGTGAAGGATTAAATTTGTTTCCATACTTATTCCATATCCAACCAGAAATAGTTTTATTTTTCTATTGTCTATCATGTTTTGCTTCTAAGAAAATAGTCATTATTAGGATTAATTTGGACTTTAATTACTTGTGTTCCTTTTCAGTCAGCTTTTAAAAAGACGGGAAGTATCTGTACCTTTGAAAATTGAACAGCTTTCTGAGGAATTAGATGCATGGAGAGCTTGCACACAATCAAACAAGTAGGTGGAAAAATAAAAAATTCCTATGAGTGAGACAAGTAATTTTTAACTTTTTAGTTGTAAGTTTATTCCCTTTGTAAAGTCTGAATGTCATTGCTTTGCAGGTCTTAATTTCTAACACAAACTAAGAAGCAAAGTTAAAAAAAAACAAGTTTCTTTTATGTTCCTAGGTCTGTGGATGAGTTGCCATGCACCCCGCCCTCTGAATCGCAGAGAGCGCTGTATTCAGTACTTGAGTCGCGAATCCAGGAGGAGCCTCTGAAAGGAATGGTTGGGCCAGACTGTGTCACTGGATCAAATCTTCCTAGTCATTCAGATGTTCACACCTCTTGTCTGACAGGCCTAAAGATCCAGGTATGGTTTCAGAGAGCTGAAGTGTTCTTTCTTGCCAATACCATTGACTACTTGTGATTTTGCCATAAATCGAAGGACCCTCTCATCATTTGGCTGAAAAATGTTTACCCTGTTATCACAGGAGCAGAGTTAAAGGTGACAGGCTACATCTGCTAGATAAGAAAGGCTATATAAAGAATTGTCCAATCAAATAGTTGTCATTTCCCAAATCCAAAATCTTTTAATTTCCATGTGAAATATTTCCTTTGCCGAATGTGTTTAAAGTGTATGTATCTTATTAGCTACTCCCTCACCAGAG
This sequence comes from Petroica traversi, assembly GCA_025920805.1. Classification (NCBI taxonomy): domain Eukaryota; kingdom Metazoa; phylum Chordata; class Aves; order Passeriformes; family Petroicidae; genus Petroica; species Petroica traversi. Next base: position 524,162 of record JAHLSL010000015.1, read on the forward strand.
CTTGAATAAAAGCCAGGAAATTTTTTGTCTTCAACCACATACTAATATTTTTCTGGTTTTGGTTTTTATCACTATGGAAATGCATACTATAAAACTTGGAATTCATTACTAAGTAAATCCAGATATTAGAATACTAAATATTCAAATATATTTATTCATCACTCACATAGTTTTATGATTAATACACATTAGTCCATATAACACCTCTTTAGCATATGTTTTTATGTTAATAAAGAGAAAAATCCTGGAAACACTACTCCTGACTCCAGACAAAGCCTCAGGGTGAATTTACTTTCCTAGGTGATGCCAAGTCTGTTTCCTCTGACCAGTGTAAGATGTCAGCCCAAAGAGTAACAGGGTGGTTTAGGGACTAAGAGGGACAGGTAGTTTTGTGACAAAATTTGGAGTTTACAAAAATTTAGTGGGCCTTTTGAGGTAAACAAAATTCTCAACTGTTCACAATCAATCTAAAAAAAACTTTCTCCCAAGACTTCCACTTAAGGTCAGTAGTCTCTGTTTATGGCTGTACTCTCAACATTTGCTAACAGACATGTAAAGCTGCCACTTAAATTGCATTCAGCAAGAATAGTAAATATGGTGTCACCAGCTTGTCACCTACAGGATCCTTATTTCTGGATTAGCACACATTAGGAGTCTTGACTTTAGGCATGCAGAACAGATCAACAATCAAAATTAGTTTATACTAAAGTAAAGCAGCCTACTTGTATGTGTTTACAAGTTTTACATACCAAGTTTGGAGAGCATAACTCCTTAAAAAAGCACTGAAAGTGAGCCACAGCTTTGAGAGCAGATTTTGTCAAATTAATAAATTAGCAAATGCCTCTTTTTCCATCAGATGAATGAGTATTTTGTCCTTTCCATAGTGAATATTTCAAATTATTCTGTAGACTCTGTGTAGACTCTGTTTTCAAACAATTCATGGAGGAATTAGATTGGGGGTTTTTTGGGGATAGGAAAAAGCACAGATCAGCAGAAATAATGACAGATATGATGAAATATGGACAGTATTCTGAAGAAAAATGCTTGTTACCTCAGTTTCTCATTCAGGCTAAATTTAACTCTGGAATAATTGATAAGTATACATATAAAATAACAATAAAATACATTTAACTAAAAATTTAAATATTATGAAATGTTGGGCTGACAGATTTGGGAACATAAGTGCTCTCAATTCATAATGTGTAGCTCTTATCAGAGTTTTAAGTGAGTGGGGAAAAATTTTTTATGAACACAGATCTAAACAAGGTCTAAACAAGGTTTTTATGTTCTTCTCACTTAAAATGTGCTATCTGTTGGGGCCTTTACATGTATAATTTTTTTTCCTTTCTCTTCCCAAACATTTTTGCTTTACAGGGTCCTGTGTTCTTCCTTGAAGACGGAAAATCTGCTGTTTCACTGAATGATGCTCTGATGTGGGCCAAAGTGAATCCTTTTTCACCCTTAGGAACAGGAATACGACTTAACCCATTTTGATGAGGTGTTTCCTCTGTACTTTATAGTGCTTAAAATAACATGCTGGGGTTAATGCTGATTTAACCTTGCTTGACAAAGGACAGAAAGGTGGTAGTTGATTCCTCCTGAAGGTCAATTACTTGAATTTGAAAATTGTAAAATGAGAACAAAAGGATTTCTATAAAAATGTTTGTTTAGAATCCAAAGAAAAAAGTTATTTGATAATCCAAAGAAAAAGTCCTAATTTGATATATAGCCATGTCATTTTTTTTAATGAGAATATTGTCATCAGATAATTATTTTTGTCAACTCTGTGTGAATAGATGCTTTGTAAACTAAGCAACTATCTACACTTTACCAAAATATTGATAACAAACTGTGAAACCCATAAACACTCTTCCAAATATATAATAATAGAATGACTTTGACAGCAACTGCAACCTGTATTTAGAATGACTGGAATATTCTGGCTGTTTCACACTGTCCCTCTTTTTAATTTGAACTAATTTTTACACACAGGGTTCTACAGTAAAAGTAAAATTTAAAGAGCAGATTTTTTTTCATCCACTTGTTATTGTGCTTTAATAACAGTAAAAATGGAATTTCACTTATGTTTTGTTTAGATTATCTATTTATTATCTATTTATTTAGATTATCTAGATTACAAAATTATATTTTCTAGTAGGGTCATCTCTGGAAACAATCCCCCTTATACTTTCACTGAAGGCTAAAACTCTATAGAAACCATTTTTTTTTTTTTTGTAACAAAGGCTTTGTAAGGACCAAACAGCAAATTTGTTGAAGTCATTTAACTATGCTATGTAAATTTAAAATGCTTGTTTTCTTTTTACATTTTGTATTAGTTATAAAAATGCATATAGTATGACAGACCAGAAGTAAATACTTGTGCATATATATTTTTTTTTACTAAATCTGCGCTCAAATGGAAAAACAGTTATGGCAATAGAATACTAAAAATATTTAAACTTTAAAGCTGTGTATAGTATGGAATTTAATTATAAGGCAAATATTATGCTCATTATTCTTACAATAAGAATTGTTCACCTGTAGAAAAGATGGCTTGGTTAAAATTAACTCTTTATTAACTTAATTGATAGCACATATGCAGAAATCTCCTTTATCTGTTCTTACATTTGTTGCTGCTGCTTTAAAATAAACTTTAAAATTTATTTAAATTCCTGATAGTTACATGAAATGCATAGAGATTGCAATTAAAAATTGGCCGAATTATCTCCATAGCAATTGCTGTAAAAGTGGAAATAGTATCAGGCCTCTGTTTAGCAGTTCCCATCAAACAATCCTCAATATAGAGGTAAGCCATGTCCTCATTTCACTATAGGAATAACAATGCCACAATGCTGGAAGGGTGGAATGGAAATTAGAAATTTTTAAAATCCTGGGTTGTTTTTTTCCCTCCCTCTTTAAAATGGTAAAATTTCATTCTGGCAATGTTCTAGAGTATTATTACAGGGTTTCTGATGGAAGAATATATTGGGTGGAGGGAACACTTAGATGTTTTGTACCCTAAAAACCCCATTTTTTGTATGTACATGGGTGCTGGAACCTAATCTTTTACCTTCTGCAAGTATTCTTTGAAAATTATTTTCATTTGTTTACTCCATGGAGCCTGCAGAAGAATTTGGTTTCAGAAGTTAAAATTCATAGTTTTTTGAAAGAATTTTCCATAGTCAGTATCTGATCTTGCTTCTGTCAAATGAAGGACTATTTGTCTTTTGGCACAAAATCATACAACCTGGTATATAAAAGTTGTTGACACGGAGGTGGAGAGCAAAGGTAAGAACTGAACATGCAGCCACATGACTGATGACTGGGATCTGAAGCATTGACCCAAATGCCATTCTACTACATTTAAAGTCTTTTGTTGTATCATAAGGATTTTTACTAATATTTCACAGTTAAAATATCTTACAATAGGTAGTATAACTCCATCAATATATTGCACATAAACTGTGCCTTAACATGGAATCTTGGGCAAATCTACTCCCTCTAAATTACAGAGTAAGGGTTAAGAATTCTTTCATTACTAAAATACAAAAATTAAGTCCAAGGATGTTTTTTATTGGGGATCTATCAGGTAACAGTCATTGTGAATAACATGAGGTTGCATTTTCCTTAAAGTTGTTTGTAGAGAGGTGAGCAAGGGGAATATGCAGAAAAGGTTGTAATTGTGTCTGCTGTTACAGCTGTGGTTGCAACAGGTCATCTGCCAACTGGTTCATCATTTTCAAAAATAATTTCAGATTGTTTGCTAATATATAGCTTCATTGTCTAGTCCAGCAAGTCAAATACAGATATCTCCCCCTTAATATTAAAGAATACTTTGTCTTCAAAAAACTGTTTGACTCCTCTGTAAAAATCATATTTCCATTTCAATGAAGAAACATATCGAGCTCCACAGCTAGTGCTTTTCAATTACTATTAAATCTCAGTTATGTTTAACATCCCTGCGAAACCAAATCAATTTTCTATGGAAATAATCTGTCCGACAGTACCCACATGTTTATAAGCTTCAGAGACAGCTTCCCTGGCAGCTGCAGTCTGAGATAGGAGATTTGGCACTTCAAAGCCATGTTGTGGAGTGCAATGATGCCCTGTTTGTGTCACTCTGCACGGGGCTCCCACCAGGCTGGGCCAGTGATGCTGCTCTGGCTGTGGCCGGAGCTGAGCAACCCCGCAGCCCCAGGACAGGCCCAGGAGAAACACAAGGAGAACCTGGTAGCCCACAAAGCTTTCTCACCCACCAGTGCAGTACTTCCTGTGGGTCTCTGGAACACTTTCAGCAAGCCTACAGGAGTTCACTGGTGGATTTCTTTCCAGAATTAATGGATTACCTTACTTTTTCTATTTTTTTTTTCTTCCTGAAAATGCCTCAGAACACTTTTTAACTGATATAACAATTCATTTAATAAGAGCTTTATTGTAATAGTCTTTAACAGTGCTCTTACTTGGTTCAATGTTTGCTTCAAATCATTGTTCCTAATATTTTAATACGTTACTTAACATTTATTTCATGCTAAGAATTTAACCCATCAGAACCACATTGGAATAGGGCCCTCACAGCATGAGAACAGTAACGAACGTGTTTCCTTTAATTTCTGGCTAAACAAGGGATTATTTTTGGAAGGGATTTTAGCAAGCACTAACACCAGGTATTTCACTGCTCTGTGTTTTTAGTATGTGGCAGTAGCATGATCTGATCTGCCAGATCAGTGCATAGTGCTGCCAGGCCAACCACAGCCATTCCCTATTTTGTTTGTCCCTGTCACATAGTAACAGAAGTAATGCCCATGCAACTTGGCTCAGCTTGCCAAAATGAACTTAATTTTCACATAATTATCTGTTAGCAAAAGAAGGAAGTTTATGTTAAAAAGTGCCTCTTGCCTGAATGCAAAGTAATGGTATTAACACAAGCCAGTTTCTTCCGACTAGTGTCCTATTCTGTATAATTACAGAAAAAATAGTACCAAATACCTGTAAACTACTAAGATGGTCTTGTTTGCTCTTTGCATGGTGGCAGGGATCAAAGGGAATGGTGACATTCAGAGCAAACAGCACAAGAGCACAAACACACCTATTTGCAATGAGATGGCTTGGATGTGACTCTCAGCAAAACTTTTAACGTTATCTGGTTGTGTTCTGAGCAGGTGTTTTGCAGAATAGCCATGTTTGCTCCAAACTGATATGAGTGTATAGAACATGAGAGCTTTTTTTGCCACTCCATCTGAATCAAACTTGAAAAGCGATGTGTACACCTGAAGGTGAGAATCTAAATGAGCTCATTCTACATGGAGAAGTTCTACAGTGCCATGGCTGGCTTGGCAATTCAAAGTTGGGCTTGTTTGTCAAAGTAATACACAGTAATGGTGCTGTACCTAAAAACACAAATTGCTACTTTCTGGATGAAAACAAAAACCACCAGACTTGCCCCAGTACAGACTCAGGATATGATGGACTCCTAAGCAGCTCCTCATATTTGCATTTGACTTTCATTTACAAGGACTTCAGAAAAGACCCCTAACTAAAGTATTTGCAGTGAACAGAAGAAAATTAAGGTTATTTAACATGGTGTCAAGACAGCTGCATTTTTTATTAGGTGCATGTAATTTAGCAACTGAGTAAGCATTCCTCTTTGTGAAAGCTTCCTCTATAGATAGTTCGTCCCTTAGCATCTTTCCAGTAGGAACAGAAATACTGAAAGGAGTCACTGAAAAGGAATGAAAGGGGGTGAATCAGCAAGGGCAAATGGCAAGTTTTCACATATCCCATGCTTTGGTCTGCAGAAACTGAGTATCAGTGACTGAGAAAGTAATCTGTTCTCAAAGGAACACCAAATGAGAAGAGGGAGAGGAGGAGCACTGCATTTTCATCTATTTAGATCACAATGATCAAAATTCAAGGGCATGAGCCAAGCTTAGGGTTTTCTAACATCTCTTGGGACTGTCCCCATCCCATCTCTGGCTAGAGCTGAACAATATAATTTCAACCTTTTCACAGGAATGCCTATTCAGAGATTTTGGAATAGAATTTTTGGAGCTCAGTAAATATTTACAAAACAGAGAGTAAGAGAAGTAGTCCTTTCATGAGCTGTACCCATCTTGATACAGAAAACTGATATATTTTTGAGACTTTGTATTCACCTCCTGAACTTGAGCTTGAAGATTTAGTATCCACATCTCCAAAAGATGCCTTCAGAAACCTCACAGATACTACACATTAAAAGAAGTCTTTCTCTGAGGCAAATAATTATTTAGTATACCCATTAAATGCTTGTGATATAGTATTGTTATGAAAAGACAAGGGAAGTGCCTATATAATTCTGTTTTACAAGAGGAGATCAAAAGTATCTCCACATAAAGGCTTTTGAGAAATAAGTTACTAATTAAACCAATAAACAGAATTCTATAAAAAATTGAAGTTATGTTCACATTAGTTTAATTACAATTCATAGCACTGGCAGTGAGGAACAGTAAAGGGAGTTTCTCACTAATGAATTTTCTGTATGAAGAAAAACAAAAAGAATTGACATCTTATTGTTTTATTTTTATCAATTTTTATAGTGCACCCATCGCCAAATATTTTTAGGTACACAAACAATAGAAATTTAAAAACACATAAAATACTGACTCCAAATGGACAAACTTAACAAATAATAATGAAGAAACTCTTTGTGGTTCAGGTGTGTCAAACAGATTTTAAAAACAAAAACACAAAGTTACCAGCACTAAAGCTATTAAAGGTTAAGATAAAGTTATACAATCATGTCCCAGAGAATCAGCACACTATTCAATTCAGCTGGATTAGCACCTTGGCACTAGTTGCTGAATGGCTCCCAATTACTATTATATTACCAACATCAGGTGTCAAAGATACAATTTTTTTAAGCAATTCGCAAAAGGCTTTTTTTTTTCCGCCCAGCAGTTCTTTAGATAAAACATACAATAAAGAGAGAGGAGAAAAGGTACTCACTATATTTCTAACAATTAATTACTATGTTATCTGTATTGTAAGAAATTCTTAAGTATTGTTGGCAACTGGAGTTGTGGAACAAGATGCAGTCTAGCTCTTCCTATGTAATTTCGGATACATAATCGGCAGAGCTGACAAAGAGAAGATGGTGTGGCTGCAAACAATAAAGAAATTAGTTTAATTGTACAACTATAAAATCCAGCACTTTCTTTTTACAAAAGTCTTGCACAATAATGAGATTTCTAAAAACAAACAAAAAAGTTCACATTTTGCAAATTTGATCTTTTTCTTCATTCCTTTCTTTCATTGCCTTTCTGTCCTCAAAGATAAAGACTGAGGCTGCTTAAACCTTAATAATAGTTAGGGAAATACTAAAGAAGGCAAGACAAGTTCAGTTTTTAAAAATTAAAAACCAGCTCCCAGAAAATACCTAATGTCAATAACTTTAAAAACTGCAGATTTGTTGTTTTGAATTTTTTTATTCACAGCACAGGTTGCATACCTGCTACAGCACTACCAATGTATCAGTGCAACAAGAATAAGCAGGTAAAATACCCTGAGATCCTGGACCATATTTAATGGTCTTACTAGTTAATTCTAATGTCTTTATCACTCTGCCCCCCCTCGTTCAAAGTGAACATTGCTGTTTTCTCTGGACAATAAACCTGTACCTGTTTCATGCCATGTAATTTTTTTTTTTGCTCTAACTTTTAAAAAAATTATTAGTCTTGGTAAATTTTTAAAAACATACAGTTTTTAGAGGGGTTCTGTTAATAGCATTCAGACTTCAGAGTGTTTTTTTGGAGGAAAACATGTATCAGTGTTACTTGTCAGTTCACCTTTAAAGAGATGCTCATGGATATTGAAATAGTATCATTCTTTTGTAGCTTATTTTTATCTTATACATAGGTCAGTCTGAACAAATCCAGTTCCCTTTCAAATACTCTCTCTCTCCAAAGCAGATAGACCTTTAAGAGGTTTGAGGGACTCTAGGCTCTTTAGTCTCCTGTTTCTCAGGATTTTATAATTTTGTAAAGAAAATGTAGAAAATTAAACTTCTTATGCTTTTTGCCCACAATCAAAATAATTTGCTTTATATGCACATAACATATATATTTAAAAATATTATGACAGCTGACCAAAATGAAACATATTTTTATCCTGAAATTTAAATACTCTGTTTCTTTTTAACAAGGTTTGTAAAAACCAATAAAAATGTAGCTTTAATGTCTACTTGTGTAAACACCCAATAAATATATGACGATACTTATTCAGCTTGTATAAATTCTGATGCTGCTTGGTCAATGGGCTCTGGCCTGAGGCTAAATATTGCTGAGTATGTTTATAGTTAGAAAGGAAATTACCTGAATGCTCATATATTCATTTCATACAGCACAGTGTTACCTTCTATAACATGGATTGTTTGGGCTATTAAGTTGGGGTTTTTTCTAGGTGGGTTTGTTTTTTTTTAATAATATCCGCTGCAGTTTCATATATGAATATGTAATACCTACCTTCGTGGAAGAGCAGCAGTCTCTCTACTAAACTGCTCGGAGCAGCTAAATCAACAGGCCTCTCAAAATCTGAATTTTTGGCATTTATGTCTGCCCCAAATTCAAGGAGTAAATTTACAATCTCTGTACTAGAATGCTGGGCAGCAGCATGGAGTGGAGTTTGCAAATGCTTTCCTTTCTGCACATTGGCACCTGGTGGGTAGATGCACACAAAGAGACAAAAGAGATTAAATTTGCCATCAAGTGAAAAAGATGAGGCTACAAAACAAACAAAAACCACCACTGGCCTGGAATGCCACAGTGCATTTAGCCACTTTATTAATTTTATTGCATAGTACTATAGCTAATCACAACAGTATTTTGCTTGGTTTTTTTTCTTTTTTTAATCCTAGGTTTTATTACCTATATACAACCAGACAAAAAATATCAGGTACCAATCAGGCAACAAGAGCATCATTGTTGCCTAATCATAAAAAGCACTTTTTGTACACATTTAAGAAAATTTGCACTACATAAGAAAAGTACTTTCCTTATTTAAGTCTTAGAAAAAAAAAATCACTAAACTGATGTTCTGTATGTATATTTTTATGAGTACATCGACTCAAGAAGGAATCTTGGATGCTTTATAATTTTTCACATGAATCTGGCAAAGGGTTTGAAATAGACTCTCATCCCATCCAACCTTTATTTATTAATCTATAAATTAGTTTTAATTTTAATTAAGGTGAGGTACACAGTCAAGGAAGCTAATAGGAGAAAAAAAACCCCAAACAAATTAATTCTCCCAATCCCTGGGTTCTAATTATTACACTTTTATATTAATAGATAATTGTTAACATATTCTAAATTAAAATGGACTAAATTAATTTGCTGTAATGCATTCATATTCCAGAAAAAAAAAAATCCATACACAAAGTAAACTAAACCAGCTAGTAAGGAAAAATTTCCCTTACAGGCAAGCTGTTGGTTCCTCTAAAACCTAGCCTACTTCAGACTTCTTACTGACCTTGTGAGACCAAAAATTGCCTTCTGTACCAGCTTTACTCCCTGAATCAACACTTTTTGCATTTCAAATGCCCATTTGAGTAAAATAAGTTAATAATGTCAGAGTTCGAGCAATTAGATGTGAAATCTGAATAATTCACTGTTCTTAATATTAACAGTTAGAGCATGCTTCTGCAGTACCATTCTCTTGCTTATTTCATTGTCTGTCTGCTTTTCAATGTCTAATACATTTTCACAAACTGATAAAATATGAACAAAAATTTAATTTACATAAGTAGTTACTTATATTCTCAATTTACATACCCTTTTCTACTCAGGGCACCAACAAATGTAGAATATGCCTTTCTGTTAGTTCTTTTTCCATGGTAGTGTTTGAATCCCAAAATATGCTAATTATACTTTTACTGTTCTTTAACATAAAAAAATCATGACATAGGATAATTAATCATCCAAGGAGACAGACTCAATGAGAAACCCTTCAAGTGCTTGTTTAAGTTCTAAATATAACAGACAATCAACTAGAAAAACTATTCTGGTGCAATGATATCAAGGCTGAATTATTCATATATACATTTTAATTCCTTGTTCTGCAGGATGCAAAAGCCCTGTATGTAAATACCTGAAACACAGCTGAATTTGTCTTTCAGCAATGCCAGTTGTGTCCCTGGACTTGGGCTAAAACAGAGGAAGCCTTCAACATCTCTTACCCATTGATTAAATAAATAATTTGAAATTTAGGATCAGATGCCTTTTACCTCACCTCTTCCCTCTGCACCTCAGCCTCTCTGCCTCATGAAAAGATCAATCAGAACTTGCTGAAGAATGAAAGCAAGTGGGACTACATTACTAAAGCAATTTGACTGAAATCTCAATGATTGCTATATAAAATTTCTCAAAGCTCATTTTTTACCCTTGTTTTTCGTACAGAAGATGAATATCTACAAAGCTACAGTATGTGCTGAAAATTTTGACCATTCATTCTTACTGATCTTGCTTCCTTTTTTCCTGTTACGCTTTCAATGGCATCAAAAAATAAATGATAGAGTGAGTTATAAGAAAACACGGATCAGCATAAACTTTGAAGTAGAGCCCTGCCAGCAAGGGTTCCAGTTCAATTGACTGAGCCCAGCTGGCTTCAAAGGCGAGTACAATATGCTTATTTTACAGACCAGTAATATTTTTATTTAAATCATGACATACCTGCATAAAGAAGCTTCCGAATACAATGGATCTGCTGTGAAACACAAGCTACATACAGAGGTGTTCCTAAATGAGGAAGATCTTGGTCAACATCTATGCCCCAGGATATCAGCACCTCCAGGCATTCACTGTGACCTGTCAGCACAAAGCAGAGCAGTTTGCTCGATGTCAGTACACTGTCTCATGGACAAAACCACACACATTTCTCAACCCTCTCACTGAGACATTGCTCAAGTGCTCTGTGTTTATTCAGGAAGGAATTCCTTACCTCTGCTGGCTGCTTCATGTGTTGGTGATGGCAGACAGGACTCCCACTGAGCTTTGGCACCATACTGTAACAGGAGCTCAGCACATGCTGCACTGCCTCTCGAACAGGCATTAAATAAAGGTGTCACTCCATCAATTGTTGTAGCATTTACCTACAATATATTAAATCTATTTAAGAACAGAATTGAAAGAAACAGATTTTTAAACAGGAAATAATTAGAAATTGCATAAAATAAATTTAAAAAAAAAAAGTACGAGGTAAAATAACAAGTTCACTGACCAGACCCTGTGCTACTGTCTTACCATGCTTCTCAGTTGGATTTAGTGTACTATTATTCTTGTTAAACTGTTGGATAAATACACCTGGAATACTAAAGGGCATATATTGACATCTTGGCAGTAAATCATTTTCAGAAGTCATTGAGTTATTGCACTGAGCTTGTTTCATTGATACAGAAAATCTTTGCGAAGTACCGGAATAAAGGAATCTTCACTCCACAGCTCTGGCAAGAATTGAGGATTATTTGCCATATTCTGTAGTTTTACTCTCTAGGTTGAAGTGATATTTCACAGGATGGAGACAAAACTAATAGCATAGGCTCACTGTTTTAATACCAACCTTGTCACCTCACTCTTCAACTGAATATTTCCAGTGTGAGAGAGTAAGGAGACAAAGTAGGCAACTTTGTGAGGGCTAGTAATACTAAAGGAATGAGCACAGGTATGAGAAAAGGGCTCCTTCCAGGACTCTGTACTATCTTCTTTCATGCACCCCATAAATCCAACAAAACATTTTAAAATACTAAAAATAAACAAGGTGGAGAAATGAAGTTTTTTCCTATAGTCTTGTATCTTTAGAATCCTTGTGCTAGCTGAAATAGGGAGATATTGGTTTTGGAAACATCTACATATCTTTTTCTGTAGTAACACACATTTTCTATATGGTTCTGAAACCTGAATTTTAAGAACAATAAATATTTCCATTAAAAAGGTCAGAGACCTCAGAAGCTAAGCACTTGAACTGTGATGTCAGCAGACATTGCAGTAAAAGAGATCTCTAAAGTGCCATTTTTGTTTTGGGATAAAAGATAAAACAGCCTGTGTCAGGAGTACAGAAAAGAGACTGCTTTTTCTACTCAGACTGAAGAATTTTAAGAACACACAGGTGCAGTGTGACAGCAGACATTCTGAAGATTAAAAGAACAGTCTCCTGAAAGCCACTCCAAGCAAGAGGAACCCAATAAAGTAAAGGAATGCATTCCACATTTTAGAAGAGAAATATTGTAATGAATACTACTATCAGATTCACTCCAGCTCATTACTGTCTCAGTGGCTGCCCACCACTTTCATTTGCTAGCATTCAGATGGCAGCTGTAATTATATGAGATGAACACAGCCAATAGGGTAAGTAGAGACCAATTACATTAAAATCAAGGAATATATCCTTGTCAGTTAAGCCAAGGTTAGCATTGGACTTCATAGAAAAGAAAACAAAACCAAAGCCTTACATTTGCTCCTGCTTCAAGGAGGATTCTTGCACATCCTACGTGATCTCCCAGGCAGGCTTCATGGAGTGGAGTTACTTGGTCAATTGTTAGTGTGTCGACATTGTACCCCTAAAATAGATGTGAACGGCATTTAAAGATCATACAAAACCTATTAAGAGTTGTTTCCTCACTGTACTTTTCAAATGAATAGTTTACAATACTCCAAATAGGCTTAAAATTCAACTTGCAGTAAGTTAATCCTCAGTGAACACAGAAAGAATCTTGCATCAATCAGTGCATAACAGAATAAAATAAGTTTTAAGCTTTTTATTTATTTATTTGTTAATCAGAAATAGGTATAAAATGTTCAGACTTTTTAGATGCACAGTGACAAGCATCAGACCCAAGTCAGCACACAGTGAATTCCAAGTAGCTATATGGAAAAAAATTTAACTGGGGGACAGTGAAACCCTAAAACATATGACGGAAAGGATGGTGGATCTCTGCCCTCGGTGATCTTTAAAACCCTACAAAGACCTGAGTCTAAACTCTCCTGTGATTCTATCATCCTTTGACTTAAGGTCTGAAATATCCAAAGCTATGAATTTTAGTAAAGAAAACACTTATTGGATTGATAAAATCACTAAGCCCTCAAAATTTTTGGCAGTAGATGTTTTTTAATTCTTAAGAACTAACAATTTTATCTACTGACTTTCATCTAATGTATTCTATAGTATAATTTTTCAATATTGAAATAGCTAATATTACAATACTTTAATATTAAAATTTAGCATTTACAGTCTCTCCATTTGCTATTAACAATTTTTTTAAATATCAGCAATGCAAAACCCAGAATCTTTCGGTGATTCTTCCTATTAACTAGTATCTTCCTTACTAGTTCTATTAGCCCAAAAGCTTAAAGCAGTGGGGAAGAATAACATAAATTTAGCCACGACTTTGGTTGTTGGGTTTTTTTCTTTCTTTGGTGGGGGAAGGGTTTAAAACATACAGAGGGAATATTTTAAATACTAGCTTATATCTTATAATATGAAAAATTCCAAATATGTACTGCTCTGATAAAAGCAAAATGAAGCATATTAAATATGCATTCATAAATCTATGATGAGAAATTGAATAGTATTAACAATGAAAGCAATTGTAAGAACAGAGCCTTCACCTGTGACAATAAAGTCTTCAGAGAAAGAAGACGTCCTTGACTGGCTGCCTCATGCAGAGGTGAGCGATCTGCCCAAGAACCTGGATAACAACATTGATTGAATAAACCATATGAATTAGAAAAGGTTTGGAATGAACAGAGCAAAGCAGAAAATATGATGCATACAATGAAGTCAAATGTCCTATGACATTAATTTTTCCTCTCTAGAGACTGTGTTTCAAATGATTGGTTGATAAACAATAAAAAAGTGCCCTATTATGAACTGTAAACATCTCTAATAAATGATTATGTGGTCCACAGAACAAAATATTAAGATATTGATATCAGTAATCTGATTTAATAAATGCTTTAATTACCATATTCCACTTCTATTTTTGCATTGTTCATTTTTAATACAAGTAAATAACTCTTTGTAGCTGGAATATAGGCATTATTTTAACTTAAACCAGATCCCTGAAGAAGTCACAAAGAAGTTGGTGTATATGAAAATTAATGTGGAAATCTTTATATATGGTGAGATTAATTTGAAGCTACTAAACAAGTGTAATGAGAGAAATACAGTGAGAATCACAGTAAAAAAATACTATACTAGAAATAAGATATAAACTCAAAGTTCTCATTCCATAAACTATCAGGCCTAAAAATAATTTGGTTAGGCAAAGGTTTGGCATTGATTTTCATTTATTTATTTATCCCCAAAAGAGAAAGGTAAAAAAAATAGTAACCCAACAACAACCCTGCTTTTCTACACATAACTCCCCATAACTCTCCAACTTCCAGAGACATCCTGAAGTTCTTGCTGAAGGACCTGCTCTTTCATCTACAAGAAGGTCCCTTCTAGCCAGCCAAGGCTGCAAGCAGAGCTGATACTGATTTATTGTAGGAATGTTGAAAATTCAGTTTTGAGGGGCTGTGCAGGGAAGAAACTTCTAAATGTATTGTGAATTATCAGTATTTATTCCTCTAAGAATAAAATTGCTAGAACTGTAAAATACTAATGCAATCACTTGTGTGAATTATATCAAGCTGCCCTAAATTCCAAAGCAACATAGAGAGAATTGGCCTGGATTGATGAACTGGTAACACTGGAAGATGAGTCCTTCACGTGTGCAGATTTGACTCTGGCATGGACAGGGACTGCCTACAGAGATAGCCTCATTTACTGACAACACGAACTTGAAATGTGAAGGCTGTTGCTCAATCACTGGCAATCATCAGCCTGAGCTCTAAGATAACTACAGCCCAGAAATAGACCCTGTTCCTGTTTCCCATTGGACTCCTTCTGTCCACTGGCCTGTTTCAGAAAGTACTCTTTTATTTACTGTAAACAACCCCCTCAAATCACATCAAGAATGATGGAAAGATTAAGGCTGCTCAACCTGAATAGAAAGCAGGGCCTAGTTAAAACATATTAAATAGTGCACAATAGGAAAAAGTAGCTAAAAACTCCATTTTCCTACTGCTGTTAGTGAATGAGACTAAAACACAGATGTATGACTGCATCTTGGAGAACATAGTGCACTTTGTGACTCAGCACTACTGAATACTACTGAGATCAAAAACTTGGCAAAAAGAAAGCAGAGATGATTATTTAAATTCTCATAAGACTACATAAAGCTGATCACAAAAGTTTAAAATTATGAGAGTAAGGCTTTATAAACCTGATTTTAATAAAGCAGTAGATTTCTATTGTGTCAGAGAATCCTGCATTTGTAAAGCTCTTTGTTCACTTTCATCTATGGCAGCAGATGGACTATTGGCAAGATCCAGCTTCCAACACTCTGTCAGAATTATTTGCACTAAGCTCTGGTCATCTGTGTGTGCGTGTACATACACATGTACACACACTATTCCCTGTACTTTTTAGTTCAGGCTTATTTAATGTAATGTTTTGAAATTCTTATTGATAGTCACAATAAAAGAAAAAACAACCAACCAACCAATTAAAAAAAAAAATACACACCCATAAAACAAACAAAAAAACCCAAAACCAAACGAGAATCACCAAAAAACCCCAAACCTACACCCACAACTAAAAAAACCCTAACAAACCATCAGTATTTATTCTACTGCAGTTTAGATGTGTGCAATCAGTCTGAGTATTTCAATCAATGTTTTCCTTCTTCTGCAGTAGTATTGGAATGAGCATTCAAGTTGCTCTAACTCAAATGAATTAGATCCATTAAGTTCTCTGCTTGTTGCTGCAAAAAAAAATCCTCAAATTTAAACCTGTATTTAGAGGTTGCTTTTGATATTTTGTCTCCTGTCTCTATAGATGAAAACAGCTCTCTCTTGACAGTTTATCCTACTCATTGGAAAGAAAAAAAAAAGACACTTAACTGATTACATAGAAAAACATCTCATAAAATCATAAGAGTTATGAAGCTTTTTATGCCCATTAAATACATTTCAGACAATTTTATAGCCACGTATAAACACAACAAAGATGCAGGTAGGATCTGAAAGCAACCATTTTTCATCTTTATTTCCTTTACCTCCTTCCATTTTGGATTGATCAGAAGAATGTCTGTTAATTACTCCACTGCCATTTGATAACCAAATGTTGCCAGATCTTGTTGTAATCTGTGATTTGCACCTAGACCCATCTTATATCCCTATCTTCAGGCAGAGACATTCAGCAGCCAGCTGTTTCTGATAAACCCATAATGTGCAAAATACTTGTATCCTCTCTACCACAGATAAAATCTAAAAGTAAAATGTTGCAGAACTATTTTGTGCCAACCAAGTCTAAAAAAAGAAAACTCATATTCCAACTGATTTGTTAATATACACAGTAAATCATCATTAAATACCACAGGAACAATAATATGTTCAACATAAATATTTACCATAAATAAACATCAAAGGTGCTCTTAAATTCTTTGCCTAGATTACTGCCTTCTGCCAATCTACAAATTACAATGTCTCTCACTTAGAAGACATTAGCAATATAAAAAAGGACACTTTTTCCATCATTGTGTCTGTAACAGCAGTATTAGCAAACATAATCTATTCCAAAATCGATAAGGCATTAATTCCCTACTTATATCGTCTCTGACTATGCTGAATATGAAGTATCTCTAAATACAGAAGCCACATTAGTTCCAAGTTCTCTGATGTATAGTTTAGCAGAGGGCAAACTATTACAAAGCATCATTGCTTTGTAAGCATTAACAAGAAACAATAAATTTATTCACTGCATTAACAGGTGAAGGTAAAAAAAAATTACAAATTATTATACAATACCTAAATCTCCATCTCCCCATGGCACTTCCAGCCAACTGCAATTATAAATCCTACTCATTTCTTTCAATCTGGAAAATAAAAAAAATTAAAATAATAATAATAAAAAAATCTGCTCTTTCTAGTTGGACCTGTTCTTAATACACTCCAGCTATGTTTGGAAGGAGATCAGCATCTCCCTGTAATACGAACTTTCAGCCTTCAGTAAACACAGATTTGAATATATGAGTGTGTACAAGTTGTCAGTTTCTTACAGCAAAGGACTGCTGCCATTTTCTCAGTTTTTCACATTTCTTTCTTTAACATAACAACTTCTCAAAGGGCCAGTATCTGTGCATTGACCTTCCAAGACAGATTAACTACAATTTCAACACAAGAGAAACTCACAGTGAAATCAAGAGAACCTTGACAGGAATAAACTGCAGAACAAACTCCTTTTTTAACCCCATGCAAAGAGACACCGTTTTGTATCCTCAAAAATCAGTATCAGTACACAGATTTCAAAGGAAGCACTGCCAAATGTCCCTATGTTATTTCACTACTTACATAATACGTCTAGAAAAGAAAATAAAAGATCATCTGAACATGTTTCAAATGCTCTTTTATCTGTACCTGAACTGTGTTTTTCTTTTAGTAGTTCACTATTCCTTCAAATATGTTCTAAAATATTCTTTGGCTGTTGAACTGGGGTGTTGATAGCTATTCTCAGCAGTGAAAATGTCCAAAAATAGAGATATGCAATTCTGACTTTGATTCATTTCTAAGTCATTAATGTTCTTTTCTTCACATTTCCCTAAAGACTTCACTCCCTTACATCTACCTGCAATTATCTAGAAGTCATTCCTGCAGTTATAATCATAGTAGTAAAAGACCAAGTAAAAATATTTTCACAACAGTCTTCACCTCCAGTCATGTCATTCCTTTTGTATTTATTTCTAAAAATTTGAGAAGTCTCAAAAAACCCCCCCAAAACCAAAAATAACAACCTCCAGAGCTCAGCACTTTAAAAAATTACTGCTCTACAGCTAAATAGATCGAGTCCCAATCCTCAGAAGAAGCACTATCATCAAAAAAGAACTGAAAATAGAAGGCTGACACAGTTCATTATTGGGAGATGAGGGACACAGAGTATTTGGACAGAGATGTAACTAATATTTATTTCTGCAAAACCAACAAATGCTGTGTATTAAGACCAGCACAGTTACATTTTATTTCTCAAGATGTATTCTGAGTGCTTCAGCTCCTGGCAACTGAAGCAACAGACAGGATCAGTAACTAAAGAGAAAATCTCTGCAACATCAGAGTCCCAAGATCAACAGAATCACTTCACTCCAGTTGTTGAAACTGTCTGATATTTTGTATATCTAATTAGGATCTAACAGATTTTTACTGTGGCACTATAAAATTACTCATTTTTCTAAATCTCTTGTAGGATAAAGAAACATGTCAACTACTTAATTCATATTTGATTATAAAAACTATTGGAAAAAAGTCTTCTACAAAGGGTTTAAACATTAAGAAATATATTATGCTTTAATACCAGGATTAGATATGACCAGAAAAACAGAAGCCACTTTTTTTAAATAAATGAAGTTTCAACAGTCAACACTGAAGAACTCCAAGAGAATCAGAATATAAGCTAAAGATTATTAAAATATGTCTGAAAGAGAAGACATAGTTCAGGTGACATTTACATATTTCATTTAAGTATTTCAAATAATCTGAAAATTATTTAACTATATAACTGTATAACTAAATGTACATATTATATATATATATATATATATATATATATATACACACACACACATAATTTGGAAGCTTCATTCCAAGTGTAAATGCCAACAATTCCCTACTCCTAAAAACCATACAAAGCAAATCTACTTCCCCACACAGTTCTGTCTCTAATGCACCCACACTACAGGGTTACACATTAGTTTTGCCATTCCAGTGTTGCATTCAGTGAATGAGTTAGTATTCAAAGTTTTTTCTGTCTCCATATCTAACAGGATCTCTTTAAGACATGTAACCCAAACTATAAAATCACTGTACGATTGTTAATTTTCTACTGCCTTCAACATGGTATTGTCCCAATTATAAAAGAATACTTCAACTCCCCTGCTGAATCTGTATCAGAACATCATTCATTTATACTGTTTTCTAACTAAGGAACTAAAAGACAGAGTTTTGATGCTTGAATTATAAAATCATTCTAACAGCCTTTTTTTTTTTTGAATACTTATACATTAGAGTGTACACTAAAACCACAGTTTAATTACAGTTATGAGAGCTCTGAGTTTCTGAAATCTCACCTTTAGATAAAAATAACCATGATCAGTCAAGAAAACTTTCACATTAGATGATTGGTCTTAAAAAACATAAGTGCCAAAGCAAAGACAAGAATGGAATTTACTATTAGGGACATTAAAATGTTAACCCCTTTTTCCTACTACTCACTGCACACCTTATAACCTTTGCATCAAACAGAAAAATATAGGGTATGTTCTCAGTATAAACCTGATGCATTCTCAGATCATCATTCACCTTGCACAGCTAAGGAGGCTGGGGCTTTGTGGAAAAGCACAGCACGAGACTGTGCTGTCAAATACTGGGTTATAATGCACTGGGGTCAAATCAGTGTGGCACAAGTAACATTTCGAGTGTTTGGCATTGCACTTTTCACACAGAAACGTGAGCCTCTGAACTCTATAAAAAAGCCTAGAATAGCACAACAGCAATTTCAAAACACATCTTGCTTGGTTCCCAACAGAAGCAGCATTGTGCTGTGTGAAAATGATGGCAATGACAATGGCAAGAGCAGCAGCAGCCACTGCTCATGTGGGAAGGAGTGTGTCAGGCCTCTTCTCATGTCACATCAAGCACAGACACAGCTTCACATCCATTGCTTATGCTCAGGTTGTTTTTTCCATCTTCTTAAGGCATCAACAACTGTTTGGATGTTTTTCTAACCTAAAGTAGCTTGCAAAGCCTGTGTGCCCTGCCTAGAATGCCAAGGTGTAAAATCACATAAATCTCAAATTCAGTAATCTATTAGATCCACACCAGATTTGACTTAAATAGGAGGAGCAGCTGGCAATATTCTTTAGCTGTTATTATTTCTTTGGACAAGTCACTAAAGCTAAGTAAGGGTTTTTCAGTCCCCTTCCCAACTAGAAGGTGACAGAAAAGGCATATGGACATTCTGAGCTGAGTTCAGACTCTGAAGATTTATGTCTGGAATAATTTTGCTCCCCAAACACAGTCTCAGCCTTAATCCAGAATACAAACAAATTTTCCCAAACTCTGCTGAGAATTTTCTGTGTTTTCCCAGCCTGCCTGAGAGTGAATGCAGCACAGGGCCTAATCCCAAGCCTTACAAACAGCAAACAATTGTGCAGCAAAGCTGGCCCCAGTGTGTGATTTTTTTGTCACATCCATGAGATTTCGGAGTCGTGGCCCCTCAAGCCAGTAGGCTGAAGGCCTTTTCCCACTCTGACTCTATCTTTTCATATCTCTATCCAATCTTATGATATATTCCACCCTCTGCATCACTTTCATTCCACTTTCCAATCTGCCTATTTAATTACAGACTGCATTGCAGTATGACTTTCTCTTCCTTTGCTCTGCAAGGGTGCCTGTAGAGCCAAGTCAGGTTTGGATATCTTCATGGATGAAATAGAGAGGAAGGAAAAAAAACCTCCTTCAGACTTGACAAAAGATATACTTGTTATTCAAGTGAACTGCAGCAATCAGAAGCCTTAAGTGCAACAGAAGTCTCTCAAGATTTCAGGATGTCCATCAATAAATACATATTCCCAGTATGGCAATCACAAAGAGGCCCTAAGTAGCTAGACCCTGTTAAGATGGATTCTTCAGAAAATTTTACTTTCCCTATTTTACTTTGATTTGGAGAATTTCAAAACTAGATAAATTATGGCTATTTCTTTGTAAGAGTAGCCTAATCTTCAACCATATAATGGAGTGGCTAATCTTGTAGTAATACTAAGGTTGATTAAGTGTTGTGAAATTTCTTTTCAGCTGAGGGAGATTGTCCAAGTTTTTTGGACACTACTGACCTAAAGAGCTAAAATGACCATAAATAAAAGTTTATTTAGGTCAGAAAATCCTGGCCCAAACAGTGATAAACAGAGAGGGCAAAAGATGCTCTGCATAATAAAACTAATGAATAAATGCAACCATACAGTATTATTGCATTCAAATGGTTACTTGGAAGATAAGAAAACTGGTGCTAATGGTCTTGATTATTCCTTAGTTCTAAAACTGTCAAAACTGGAAATCATCAAATGTATTTTAAGAATAACTCTGATTTTTGTAACATATAGCTTTATTTTACATGGTAAATTCACAGTTCCTTTATGCACAACATATAAACTCATTCCTGTCTACTCCTTTCCTTGACTATTTTAACATCTCCAGTTTTTTATTTTATATCATATTATGAATTTGAAGTTTGACTTCCTTAATTCCTTTTTTGTTTCACTCTAAACCTTATGATATCATCAATATTAAATGGAATTATGATCAGTCTTTGAAAAAATTCCTCTTAAGACTCTTGCAATTATTCAAAACTCCCTTTTATACTCTTGGATTATGGAGAAAAGAAAAAAAAAAAGGAAAATATGGCACAGGAGGAGGCAATAGGAGTCCTAAACAGAGTTTGTTCCTCATTGCTGAAAATGTCAGTGTTCAGCAACTTAAATACCTCCTAAGTACTCCTCTATGCAAAGCCTTACAAATATATCTTTATCCTTAGTATCTCTGTACAGGACAATAATTCTGTCACCTGTGTTCATCTATTGCCTCCTATTTCAGCTATCTATAGACTCCTTATACGTAAAGTTATATGTAAAGTTTACTCCTCCCTCTCCTTTCCTTCCCTGGCTCCCCATAGTAAACAATTAACCTTCAGTATCCAGTTACCTTGTGACAGCACAGCAAAAGTCAGGGTAAGTCAAGCCTTAAACACTTGCATAAAACAAACAGGACAGATAAACAAGAAATGGTATTTTAGATCAGCTGATAGGAGAGCAGAAAGAACGAAAATAGCCTCAGCAGCCTTGTGTTAACCCATGCAAGACAATAAAGTGCCACTAACAAAAGCATGCATTTACATTAGAGCTAGGAAAATAAAAGCCCAAATATCAGTTTTATAGCCAGACCATCATAAATTGGGTCAGCTTAGCATATTTCAGTACCCGGTTTCTGAAATGGCTGCTATACCAACCTTGGCTGGTCAGAATACCCCAGCTAGCTTTCCGTTTTGCAGGACACTCCCCTACACTTTCTAGGCGTCTTTTGGGGAGATCCTGGCTCCTCTGAACAGCAGTGTTTGTTGTCATGATCTGTGTCTCGAGGAAAGCCTGTCTGTCATTGGTGCAGGTACTCTGGTCTGACGAACATCCACAAATGATTTCTACTACCTTTTATTCCTCCTTTCGCTCTTTCACAAAGGATCTTGCTGTACTTACTGTAGGATGGCTCCAACACTGAAATCCATTCAGCAACATTTACTAGCTTGGACTAGTGACTACACAGTGGGGGAAGGGAAGGACTGCTCCAGCATTTTCTATTTTTAAAACAGAGAAAGAATCAGCTTAGCTACAGCATGAGTCTTAACTATTTACATGATTTAAATGGAAAGAAGGTGTTAATTTTTTAATCATTTAACACAAAAAGGAAACAGATTCTAAAAGCATAAGTATTCAAATGCTTTGCTGCTTGAATACCAAGCAGCCTAAAACAGAAAACCAAAATTATTTTACCAGAATGGAAATTCTTTTAATAATAGTAACAACATCAGGTTTTACTCATAGGTAATGTGCAGTTAAGACTGATTTTAGAATTCAGAAAAATCCATGAAACTATGAAGCTATTCCTGTTTTTCTGCAGTCTGTTACTTGTTTTGTTTTTTTAAATAGGGGGCAAGTTATCCTAAAATGTCAACAGAAACTAAGTCCTGAATAAAAGCGTGTTTTGACTAAATAAAGAACGGTTATTTTGAAAGTCTGATCCTGTTATGAAAGTAAGGCTGCAGTCTTGTCAGAAGAAGCACAAATCAATACTTTTTTTAATAATAACAAAACCAACCAAATAGTGCTAGACTTTTTTTTTCATTACTATTTATCAGGATGATACTATACAACAGAAATCTGCAGAGAGAAGCAATCCATGATAAAATTCCATCATGCTTAAAACCAGTGATTTCTCTGTAATAATAACATGTAAAAATGCCACCTTTACCTTCCTGGCATTTCCTTGCAGTATTTCCTCACTATGCTCTTCTACAGATATATAAACTAGCCACTTGCAAATTTTTAACAAGCAATCAACATTACTGAGTTTCACTAATACTACTCTTCTCAGGTACCTGACAAAACTTAATGCCTAAAATTCTGCAATAACGCTCAGATATTTAATGAAATTTTCTATATCCCTCTTAGTTTCCTTTAGGAAAAAATCAGAGGCAAGATTATAGTTAGATAGGGGAAGGAGGGAAATGAGGGGAAGAAGAAGGAGCAGCTGCAAATTTCACCCTGAAATTATACACAGCACATGAGCACACTTGCACTGCCTTACTTGGAATAGTGCTACACCCTTTACAGAACAGAAGCAGGTGGGCTACTGCTCTTCTCACAAGACAGAACAAAACAGCACTTTCACAGACATTAGGCTGCTTTCAGACAACTGTTTCCTCAGATTTTATCTAGCTGAATGAATCAGACAATCTCTCAAACTGAAATAAACACTTCAACATATGCAGCAATCAGACTCTGCATGTAAATCTGAAACAGAGCTTTCACAAAAGGTCTCATTATGAATGGGACGTTATAAATACATCACTTTAATACTAAAATTATGTGTTACTTTGTAGTGCTTTCTTCTAAGTAAATAAATACTAGAAGAGAAATTAACAAGAAAGCGTACTAGGATATGTACACATGTGCCTTTGCAGGAAGACAGCAGCACTATTCTCCCGGGAGAAATATGCACAGACAGTTTTGAACTTGCCATGGCTCTGAGGCTCATCTCAGTTTTAAATTTCCACTTGGAATAGAATTACAGGACTCTTTGGAGAAGGTGGTGAGGATCAGGATCAAGCAGAGCATCTGGAACTGCAGAGCAGGAATTGACAGTGGTCTGGCAAGAAAAAACCTACATTTTTTTGTAGGAGTTTTGTGGGTGAGGTTGTCAGCTGAGAATGAATCTGTGTCTTTCTACAGGAGTGGTACAAACCTGGAAGTATGTCATGCAAATGCTTTCCATATTTGTACAAGCCTCCATTCTCTTTTACTAGTCTGAGAGGTGTGACTGTCAGGAGCAAGGAAACAAAGAGGCAGATCCCTACAGGAGCAGCATCACCTGGTCTCTTGTCCAGACAATGGCACAGGCAGCAATGACCTACCAATGCAGCCCACTCCCAAAATCCTCCACCTTCAAAGCATGGCTTATAGGAAAAGTATCTCTATTCCATAGAGATATTCTATAGATGCTTGCCACTTATTGAGTTACTTTGAATAATCTAGAGGACATTATAAAAATATGCATTTTTGTGCTTTTAAGAAGGCAAAGCTTATCCAGTTCAGGACTCTAGAAGGAACTTTTCACTAAATTCTGCTAGGCCCAGCCATTCGTCCTCCAGGCAAAAACCATTAAAAAGTCTTATTAAAACAGTTCAAAAACACAAGCTAAGAAAACAAAAAAGCTAAAACAGCATTAAAAAATCATCTGAAATGATGTTTAAAATATACTTCAGATGAGGGAATGGACATGGTTAAAAACATGGAGTGAGGCAGAAGACCATGGTATTTCACTTCCACCTCTGATTGTGTGCTGTGATCTATCTCATATCAACCATCTATGCCCTGGACTACATTAGCTACAAAATAATAATCGGTATCCTTCAACTTCATTAGGTAATAAAACTATTAACTAAAACTACAAAACTACTTAGGCTTAGTCCTGAGATTCTGTTCTTATGATTTTTCTCTAAAGAAGACATTCAAGCACTTCCAAAATCTGCCAGAAAACCTTTAAGAGAAGTCTAAGTAGGTGTCCAAGCATGTAAAAAATATAGCTGATCATTATTTCTTCCTGATTTGGGAAACAAGAAATTAGGGACAGCATTTAGATTACAGTTACTCATGAAAGCAATGCAGTTACCTTCAAAAAAGCAGCCAGGGGATTAGACAGACACTACAGCCTGAGAGTAAGGAAACTAGAGGACTTTACTGACGAGTTTGGAACTCTGACCTAATTTAGCATACAAGCACTGAATAAAGCAATATGTTATATTTCATTAATAAATTCTGTTCCAATTTAAAACCCAGAGAAAGAGGTGTTACAAGAAACTTTCAAAATCTTTTTTATTACAGATTTTTTTAAAAGGAAATGTCAGTACAGTTTCAACATTTCCATGTCAGCACTTAGCTCTGAGTTTAAAGGGGCAGCAGTTCTTGACAGGTGGGAATGAAAATAGAACTAAATTTTTGTTCCTCCCTTTCAGCAGGGAACTCATTCTATTTTCAAGAATGTTTTTAAGGCAACAGAGATACAACTGCGGTAACATACGAAAAATGTGTTAATAAAACCAAAAATTCTCAAAACCTCCTTGACCTTTCAACACATGATAAAGTCCAACTCAATACACTAAAAATTCCTATAAAAATAATTTATCTTGGGAAAAATTAGTGAAAATCGCACCATTTTCAAACATCAGAGTTCAGTATTTTGTGTGCAACCCTCTCAAAACAGCAAACTGATGACCCACCTTGCTTCCCTAACTGTTCTATACTATACAGGTTACTCTGTTTATATGACCAGGATTATTATGGGGTCACAGTGACTGCATGGAACCTGCCACTCTAAATTCTGGAACAGGACTAGAAACTGACTCTTCATGCTCATGTGCGCCACACCCTACAACCATGAAGCTGAAATGACAGACAGGCTCCCTGTGGCTCAGTGCCAGTAGCCCAGGAGTGGCCTTTCATTTGACATTGCCAAAAATGAACCAGAAGAAATCTCAAGCACTCCTCCCTTTAGGAGATGCCAAGATAAAGTAAATTTTGGGAAGAATTATGGAACTGTGGTTACTGACAAAAACAGCATTCTACAAGGCCACAGTGGTGCCACTGCTATGTTCTGCAGTGCCAGCTCAATGCTAAGCAACACAAATGCGCCATAAAAGTGCAGGGACAGAACCCTAAGAGCAGAACAGGGGAA
This sequence comes from Petroica traversi, assembly GCA_025920805.1. Classification (NCBI taxonomy): domain Eukaryota; kingdom Metazoa; phylum Chordata; class Aves; order Passeriformes; family Petroicidae; genus Petroica; species Petroica traversi. The sequence continues at coordinate 550,279 of JAHLSL010000015.1, forward strand.
GGCCTGGAAAAACTTTTTGTTTGTTAAACAAATTCTTGCATCAAGCCATAATTCATGGTAAGTATGGTGGTGATGTAAGTCATTAGCAGGCAACCAGAAGCTTATCCAGGTGTCATCAACCAGTCCTCTTGACAAATCCCAGCAGACATGCAGATAATACTATAATGGTCACTAGTTACTTAAGCATAAAATTACATTTCTTAACACCTTTATAAGCACTGAAGAGGTCACTCTTACTCTTACTCTTACTCTTACTCTTAAAACAATCTCATCACTGTCTCTTAGCTGGAAATCCAAATTAGTAGCAGTAGCAGTAGTAGTACTTGATGATGATGGTGATGATGATGATGATGATGTTAGCAACAGCATTGCTGGATGGCTAGTAATTTTCCTACCCCTTCCCCTGAGATTTCTACAATCGTTACACCTTGTATCCTTGGATGCCTGGAATTGTAACTGAAGGTTAAAAAAATATTTAAGCTTCTGATATGACAAAGGCTTTGTCTCAGGCCTCCCAGAAGTCAAATACAGAACAATGATACATTTATTACATTTCTTGGCTCATTTGCAATGTGTACCTGTCAGACTCCTAATTCAGACAGGCAGCATAACATAGGATATGTGTTCATATGTAAACTAAACTACATCAGAGAAGTCATGGGGTGAAACCTAAGCAAACCAGTTACAAAGGCCTGAGCTTCAGATATTGACAGAAAGACACTGGCATGAAACCAGTAGTGAATGGTAAAGAGCACCCCAGAAAGAATCTTCAGCCAATTACAGTGAAAAAACAGCCATAAAGACAGAGATCGTATCTATTGTCAGAAAGAATCCAGACATGGCAGAGTCACATCCACTAGTGCAACAGATGCAGCATGCCACAAAGGATTTATGGCCAGCAGGCCAGCATTGCTGCAGTCATGAGCAGAGCTCAGTACTTAGGCATGCAATGCAATTCCCCCCAAGCCATCCTCATCTAACTGGCAGAAGTTCACTCACAGTTTGCCTGCATTGCGAATGTTTGAGAACATCCCCTAAAAGAGAGGAATGTGAATAGCAAAACCCTGGCCATAAGAACCCTGTGGCAGAAGGAAGGAACATCACCTTCAGGGAGCTATGCTATTTTGGTCTTCTCTTGTTGCCTTATGCCCCACCAGTGCAAATAGTGCAGATGGTACAACTGAGCTTGTCCCAAGCCAATACTGCAGTTTTCTGCATATTTTCTTTAACACCAGTTCTCTTTAACGCCTCACAGATGGATTGCTCCAGGATTGCCTTTCATTCTCATTGCTATGCATCTTTAAAACCTCAGGTCTTAAGCTACATCAGAGTTCATAATGTTAATTTTGTACTTATATTATTTCATAAGCTAATTATTCATTTCATGCAGAAAAATACAGAAATCAATTGATGAAGGTATTTCCATGTGAGTTTAGAGTGTACACTTCAAGCAAGCAAATGGGACCTAGATGCTGACAAGTTAAGGTCCATCTTCAGAAAAAAACTTCATTTCAAGAAGGCACATCTGAATGAAACCGACCAAAAATGCAGCTGGTGGATCTCAAGGAGGTCCTGACAAACACAGAAGAGTAAAAAACGCCCACAAACAAATCCACATGATAAGCTATATCAAGTTCTTTCAGGGAGGCAAGCATGCAAACAAACTCCAGCATACATATTCACTAGAAGTTTTTGAAGCTTCAGAAATTTTAAGATGAGACATGTAAAAAATGTAAAATTTGAATTAAAGGTAACATGCTTGCCAACAGATATTCTTGCTTTTTGTTGCTGCAAATAAGTCAAGGCTCTGGCCATGCCAATTTAGTTGCATCATACAACTCTGAGCAAAACCTCTTTAAGGTAAAATATGTTCTTAAAAAAAATGGTTCTGGTATTTGTCTGATATGTGGTGTCATTTTCTTCCTTCAAAGCAAATCTCTTATTGGCTTTATTTTGAAGTATGACTCCTCTTTGGCAGTCACTTGTCATACTAGGCAAAGTTGTTTGGCATACAAGAGAAAGTGATGAGCTCCATCAAAAAAGCCTCCCCTTCTAAACTTTCAAAAAAGAATATTCACACTATCTTAAGCATTTTTACACCATTAGCTTACGTGCTGCAAATGTAAAACAAATGCTAAATGTGGTGCCTTACACCAAGTGGTCTGGTGAATAGGTATGCCATACAGTATTCCTATCATTGCTAAATGAATCTCTATTGTACCCAGGAAGCTGGGAGAGGTCTTGTATGGCTTTTATTAATAGAACTGTGATCTCTGTGGAACGCAAGTTGAGAAAATGCCTCATGCCTATCTTCCCTACCTAACAACTGTTGCTGAGTGGCATTCTCAATTGCAACTTGTTAGGGCAAAATAAATATGAAAACTTTGCTCAAATCATTCACTACAAGCCTTCCAAACAGTGGACCTCTGACAGTGAAACACAGCATTATTGCCTGTTCATGACCAGTTCCTTGGGACTACTCAAGGAGTGCTCAGCATACAAGAAAAAAAGGAAACAGAACGCTTCACAGTATTTACCAGTCTCTGGAAGAAGATGGAGACTCCAGTAGACTGAACTACCACAATCCTGTCTTAATTTAGGCTTAATTTAGCCTAACTAGGAACATTACTGAATATCAGATTTACTCTTAATAAAATAGACACCTTCTGCCTTATAAAAAAGTTTATGAGTGGGAACTATGCCTCCTTCTACAAAGTTACAAAGTTTAGGCAAACCAAGATCTTACCAGCATTTGTTGGCAGAGTTTATATCTTACAAACCCAAAACCTCTAATAATTAATTCTTTAGATTTGATACACAAACTTTGAAATCACCTCATACCACGGCACTACCAATTCATCCTGAAGCAACTAAATTACAAAACTCATCTGAAGCTCCAAGCCAGTGCTCAGATACACAGAGCACTTTTATGATATGACCAGTTGGCTGGTGTAGTAGGAAGAGCCTAAAATTTCCTTTTGACCCTCCAGTGTTTATCCAGCAACAGCTGTACAAAAGGCTGAGTTATTAAGTCTTCACAGATCTGGAAATACCATGAGAGAAGAAATGCTACTGTGCATTACACATAGTCTGCTAAGGAGCTAAATATACCCAAAGTTAATTTTCACAGAATTTTAAAATGGAACAAACATGTACTTGCAATTAACTTTATCCATTAAGAAAGAAATTAATAAAATATTTTGCAAAGTTTCAAATGCAATGAATGTGTAAACGTTCACTTCAACACAATAAAAAAAAGAACACTAGGCACCACAACCTATTTACAACACAGCTCTAGTCCCTGACTTCAAAGCACTTGGCTCCAAGCAACTTATCAGTCCCTTTCAAATCAATGGGGCAAGTGTATGTGAGTGTTTACAAAATTAGCACCAAAGTTAAAAATAACCCAGCAAATAGGACCTTGATAATAGAATGGATCCCTTTTTCATTTAATTTTTTATGGTAGTAATACCACTGACTTCACTGAAAAAACCCCAAAGAATTCAACGCTAATAGCTTATTAGGACACAGGCCTTCAATTCACTGTAAGTAAATGTAAAAGACTGCAGAATTCTGTCCTGCATTTGGTGCTATTCAGGCTTTTAATATTATGCATGGTATAATACTGTATTTATTTTTATGCAAGCAGTAGATGACACAAATCTCTAGATGCAACTGCTCTGAGGGAAACAATTCAAAACAGGCAAGTAAAACAGAAAATTTCTGATACCAAGACAACACGAAGTTGGCTGAAGGCTGATACAAAGCACAGAGGGGAAAAAGCAAATGCACAGTACAGTGACTTTGCTTTAACATGTGATTTACAGGCTACAGACTCCATATACTCTACTGCTGAGGGGGCAGTATCATTCCAGGAGGTATTACATGAGGTACCATATAGGTGGCACATGACATAAGTGCTCCACTTGTATACAACTAATAGTTCCCCTGGTTACACTCATAAAGTCTCAGCTGGAGCACTCTGTTTAACACGGGAAATTAGACATCAGTAAAGATGTCTGTAAACGATATATGAACTAGCACAAGTCCAAAGGAGAGCAACTGCAGTAACTTCAGGTGCTAGAAAACAAGACTTAGGAGGACAGACTAAGTTAAACCCTTTTTACTTTATTCTACAAAAGAAAAAAACAGCAGAAGTAGAAAACACATTATAACAGTCCTTAAACTGATTATTTTTCACACACGGAGAGAAACAGTCATATTTCATGTATTTTGTTTGCAGAAATAAAGATTTAGGTCAGTCTTGGGGGAAGTGGGAAGCAGTCTAGTGATGAGAACAGTAAAAACTGCAATCGGTTGCATAAGGATGCTGCAGAAATCACTATCACTAAGCATTTTAAAAACAGGTTAGCCAAACATTTGCCAGATAACTCATGTATATTTGATCCTAGAGCATTCAGTTTACCTCTGAAGGTACCTTTCAGCTATACACAAGAAAAGTTTTACTCAGACATCATTTCCATAAACGAATTAATGTGACTTATAATTGGTAGAGCTTTTACATGCATGTTTTTGGTCTTAGCTGATGCTGACACTGATCTAGTTCCTATCTTTCCACATAAACAGGATAATAATTTCTAATTAATTATTGTGACATTATCCAGCTGCTCACAAACACTTGAGATCCAAAGCATAGATGGAGTGTAGATTGCTGACTACTGAAACTGAAAATATTCCTGAAATATTAAGGAACAAAGTATGACTCATTTCACTAACATGCAGCATCAAGACCACACGAAGCAGATGACACAGGTAAAGCTGTCTCCTTGCATTTAATAAAGAACAAGTGACAAGGCAAGTCAGCCTTTAAATGTATGATTCCTGGGCCTCAATTCCTGAACTGGTCTCTATACCTTCAGTTTGATGAAAGGAGTTCCACCAAAACATACTGCTCTGTACCTGAAACACCCTCAATTATACAGACTTCATAAAAGAAAGGTTTATTTTAACACAGGGGGGCAATTTAGCAAGTATGAAATAATGCCTAGTAGCACATTATTTCCAAAGGTTCTTTTTTCTTCAAAATTATAACACTCTGTTCTAGTCAAGCCATTATAATAGTAATAAGCAATTTTTTGTTATTAAAAGCAAACCTAAAATACCAGTGCTAACAGAATTTTGAGAGTATGTAATCATGTTAAAACTACAAAATGAAAAGAAACATTTCCTCTAATTTGAATTACTTATTGAAACACTATAAACTTCAATTAGGTAATGGTAGATGTTGGGCTAATTTTCTTTTTTGGTGGCTCTTTGTGTTGTTTTTTTCTGCCAAGGTTTCTCTGCTACTTGAGAAAGAACATAGAATGGATCACTAATTAGGAGGATACTAAGTATTTAATTTTATAATGTAATGTTTTGATCTGTTTCCTGCTTCATATTACTTATTGACATCTTTTTGATATTACTTTTAATAGGCTATTTTGTTACATATAAACTCTACTGAGGCATTCCTGTGTTTCACCAATACCAACAAGCCAAATCCCACAACAAGGTGTGAGTTTAGAACTAAAATGCTTCCTTCCACAGACATAGAACCAAAGTACAGAAATTACAAAATAAAATAATAATTTTGAGGAGAATTATTTGCGTCCCAAAGAGCAAGGATTGCTGCTGTTAGTTACAACAAATGGATGAATAAAAGATTATGTAATACTAGCTAAACATGTGCTTACAACTGTTACAAATCCAGAACCAAACACTGCAAGCTGGACAATGAAAAATGAAGATTCATTGATGGTGAACTGTAAAAAGTACAATTTAAGCACAAAATAGTTGCATTGACTATTTTCTTTCAATAAACCAAGCAGAAAACTAGAAAATTTACCATATGTTTCATCCTTTGAATCAATGAAAACATCTGCTACCTGACCAAAACAGTAACCTGCAAGAGTGATAGATTTTCACCTTCTGCAATGGGCAGCTACTAGAAAGCTTAATAACACATTTTTTTGGGTATAATAGATGAGACTTTTGACAAGTGATGGAATTACAGATTCCTGGGTTCAGCAACAGGTAACACTGTAGACACAATTTTACTCTCCAACCTGATGTATATTACTCCTTTCCCTCCAGTTCCTCCCAAATGTCTCTCCTTCTTTGCCAACCTCACGTGTCGGTATTCCCATAATGAGCTTTAGAGCTAGCCAGCAGTTTCTGGCAAAAAAAAATCTTAGTTTCTAGTAAGGGCTTCCCCATTCTCTGTAAATATTCCTGCCTGTGCTCTTCCTATCCTGCTGTAGGAATGTGTTTGTGAATATATACAGACATACACACACCCTCCCACACACATATATCTGCACACACACTCACACTCACACACAAACACACATATGCACAGTAGTTCAAATGGTGTCATTAACAGGCTCAGGTGTAAAAACCCTGGCTTTCAGGGCTGTGCAGAAAACACATGATATAAATCCATCTCAAGTAAATCTTCTGCAAAGTAAGCTAATTCCTTCTTTAGGACTTAAGTCTTTTTTTCTGGTTTGCAAATTTTAACACCCTCACACTAAATGTGTCCCAACATTGTCCCAGCACTGAAGACTGAAAAAATCTTTTGAGTTTGAAAGTGTTTCTGGTTCATTTCTACAGTTTCTCCCTCTACATTTAACTTGGGCTATGTCTTCACATTCGTGGTACCTAGGCATGAGCAGTAAAGGCAGTAAGAGGCAAGTCAAGTATTCCTGCTCTATTGCCTAGCTCAACTTGATGCCACCCCACAATAAAAGAAACAACAATAAAGATAAGTGAGGTAGCAGGCATCCCAAGTTGAGCAAAATCAGGGCTCCATCATGTACCAGCATGCCACAATTTAGAGGAAAAAGTGCTCTGTAACACAAAAAAAGAACTGAATGAAAATGGTACCTCAACAACAGATGAGCTTGGGACAAAGTTCTGCTTAAGTTCTGCTTGCATGAACAGAAAAAGGAATTTTCACAAGAGCTTTCAATGCAGTAAAATTTGAAGAGTTTCCCAACAGATGCCCGAAAGCTGGCCCTGATAAAGTGTTACTAAGGTTCCGATATGTGCCAAGAGACAACTTATTCAAAGTACATGAAGACTATATTTTCTCAAATAAATTACTATAAGAACATGTTACCCTAATCAAGAAATAATTTTCAGAAATATTGGGAATAGAGTGGTGCAAAATAATCATATGCCAAACAGGAGAAATTTCAACTATGCACGATAAGCTGGAGAACATAGGAGCAATTGGGAAAATAGTCCCAGATTGGGAAGTATTCAGCAATCTTATTTATATACAGCCATTTTAAATATGGGCCTCTCTCCTAAAAGAACACTGGCTGTGCTACTGCAATTTTATTTTGAACTTAATATTAATCAAAAAATAAATTTTAAAAAAATGTTTTAAAAGTTTTTAAAAATACCACAAAGCAAAAAAAGCTCACATAATCTAACAACACTTCTACAGATAATTTTTGTTATTTAAAACACATCAAAAACTACAGAAAAAAAACCCACTCACACATATAATTTGAAAAACTGAATGCAAATGAGGCTAGCAGATAAGTAACTACCTGAACAACAAAATCCCCAAACAGTAGTGATAACATAGTATGCACAAATATACCTTGTCCTTGAGGAACTCCATAAAATTCAGCAGCTATCCTGGCTGCTTCCTTTCGGTTTCCTTTCACAATGTAGAAATGACTAAGTATAGCAAGGCTGATCTTCACAAAAAGTTTAAAACAAAAAAGTGAAAGTATAGTAAAGTAGACATTTGATAACTGCTGTGCAAAAGGGCGACTTTCTTCTATGACAGTCATTGCTGCAGCAAAATCTCTGTCAGTGTTTGGGTCAGGCTCTCAAATGTGTTGATAAGATCATATGGCTCCAGCCATGCACTCTTGGGAACAACTGGTCCCGAGGAAAGAAAATATCAGCTGGTCATGATGCCTGCTGCTCAAAATATGATGATTATTTATACTGTACATAGTACTGAGTTCACTACCGCTCTTGCTAGCCCAGTGATATTCATGTGGGACAGCAGGTTCCAAGATCTTGGATTGTACTTGTTCCACTTAAAAGGTCTGTTGCATTCCAAATTCTGCACTTCTAATGCATTTATTTACATGTTTAAAATACATTTTCAAAAGTATTACTATAAAACCCTGTAATTCACGAACTAAATCACATAACTCAGATAATCTGGTTTTGCTAAAATATGTTCTTTTGTTGCTTTAATACAATTGCTCTTTTCTGATATTTAATGTTATGTCAGACTAATATTTTTTCACTAAAAAACTTGAATAACATCAGTAAATAATTGAAGTACACATTAACAAATAAACAGAGATTTAATATATATCAGTTTTGACAGTCTCTCATTATTTTGCTCAGACTGAATGAAAATATGTACTATACGACTTTGGCACTATACAAAAAACAGTATTCTGAGCAGGTGATAAGAATCAATCATCTAGATATTTTTATTTATAAGATCTTGGAGCACCTAAAATTAAATTAATTAAAATACAATGGTAAATATACAACATGAAAAATTTTAATAGTTATGATACACATTTAATTGTGCTGCATTATTATTTTAAACCTATGACATGACAGGCTTGACTTGTTGGCCAGTTTTAGAGAGAGCAATCTAAATTCCTCAGATTTTTTAAGAATTTATTTGCCACAAAGTTATTACTCACAGTCATCAGCAGTCACTCACAAGTTGTTCCATTAGTGTGAGTAATTGCTCGGTAAATTGCTGAGTTGTAGCGTGATATAAACTGAAGAGCTGCATGACAGCAACAGATTTTCTAACTGAACTATAATCCTAAAATAAAGAATCATGGCAGCACAAGAAAGGGTCCTGTTCTAAACTTTTATATTTCATTTAAGTTAAAAAACAGTGTCTTGAATTATAACTTAAAATACTCTATCCAAAGTAATCCTAAACCTTTCTATTCTATCCTGGATTCTCTTGTTAGGTGATCATAAGAAAACATTTTAGAATGTTGGCAACTGTCCATCAGAAAAAAGAGTATGATCCAAATGTCACTCCATCCACAGATCACCCTGACTTCAATGAACAGTAGGGCAGATATTAAGTACTATAATACAAAGCCATACTTCTGAAAGGAAAGTGGAAACAATAAGGCACCTCTTATCATCTGACTCTATGGGTAATTTGTTAGAGTAAGAAACTATAACGTTTTCTGGAAACTACATTCAAACAAACCCTTATAAATGAAGAAGAGATAATGATAAATGGAAATGTTCTTGGAAATAAATATCAAGATCTTCAACAGACAGGAAGTGAATTGTGCTTATCTTGAGAGAAACAGGCATTAGGTATGTTTCTTTGGAAAAAATTTAATCCGCTTAAAAGTAAACCATAACCAGAAAAGGCAATTAAAAAGCAGCTTACACTGTAAACTATATTAGTTGGTAAAAAAAAAATGCAATTTCTTACTAAATTTCATTTATAGCTATTTTCTCATCCAGCCAGAATGGGAACTGCTTTCCTCATACCATTATTAGAAGCAGGAATGAGTACTTAAAATGCCAAATGAAAATCCCTTTTTATATTTGGCACATTGTTATCCGACACTGAATTGAGGTGTCATGTTTACCACAAGTATAAAAGGCATTAGGTTCCACTGCCAATTTCTGTTTCAATCATTAATGGAAATTTTGGTATTTTTCTCAGTAACACACCCAATATTGGAATTTCTCACTTTTTCTGTATTTGTACTTAGTATTATTAAGCTTAACTTGATCAGTCCACAGAATTCCCCAGTCACCTTATGAACCTGTTTCACAAATTGACCATGCAGAAAAAGGAAAAACCATAATTATGGAAAGCTTCTTCTTCCTTGCAGTGTTTTACCTGACCCTTTTTTCCTGTTTTCACATTGTGCCATCTGGTACCTGCTTTCTCATCTGGACTTCTCCCATATTTTGTTAACTAACAAAATAGTCTTTCTTTGTAGAGGCAAAACTCCAAATAGCAATTTTCATAAATAACAGCAGGAGTTAGCAATGCTCATAATTCATCTTCCCCTTACAGTATTGTTTCCTGCTTCTTATAACTGCAGTAGATAAATCACAAAATAAATTTCTCAATTATTAGGTCATTTTCTTCAAGTTGAATTTTTCTGTTAAGGTTCAAAAAAAGTAAATTTAAAACTACAATAATAAAGCTGTGTATGCATTTAGTATTCTGTAAGTGATCTTTCAAATAACCTCACAGATTTGTAAAATTGCTTTTAGGAACAACATGAAAATTGAACAGGAAGGTTATTCCTGTATCAAAACTTGCCTTCTGTCTTTTCAAAAATCTCCCTTATCAGTAATAAACAACATAAAAATGAAAAACTACATTAAAATCATGCTTTTTGAGAATACCAGTTCACACATACTCATCAGAAGCTGGCAAGATTACCCTCATAATATTTCCTCCTTTTTCAGAGCTCTATAACTCTTATGTGCCAGCTTAGCTGGAAACTCTCCCAACTGCACAGAACCAAGCCTATCCTAATCTAAGGGTTCTAAAGTGCTACAGAAATTACCATTACAGCTTGTTGGCAAAGCCGTGCTACAAGGCGCCCAGTCGTGAAAACTGAGCAACTGCTTTAATGTTAACACCCACACAGCATTTTGGGAGAACCAGCAATGCGAATGCTGAGATCTGAGCACAGAGTAGCTGAGAGGAAGCCCATGCAGAACTGGAAAACCAGAAACAGAAAGCTACAGCTGTTGTAATGGAAATCAGAAAAGAGAATCATAGGTAAATAAATAAAGGATCAGGCAGTCAATGTGATGCCATGAAGGACTGTAAAAAAAGTGGGATATAAGTGTCCCAAATTTTCTATTGCATGGCAATGTGAAGTAACTGAAGATCTTGCAATGCTGCAGAGTAATGAGAGTTTCCAAATGGTAATGCTCCATATGTAACAAATGTACAACACTATTAAGATATCAAAACACTTGAAAAGAGCAGTGGCTTAATCTGGATATTTGAATTCCCCATGCAGTTTTGACTTTTGGGAATGAAATTTCTTGGCCTTGTCTCCTCACTAGTAAAATAGGCAATATTCGGAAGATGAAGGCATTGCTGTTAAAAAAATAATTCAGATTCGCTGGTGAAAAAGATACTGAATCTAATTAGGTATCTAATCATTTTAATTTTAATACAAAATTCAGATTACAAACCTAAAGAAAATGAAATCTTAACTGGCCATTCACTTAATGCCAACAAAAGAGATAGGATGTAAAATTATTTTAGCATTTAGGGTTTTATCATAGCACACAAGAAAATGGCAACAAACTACATTGCAGATTAACAACATCTGGATTTTTATTTTGTTTAAGAAGATAGTAATATTGTGACAGGGAAGGATACCCCTACCTTGACCTACTAGCATATTCCCAGCAAATAAAATAAGAACAATGTAACAATTCCTCTGATATGTTTCCCTATTTTTGGCTTGAATTTTAAAACCACTTTAAAAACTTTAAGTACTGGAATTTATGGTCTTAGAATTCCCTTTTAATGCAGCCTGTTCAGTTATCATTTCTAAAGAACCTACCCTTTACAATCAAGACAGCAATACTGCTGTTTAAAATGACTATAAAGAGGTTCATTTCACACTCCAGAGCTCAGGAGTAGTCTGTCCGTTCATGCTTTGCTGTGTAGCAGCCAAGTGCAGAAAGAAATTATTTAGCACTGGCACCTATTTGTGCTAATTCAAACTGTCCAAAATCTAGTGCGAAATTTATCCTCACCTAAGTAGCTTTAGGAAAAAAACCCAAACCAAACAACTATGCTCTATCATCTATGATTAATTACATAACCACATTCATAAATTATTTTATTCTGCAAATTTTTCATCTATGCTTTAGAAGACAGGTGTGTTTAATTTTCAGTAAGGCAAGATACACAAGAAAATTAACATTACTGGTAGAATATTTAGTCTTTGAAAGCATTTTTTTAACACCAGAGATTATAAAACCCTTAGAATTTCTTTATAGCACATGCTGTGTTGTTACTTTTGGAAAACATACTTTCTTCTATTTAAATTTTTTAAGTAATATATTTAAACTAAATGATAGAAGATGTAAAAGAGTGATTATATGTCAAGTAACAGGTGTAACAGAAGATTATAAGATACCAGACAGAGGAACAGGAACTCTTAGGTGCTTTGATGAATTTATTATTTTACACATTATAGACAACCAACTGGGAGAAACTTGTAAAGCATTGCCCTTGAAACAGAAAGAGTTTAAAACAAAATCAGTAAGATCTCAAGTTTTAATACTGAGTTTCTGATGTAAGCATACAATATTCCATGAAAGATTCAAAAGAAGAGAAGCATGAATTACTAAAAAGGAAATTACTAACTCAGCATGAAAAATTACCTGCTTAGTGACCATCTGACTTGTATTTTAATGAGTGTATGAGATGATAAGCCTCAAAATTTTACCTCACTTATCTACAGCTATTGCATGTTGTTTATGTAATTTCCTCCTTGATCTATGTTCAGCAATATTTCTACTATTTTATATTCAAAGCATTTGAACTGAATAAATCTAGATTCAGTGGAATTATTTTAAAATTTATTTCCTCATTATGCAAAATGTTATCTTAACGTTGAATTGAAGACCAAACAAAAAGCCATAAAACAATCTTCAAAAAGTATTAATTTAATACAATTCCTAAGTTAAGGATATTATGCATTTATGCTTAGGCACAGAAAATAAACCCGAACAAGTCATATTTACCTGAGAGCTACAAGAAATTCAGAAGCTGGAGTGACTGGAAAACATCAAACAGCTGCTGTGTCCTTTTCCAAACAGGAACTCAAGCCCATTAGCACAACCCAAATATTACTCTTCGTAAAATATGAAGAGAAGAGGTGGCTGAAGTACAGACTTTGTGCTACTGTTTGGGGGGAATGAGAAGACAAAAAATGAGAAAACACAAACGTTTTCACCCAGAAAAGACAAAACTTGGTTCAGATCTGAACTGCTTTTTCATTGCACCCCATTGTTATCCTTAAGAATTCTACAGACTCACATGAGCATCATGACAAAGCCATACTATCAGCACAAAAATCTGAGAGTTGTGTTGCCAATTGCATAGACACAACACTGCAAACCAAACAAATGAAAGACCCACATCTCCTTTTTACAGCTTTCCTTCCTGAATGCCATGGCTATCCAGGATCTACACAAACCATGCAGCACGAAGTTACAGCTCATAACCAAAGTTATGTTTCATTCAGATTTCTGCAGTTCTCATAACTCCTGATAATCCAATCAAAGACTTTTTAAAGTCTGTTTCAAAATGCAATGCAATGACATATTTAGTGGCACAACAGGGAAAAATGAGTGTCTTAAAACACTTCTTCTCGTAGTTGAGCTCTGGCTTTTGACACCCATTTTGACACCATTTGTCTTCTCTAATAATGAAACACAACAGTTCCTCTAAGAAAAGCTTTAATGCACAAAAATTTCTAGAAGTTTTAATAAAACACTTTCTCTCTGTATTTTGGTGTAGCACATTATTTCCATCAGTTCCCTGAGTGCTCCAGAAAGTTCAAGTTTATGCCTTTGGGTAGTATGGTGGTACATTTTTCCTCCAGTGTATTTAAATCATTCGTCTGACAGAGTTTAGGCTCTATACAAATCAAGTTATTCAAGTACATGAATGATGCAATCTTGCATTTTTAACATCACGAAAAGATTGCTTATTCTACTGCTAACTCTTGATGAGCTCAAAATTGTCTAACTGAGGTGTTTTGCCTTTCCTAGTAGTTGAAAATACTACTCCTATCTTAGAAAATAATTCTAGTATACAGACTTGTAGGTCTGGATTTCCAGAGGATGGACTTACTGGTCAAGGATTAAATATCAATCAGTATCTCTACACGTAACAGACATTCTCCATATGACATGTATTTAAAAGCATAAAAAGTTACTCAGATACTTAAGCGATTATGAAATTTTAGTTTTCTAACTTTCTCAGTTCTTGAAAAAATAACACAGTAATGTTAAATCTGTATCCCTCCATAATGCAACACTGGATAGCTGCTTCATGTAATGGGGATAGATGCTCCTTCAGCTGCAAGTCTGGTATCAACCAATCCTGCTGTCAGCCACATTATCACATGAACATGCTTGATCTGTTTAACCAGTCCATCTAATCACTGACAGCAAAGTTCTACCCAGAAGGGAAGCAGGTATGACCAACGTGCTTACCAGTAAACTCAATCTGACTTCTGCTAGAAACACAGTAAGTTTATTTACAGTATTTGTTGCAGTCCTCTTTGGATACCTAACATAACTTGACTATTAAGAGTATTACAGAAGATTCCAAAGTAAGTCATGTGTGTACTTAGAGACATTACTAAACCCAGAAACGTGTCAGACAGCAGGCACACACAGTGTGCTGACAGACAAACTCTAGCAAATCTTGCCCCCCAGAAGTTTAAAAAGTTACCACCTCCAGCTGCCCATTCCATTCCTGAGCTAAAAGTTCCTGCCCCTCTCTCTCCCTTCCTGGAAATCAACAGGAAGGAATGTGTATTGGTACACTCCTCAGCTCAAAATCTGGCAATTTAAACTGTTGATAAGTTAAAACTAACCTATTGGGCTTCACATTGAAAAAACCACTCACATCCACCCTGTACAACCCAATCTGCAACAGCGCAAATGGCCCCATGGAAAAAGTCATAGCAAACTATGAGGGGAGAGTAATGTCAAAATGCACATACTCTCTGCCTCTTCCTAAGGATACTTAGGCAGAATTTTTGATGGCCTTATATACTGATTCAGCTGTATCAGTGAAACTTGGGAAGAGTCTTCTCATCTTGCACCTCTTTCCCTTTGAACAGTTCCTTTCCTGGGTCCAAGCGATTTCTTTCATTGCCAACAATGTCTACAGAACACAGATTCCCTCTTTGGCACCTAACTCAGCCTCTTCCTTAGAATTGTGGTACCACAGGAGCTATGCTTTTGGTATTTCAATGATCTTGACAAACTAACTTTTCTATTTCTCTAGTAGGCAGTGCAACTACCTTATTAGTCCAAATTCATGTAACTAAACCTGTTTTTTTTGCATTTTTTATAGTTAATATTTTCCTTAATGAATTGAAAAATGTCACAGGTTCTTATTAAATAGATAAAAACAACACTTGAGCTGAGAATCTTTTTTCATTAATTCAAATTCTGTTCAAAATTGTTAATTTTATTTTATGTTATAGGCTGTCTTAAAATTTTTCTTTAACCATTTAAAATAATATTTTTTCTTCAAAAAATAATTTTTATTTCTAAAAGCAGTGAAATCCTCTATTTACCCTTATTCCCACATTCTTCAAACTTTGTCAGGTTTTTTTTGACTGATTTTTCTTCCTTTTTTTGTGTAAAGCATATTTTGATGCCTAAGAACATTGTTAATAAAAGGAAATTACACAGTCAATAGTAGGGATGAGAGGTAAAAGTTTATTCTGCAAGCTTTTGTCACTATATGCTGACTCCCATGGCTAGAGTTCATATCAGAAAGGCTTTCTCCATCCACTAAAATTGGTATCAGCTAAATGGTATCACCATGACAGAGCTAGTAAAACATCTTTTTCCTCAAGCTGAGGCATGACAAGTCTCTGCTTGGTGCTTTTACAAGAGACATAAAAATACCGTGTGATGAAGACTTGAAGACTGAGTGAATGAGATAAAACCTGGGTGATGTGGATCAGTAGCACCCAGGTTTCTTGCCCAGAATGCAAAGCACAATGAAGTGAGAAAGGTTAAGCTGAATCAGTAATGTATGAATGTATGGCTTCATAGGCCACAGAATGAGCAAACCTCACAGGAGACAAAAATTAACTGTGTAAAGCTCCAAAATAAATTGACTTTGGAGTCAAGAATATTTCTGTGATGCAGCCTTTATTTTGCCATATATTAAGCCATCAAATGAGACAATGTTGTAATGTTGTAAAATATCTTACATTCTGAAATCAGAAATTAAAAATTCCCCAAGATTTTCTTGCTGGAGGATCACAATAATGCTACAAAGGCTTGCTCATCTTCTTATTCTGCATATTGTGTAGATCCAAAGGTAAAAAAAAAGGAGGTGAGAAGAATGTTAGAATCAAACCCCCTCCAATGCAGTCCAAAAAGCCTCTTCTCTTAGTCACAGCCTTTCCACACCAGCTGTAAAAACAAGCCATCCAGAAGAGGTGCTAACTGAAAGGGGGCTGCTGCAAGAGACAGCTGATCGTGGCCACATTTATTTTAATCTTCATCTTCCTACTCAGAGCTGCCTAAGAGGCTGTGTGTTGCTACTGTCTCTTAAAGAATTAACATTTCATCAATTAATAAAGGACAAATTCAAGAAAGTATTTAGACATTTATGCTAAAAAAATCAGGGAGTATATACACATCCCTAGATCTTAAAAAGGCCAAAGATGCCAGAGACACCTAAACTTTCATCTGTAAAATCAGTCAGAAACTTAAGCCCCAAGAAGGCCAAGGGTTCTGGGCTGAAGTTAACACTTCCCTTTCACTTGAAATTCCCAACTTACACCCCAAACTGTCAGCCACACTGAAGCTTCCATCTTTGTGCGCCATGTTAGAACCAGTATGACTTCAGTGGGAAAACAGAGAACTGTAGCAATCTCTCTTGATGGTCAGTGTCAACACTTGCTATTTTGTTTACAGATGATGAAAGGAATCAAAGGAATCACTCTGTAACTTGAACATCAGAGCAGAAACATATCAACCAAAGAGAGCAAGCTACTCTCTCTCAAAAGACTACTAATCATCAGCTGCTGACAAGGATCAATCCTGTTGAAGTGCCGGCACTATAAAAAAAGAACACATGTTTAATAGATCAAAGAGTGCATAAAAACTCAATTTCAAAGTCAGATAATTTTAGGGTAAGGACTGGAGAAGGACGGCAAATTCTACATTTCAGACCTGCTGCCAATCCTGTCTCTCCATTTTGTACAATGAGTTTCTAATGAAAACTACTACAATTCTTGAAGTAATGGCCAGCCTGAATGCTCTGCTTGGTTGTAACAAATACCATTCCACTGCACATTAGAAATGGTGTCCCAAAGTTTTCTGCCTCCCCAAGATCCTGTAATTTTGTTTCCATAATTATAGTATTTGCTTGATTCGCAGTAACACAACTTACTTAGCTGACAATGACTTTTGACACTAATATTACATCACCACTCTTCACAAAATGCCAGAGTTTTTATCTTTCAAAGAACAATCTCGAACTTACGAGCAAACAGCTATTCTGAGTAATTCTCTCGCCTTCTTCTTTCACAGCTGCCATGTTTCAACTTTTTTCTTTCCCTATTTTGATTTTGCAAAATTTCAGTCATTAAAAAGCTATACATTTCTTTATTCTGAAACAGTAATAGATCAGTCCTTGAATAAACAACACCATCTGCCTTACCCTGCATAGTGTGCTTTTAAGTGACATTTATTTAAAGTTTCTACTAAAATAAATCCAATAGCCATAATCAATAGCCGTATTTATTCATTGCCTTAAAAACACATGAATTTGGCTAAGCCTTTTGATTTTGGTCTTTTGCTGGTACCTAACTACTGCTTGGAAATTTCACTACTTAATTCCTCTATGTTCTGCCCAAGAGCCATTTTTTTATTAAACAGTTGTTTTGTATGAAAAATTCTAAATGGCAACTATATGAACTAAAAGCAAGAACAAAGGCAATTAAGCCCTTTTTTTTGTAGACATGAGAAAAAAAAAAAGAGAACATTTGAACCATCTTTTTGAAAGCAGCAAACATTTTATAACATGTGAATTATTAGGTTCCTCAGCTTGCAGTAAAAGCTTCCTTCATGCTTCTAAGGCTTCAAATATTCTGGTGTAAAGTACCCACTTTTCTGTAAGAGTAATCCAAGGTTTCAGCAATAACAAGTTCCGGACCATAAATCATCATGATAATTAATATTTTGAATAGCATAAAACAATAACAAGCCATCAAAAACCTTTACAAAAGAAACTCTATGCTGCTGAAACTCTTACGAAATATCAGAAAGGTCAAGAATTACGAAATGCAAACCAGAAAAAAGCCTACCCTCTTTGGGCCTGTGACTGATATCAGTGTGGCAAATGCACAGACATACAGAAACCGACTGTGTAATGGAACACAGGGTCCCCAAAGCAAAGAATGTCTCCATAGGTACCTTCACATCCTACAGGCTAAACAGACATGAGCTACAGGTACCCAGTCTGGGGGGAAACAAAAAGCCTCAGTAGGATATTTTTCCATTTCCTACCTTTACCTGCAAAGATTTTTCTTCCCTGATTCACAGACCTGGCTTTTGGCTACAGGGAGGAAAAGAAACAGCGCCATCATTATAGAATACAGGTATTTCAGGATGGCCCGACAGTCCCCACCTTGTTCTCCCTATCCCTTTTTTAGAGGCCTTTTTTAGACTCTCTATTCCTGTTCCTGCTCCCAGTGTTTGCAGCACTGGAACGTCAGGGATGGGAAATTAAATATAACTAAATCACTGCTGACACCTGTTGGCAACCCCGAGAAATCCGCGTTAATTGGGCCTGGTATAGTTCATAGAGAGGAAAATAGTGGTGGGAACACCAAAGAAATCGACCTCAAAGCACTGTAAAAGCTCTGGCTCGCCTTGGTTCTCACACTGATAATGTTACAGGTCCGTGAGGCAGGAATGGGCACCAAACAGGGGCCCCGGGGAGGAGTTAGCAGCTACCTCACTGCATAAACCGATCTTTGCTGGTACTAAAGTGAATTGAAATTTCAACCAAATTGGTGGAGTAAGGTGAAATGCTGCCTCACCCTGCAAACGGGGTGAGATCACCGCGCCATCTGGCAAAGGAAAAGGATGCCAGGAACAAGCCCAGCTGCTAAAGGTTTCTAGCCAAGAAGACCGAGATACTGAGTATGTAGGTAACAAAGCGGAAATGACTAAGAACATCCTACAGGAAACAAAGTAGTGAACGGCAAATGACAGACATCAAGTGAAAACACCAGCCTTCGCCTAGAACTTATTTACGTTTCATTACACGAATACAAAAACCCGGCAGAGCGAACTGCCGTGTGAGAAGGGTGCCCTGGAGGCACGGCGGGCGGGCAGCGAGCCCACACCGCTGCCCG
>JAHLSL010000015.1:569838-718964 GCA_025920805.1 Petroica traversi
CACCCAGCCCAGCGGAGCCTGCTGCTGCCCGCGGGTGTGGGGAGACAGGCATCTGCAGCAGTCTGGGGTTTATCCCATGAGCATCTATCCGATCGTAGTACCTTTTAATTAGTAGTTCTCTTGGGTTTCTCCATTGATAACCTGGCATCCTTTCTCTTCTGTGGCAACAGGGTGATTGGGATGGCTTCTCCTCTGCGAAATGCGCCAGGTGTAGGACACGTAATACCACATCAAAACATGTTGCTTACAGATAAAATGTGCTGTTGCAAACTTGTGCAGAGGGACCTTTTATCCCAGTTTTGGTTTGGTTTGGGATGGGTTTTTTCCTCTCTTAAAAGATACCTCATCACAGAAAACTTCCGTTTCGTTAGGTATGTGTGATGTGGAGGGCAGTGGTTTCACAAGCACTTGAGCAGCTGTTACAGCCAGCAAAGAGTGGAGGTCTTTGCTCCCAATTTTGCCACGTGCTTCTTTACCAGAGCTCTGCAGGGGAATCTGGCTCATAGAACACTTTACTGAGCTGCTTTAACTCAGCTCATGTTTTTTATTAGGTTGGTTTTGGCCCAGATTAGTGAGCTAAAGCAGCCCATTTCTGGAAGTGTTTAGTGCCCGGTTGGATGGAGCTCTGCAAGACTTGGATCTAGGGAAAGGTGCCCCTGTCCATGCCAGGAGGTTGGAACTTGATGGTCTTTAAGATCCCTTCCAACCTAGGCCATTCTGTGATTTGGTGTTGATTCTGTGGAGCTTTGGAAGCACCAAGGTAAGTGGCACCAGTGGATGCCCAATAGCAGGACTTGAAAGGAGAGGTGAATGCAAATAAAGGGACTGCCATCAGATTGGTTTAATACCTCAGGAAAAGACCCCCCCATATTTTTACTACAGGATTGCAACAGCGTACAATTGGCCCAAAAGCATATTTTTGAATGTTACAGTGAGCTCAGCATATACGAGGCAGCATACTAATGCCTAATTTAGGTGAAATGTATATTGCCAGTCCCTTCTGTGATGCACAGATCTGTGAGATGTTACACCTAAGCTGCTTCTCTAGAATGTCTGAGAAGTTCTGGAGACCCCAAGCTTAAGGCCTGCTACTCCACTAGATCGACAGTGGTTAAGAGGTGAAGTCAAGGTTTGCTACTTTAAAAGATACTGCTTTTTGCAAAGGGATGAAAATTCATACCAAGGCTTAAATTGGGAAGATTTAGTGGTGTTTTTCTTAACTACTGTCTCCAAAAGTGTTTTCTTCACTCGTAAACTTTTTTTTTAAATTTGAGTTTACTAAACTCAGTTTTAATGAAATAATGTTTTAATTGACTAATTTCCCAACTGGAATAAATATAACTATGAAGTTCATAATTCATAAAAAATCTCTTCCCTGAGGAGTTAAGTTCATAGCTGACTGCTGGGCTAATTGCTTATGGTATTTCTTTTTGTAGATGGTAAGTTTGGTAAATTGATGAGCTTTATGAACACATGTAGAAATATCTGCTATGTGTCTGTTATTTTCCAGTTACTCTTTCTGTTCTGGTTTTGTTTGGCAATGTGAGGTACTGTTCCAAATGTAGGTTTTCAATAAATCCTTCCAAAATGATACCATTTTCCATAATGTAGAGGAGAATAACTGTTTTCTTCATGCTATTACTTAAATACGTTACAGGAATAAATCTTGAATTATGTGTGTGAATTATGCACCTAAACTCTGTTTTATTGGAATGATCAGAGTGTCTTGAACAAGAATGAGCACAAGAAGTTGGTTTTTTTTCAAGGACAGTTAAGAAATAATATTGAAGATAGTTGCCTGCAGACTTCTATGCTGATGATGCTCCAGTGAATTTTACATATTTGGGGATGCTAAAATATATTTTACTAAAAGGAAATGTAGTCCATCTTAGATAAAGATTTTTGTTAACAGGAAAAAGTCAATAGGCTACTCGTATGTCTTGGACCACTGTGCTGGCAAGGGCTGACATTCAAAACTGGGACACCAGAATTTCTGGAAGGCAGGTGTTAGTTTGTGATGTTGATTATATTTTAGCGAAAAGTATTTTAAACGAAATACAGGGAATGGATGAGGGAAATATCTAATAAAAACCATAATTTATGTAGTGTGTAAGAAACAAATAATGAGAAAGGATAATCTTGTGTTGTGTTTTGTTCTCTCTTAGAAAAAATGTAGAAGATTTCACTGGACCTAGAGAAAGAAGTGATCTGGGATTCGTCACATTTGACATTACTGCAGATATCCTTAATGGAAAAAAATGGTTTGCAAACTTCTTGGAATAAGACTACTTCGTCTATTTTTGTTATCATATAATCTTCAGATATTCAACACTTGAGGAAAACTAACGATTTGTCTTAAAAGAAAAATTTAAAGCAGCTAAAAATAGTATTTTGCATAGCTGTGGAAATGAAATTGAACTTAAACTGTTTGGTCTCTAGAAGATAACAAGTTGTTTTCTCTTTTTAATGCCTGTTTTTAAAATCAAACTCTATTGTGAGCATTGTATCTAATAATGGGGAGTGCAGTTTAACGTCTAGACATTATTACTTTTAAGTTAAGTATGTATTGGTGGTTTGAGGGGTGAATTAATGGTAGGGTTTATATAGCATATTGTTCTGAATGTCATACCTAATCTAGAAGCTGTACCTTTCAAACTCATTCTGCTGTGAGGTTTTCAAAGTGCATAGAAGTAGCTGTCTTGTTCTAAAATAAAAAACGCATTGTAATCCTTTACTTGCTTAGATGTTAAAAACACTCTAATCTTTAGTATTGAATAGTATGAAAGCCATTAGGAAGCATATGATATACTAGAAATTTATTACTTTTTTTTTTGCTTCTTTCTCAGTTGCTGTTGCAGTCTTGCAGTTTTTCTTTTGTATTTCTGTGCTTCCCTGCTAGTCTTGATTTAGGTTCTTGAAAGAGTTTTTCTGCAGAAGTCAGTACCAAATAATAGGTAGCATGTTCAGGTGATTACACTAAACCTTGTTTTGCAGCTAGTCTGAGAATCTGGGATTTTTCCCTGTCTGCTGGTTTTTGTCACTGTTAGGTAAGACACCGATTACTTCTGTGTTCTGGTTTCACTCTTTTGAAGAACACTGTGTTCTGTGAGGAGATCACACAAAATATAACTCTTTATACAAATGCTGGATAAACAGGATAATCAGATTTGTGCAGGTCTGTCTGCACAGGAATAAGAAGATTTTTTTTTTTTGTCAGCTGGAAGCAGGAGAGGTAAGCTCCTAAGTCTGAGTTTTAACTTTGAAATGCTTATACATATCAGAATCAGAGACTGAAATTCTAAAGTAGATGCATAGACTTGTACACATTGTATAAAGAGGGAAGCAGAGCAAGGCAGGTCAGGACCTCTAAAAGCAATGTTCCTGTTACAAGGATTAGTCTGCAATATGTGGGCATAAGGATTCCATGTTTTAATGACTTCTACTAGTAACAATCTATTTTTTTTTTAAAGACTGCCTAAGTCTCTTATGCCTGGCATAAAAAGAATTTGCAATATTTAGAGCTGTAAAACGCAACTGTCTGGTAGAGTTTTTTTGTTCAAAATTGGTAAAAAGATATAGGGACTGTCTTAACTTCCAGAAACAAGTTGTTAGTCCAGAGAGAAGTTAAATAAAATGGCAGTTAGAAAAAGGAACTAGGAAAAGGAAATGGGAGCACACAGTTTTTACAAACTTCTTTAGGCTTATTCATTTAATTACTGACTTTTGCAAGTGGTAAGAAATCCGACCAAGGAGATCTTCAAAATCTTGTTTGACTTTTTGAGACAGATGACAAAAAATGTTTGAGTAAAATATCTCTACCTATTCTTGCAGTCTTACCCTTTGCATTAGTAGCTTAAAAACATGTTTGTCATGAGATGAATAGAAGAAGATAAAATAGATTTTGAGGCTGGTTAGGGAATCTGTTTGTTCTTTGAGATAATGGCAAATAGAATACAAAGGAGGACCTAGGAAATAAAAGATTACATCTAAACTTCATTGTGAATTAAAAAGTCTTTTCCTTAGCAGTCACGTTATTGTTAAATAAACAGATAACTATTTAGAATCCCAGCATTATTATACTGTCTCAAATTAGGTAGTCATCAGTTCTGTACTGTTGATCAAAAAGAGTCTTATTCGAGTCCAGTGAGCTTTCTTTGTTAGTAGGGAATTGAATTTGCTAATTTTTGGGGTCCCTTCCTATATGAAATACCTCCCATATTCTGACTTCTCTAAGGTGAGCATTAAAGGCTCTTTGAATTCCCTACACTTCACCAATTTTGTTTCTATATATTGTTTAACGTTACTGTATTTTGATCCACAGTTGGATACGAGGATTCTCTGGTAGCATAAAAAATTGCCTTGAGGGTATTTATGGCAGAATTCTGTTGTGCCTTTTATTTTTACGGTTTTATAGTAGGTTGTCTAGCAGAACATTCTGGTTACTAGCATGCAGTGTCAAATATAGAACTCTTAAGTCATTGGAGGAGAAATAGCTGCTAGATTTCATAAATAGTAAAAAAAAAAACCCACCTAGAAACCTGTCACTTTAATATGATTAAAATATGTGTTCAAACTGCTGAAGCACTCTAATTTATGAATGAGGTATGTTAAAAGGTAAGAATCACTGTAATGATGATAGACTACTTAGATCTAGTAAAATTAAAACAAGGTTGTGTAAGTACAATATGGTGTTTTTCTTAACTTGCATACATCTGCAGAGTATATTTGACTGGAATGTTAAACAATTGTTTCTATATTTGTCTGCAGAATATTCAACGAAAAACAATGTAAGTATTAAAAAGAAGTTTGGAGCAATTACCCAATTTAGTACTGCAGCTATTTTTAAATGTTCTGTAGTTCTGCTGAGAAGAGTTAAGGCCACCAGCATTTCCTACCAGCCTGGGCTGTTTTTAGTGGCCTTCATGATTATTTTCTTGACACTTTAACTGTAGGCTGGGAAGTTCACCTTCATGAAACCTAACTTGATATATGCCCAGTAGAATGGGAGAAAAATAACACATGCCTTATGTTGCAGTATACCTGCAATAGTATACTGTAAATTATTTTTTTCGCCTTTTCTGTCCATTTTACTTTTTTTTCTAAATTTCTGCAGTTAGCTGCTGTTAGAAGTGAGGAAGTGGTTTCTGCGCTGGTCTGGTGTAGTGTCTTTTGTTCATGTGGTTGCCTCTACCAGTTACTATAGCCCCATAATTCATTTACATTACCTTGTCATAATTCTCAAAATAATTGGCCTTGCTCCTTTAAATTGGTTGCTACTGAGCCTTTCCTTTGGATAGCTGAACACCTTTCTACTGATCTGATAGAAGCTATGTGGAACGGGCTTTAAAAAACTATTTCAATGAAACACCATGCTGCCATGGTACCACTGAATTCTAGTTAAAGCTGTGTGGTGGCACTGCAAGAATATGGTGAAAGCTTGGGGGTTTTCTTAATTTGCTGTATAAAGCTATCCTTTTTCTTTTCTTAGTTTTTTTGAAGTACCTGACTTATATTAAACAAGATGGTTGATATTGTGTTTGTACTAGACTAGTTTCTAGGATTTCTGAGATTTTTTTGTGTTATTTCATATTTTAGATTTTTTTTCCAAGTAAATCACCACTGCTCACAAATACTGAGAAGTATTTTTTTGAATTGTTCTATGAACTACTTAGACTGTTTAGAATCTACTTAAAAGAGCAGCATAAAATTTTGGTAACATAAGGACTTGGGATCTTACTTTTTCAATTGCTCATAAATGTTTTGGGGTTATGTTTGCAATTCAAGTAGAGATTTCCATTAAAGCTGGAAAAATGTTAAATACGTAAGCAGAGTCACAATAACTCAAATATAAGTCTTTAATTTGAAACAAAGTCTAAATACTGCTTCAAAAGTGACTTTACCTTTGCAGTTCAGAAGGAAACCCTTTTATACTGTGTAATCCTTCTAATGTATATGACCTTTGTTAAATTGCTTTCTTGTGTTTTAAGATGTTCCTTCTTGTTTCTGTTTATTCAATGCCACACTTCACTGTGAAGTAGTTTTACATTACCTCACTGTGAAGCATTATTTTGTTAAATTAGCTATGGACTGCAAGCATGTATACTTCAGGGGTTTTAGATGAATAGTGCAATGAAGGTCCAGTGTCTGAATGTGATCTGGTAAAGTACCTTGCTGACTTAATTAAAATTGTGATTTTAGGCCCTAAATCAGGTAGTCCTTTGGGACAAGATCATGTTGAGAGGAGATAACCCAAGGCTGTTCTTAAAAGACATGAAGTCAAAGTACTTTTTCTTTGATGATGGAAATGGTCTCAAGTAAGTAAATATTTGGTATATTACTGTAATTCATGGTATCTTGATTTACTTGCATACTTTGCTTTTAATATGTGTGTTCATTGGTGGGATAAGGTACCTATATTCTATCTCTGTTGCATCTTTGATTGTTAGAAGATGGTGTTGGATACAAGATATCCTATCTATTATGTAGACTAGAAGATGCACTTCTAGGATGAGCAACAGGCTTCTAAGTTTCTGCCTTCAGTCTGTGTAGAATTAGTTCTGTGCTGCACTCAACTCCAAAAGAGTTAAGTAAAAAAAGACTAGGCAGAAACTACCTAAAATTAAAAAGCTTATTGTTTCTAGAGCAGGAAAACAATCTGTATCCTAATGCATATGTTAATGAAATCAGTTAACTTGAGTATTTTGCTGATAGTCTTCGTTGCTTTTGCAGGGGAAACAGGAATATCACCTTGACTCTCTCCTGGAATGTTGTACCAAACGCTGGCATTCTACCTCTTGTTACAGGATCAGGACATGTGTCTGTACCTTTCCCAGATACCTATGAAACAACAAAAAGTTATTAAATTATAGTACTGAATCATAAGCAAAATATTTTTATACTTGTATATTGTGGATACATTTTATTGCAGTTTCTTCTTGCATCCCATGCAAATTTTCACTGAAAGGAACTTAATTTCCTCAGGCTAGTAGCATAGGAAAAGGAAATGAAAATTCAGGGTTTGTTTTTTTTTAAATAAAACATTGAAGCTGAAACTCAAGGGAAAGGTAAATTGCAGAGTATTGGTTTTGAGGGGGGAAAACTGAAGATTTTTTTTTTTTCCTGGCCATCTAAGTATAGATCTCCTTTTCTTTTAAATAAATATTTTTAAACCAGAAGAAAGTCTTTCTGTGTTTGGGCTTTTTAAGTACTGTGATAGTTATTTGTGTACAACTCAAATACATCTTCTAGAGTTGGTTACTGGAAGTGCCTGAAGGAAATGGCTGTTCGATTTTAGGGCATTTTTTTTAAATCCATGTGCAGTATGTTACAGTAGGCTAAGCTTGGTTCTTTCTAGGACTGCCAGCAGCTGCGTGTAAAAGTGATAGTTCGTGATCTGTCAGATCTTGTTTTGAGTGCCACTGATGTAGCCGACATCCAGTTCTGTCTTACAAATCATTTTAATAGCTGCTTGCAATGCAGCAAACTGGAAGAATAAAAAGAAATATATCCAGCATGAGTCTTAAGACTTTAAGCCTAAGACATAAGGCTAATTCAGTAAGAAAAGTAAAATCTTTAGGTAAAGAAAGGCATTCTAAAAGGAATCTCTAGATTTTTTTGTAATCCGTTCATCAGGAATAATGAACCTGTTGCTCCTGAAGGGGCTGAGACAACTAATATTAGAGGGGATCATCCGTAGCAAGGAATGGGGTAGATGTTCGCTAAACAGTCTGAGGAGGATTTCCCCATGGTAAGATAGAGTAACTGAAGCAGATTTACCAGCGTGAGTGCCAGTGAGTCTACCTGCAAGTCCTGCCAAGTTGCATCAGCCAGGAAAGGTAGCAAGCAGTGAGCAGCAGCTCCAGGCAGCACCTCTGCTGAAAAAATGGCCTCTCTGGCTACACATCCCCGTGTGTGTGCTCCTTCCCTCAGCTGCAGTTGTGCCTGCTGTGGGCTTAGGAAGATGGCAGGAGCAGGGGGTCAGGGTCACCTCGTGGCAATAGCAAAGGTGTAGAGTGCTCAGCTGGTGCGTTCAGGTCATCAGAAATCCAGAAGGAGCACGCGCTGCTATCGCCTTCCCAGTGATAATGGACACGTGTGTGTCCTTAATGGACACGTGTGTCTTCAAACAAAGCATGACAAGGGAATTTATTGCAGACAGGGAATGTTCTGGGTGTACTGGGGACTAGGAGAAAGAGGAAACTAAAATTCATGTTCTAGTACTGTAAATCAGAAAAAAAGTAATAGGAAAAATTATGAGAACTGCAGCATGTAAAACCTTACAAAAGAAGAGATGCAAAAGATTGGTGCAGTGTCCCCCTTTGTTTTGAGTTCACCTAAAAGCTGATGGATTTTGAGAAAACTTGCTTTTAAAAAGGTATCTTTTTAATATTTGTGAATTATTCCTAAGTGACTAATACATTCTTCATGTTGGTATATTAATCAAAAAGGTCTTGAAAAAAATTCCCAAAAGGTGCTGTGTCTTTACAAACAAAATTTTAAGTGCAAAAACTAAAAAACTTTCTTTGCGTGAATATTTTAGGAGAATTTGTCATTTGTATCTAGCATATTTGCATGAATTTCAGTTCTCTGAACTTGTGCTGTTTTCCACAGAGTAGTATAATCAGCACATTGAAACACATACTGTTTTTGCTGTGCTTTGATATCAAATGTATGTATGGCTGTAAAAACTGTTACAGAGATCTTAAAACTGTCATAGAGAAGGAAAACAAAATAGTTTTAGAAATAATTGGGCGAAGTTGGGATTTGTGTTGGTAATTGCCAAATAAGTGGTTGGTTTTTTTCATAAATTATGTTCTTGAATTGTTTACTGAAGCATTTCTTGTGGCTTGGCATTCAGCCACTTCCCTGCATTCCTTTGGCAGTACTCTTCCAATGAATATAATGTCTGCCTATTAAAGAGAAGCTTTAACTACAAAGACAAGGATCTGCTGTCTAAAAGCATCAGGGAGAAAGCTACTTTCTTTCCTCCAAAATGGTATATTACTCCCAGCAGACAGTAGCAGAATTTCAAGACATTGAAACTGTAGCTTTCAAACGGGATGTTTCATGCTTTATTAGCCTTTCCCTGTGAAGAGGAATTATGTTTGAGGTAAGCATTTAGAGGGATGAAGAAGAAACCACCATGGAGTTCAAGTTCTCGGAGAGAAGAACTTGTTTTTATCCTGAGGTAAAGGCCAGTATCAATGAGCACTTGATGCTGTAATAGCTTGGTTTTTGCTCCTGAGCCACTGAGACAGGGTGTTGGTTCAGGGTTTAAGGAGGCAAATTCGTCAATTGATCTCTACAAAAAAGTAAAAAGCCTTTCAAAAAATCGCATGGCTACTGTATTATGTTGTAACAATTCTCAAACCATTTATAAAAAGGATATGCTTTGGTGGAAACTAAGGGCATTTACTTCGTCTTGTCTCACACATCTCATGAAGTACTGTATTGCTGGTAGCTGATTGTTCTCTTAGCTGTGTTGCTAGCTGAATATTGCTGGTTTATGTAGGGATTTGTACAAGTGAGGTATTCCCTGGCAAGTGATTTACTTAATGGGGAGAGGCTGAACTGAAAACAGAAGATGCATTTCAGACAGTAATTTTTTTAATGAGACAGGAGTCCTTGTGTAAGGACTAAAAAATGGAGATTTTTAAAGTTTCCATTTAAGGTTTCCATTTGCCATCAAAAACATGCATTACACTGACAGCCCTATGGAGGAAGGGCAAAATAGCTTTGAAAAATCTATGTTTAGAACCCTGCTCCCCTGAGCATGCAATCTTATTTATGGGTTGGCACTACAGATACTGAAAATGGAAAGACATTGAGAAAATAAAATACTTCTCTTCGTTGCTTATTCTTTTAATATGTTTCTTCTGGACAATGAAATTAATGTATTGCTTACTAGCAAGATTTAAATAGAGTTCCTGCATAATCTTTGGGTTCCAACTGTTGAAAGAGTTCTGAAAATTGCTTCAAGATGATAGGTTTTGCAGAACAAGACTGCAAAATGAAAACTCTTTATGCTGAAAATTCAGGTACTGAAGAAGCAATCTTATTCCAAATTTATGTCAGAAAATGCATACAAAATAACTGTCAGACTTTATGGAAAGTTTCTCTGGTTTATTTGGCTGCTTTATTTTGAATTTTTTTTTTTTTTTTTGCATTAAAACAGTTTAAAACTTTAAAAAACATTTTAAACTGTTCATTTAAACAAACAAGCCAACGGGCATATATTGTTTAGCCTGAGAAGTCCCAGTCTACATGTATCAATAAATACTCATATTGCAGTAGTTATATCGGGCATATTTTTATTGAACAAAAAAAATCCAAAACAGCTTGAACAGCCAAATGGTTACCGGATCTTGGTGCCCTCTCTCCACTGCTTCCCTCAGACTGTTTTCTAAATTGGCACGTTATTGAAGGCTGAAGATAAGGCACAGGTCGAAACAAGTGAGTATTCAGTCATAGGAATGGTCACAGAACAGTTCGGGTTGGAAAGGACCCCTTAAAGGCCGTTTAGTCCAACCCCCTGCAATGAGCAGGGACATTTCCAACCAGATCAGGCTGCTCAGACCATCCAGCCCGACCTTGAATGTTCCCCAGAGTGGGGCATCACCTCTGGGCACATGTTCACTGTTTCACCACCCTCATTGCAAAAAACTTCTTCCTTATATCTGATAAAAATCCTGCCTTCTTCAGTTTAAAACCATTATCCCTGTCCTGTCTCAAGAAGCCCTGCTAAGGTGTTAATGCCTATCTTTCTTTGGAGCCCCTTCAAGTGCTGGAAGGCCTCAGTTAGGAGCCCCTGGAGCCTCCTCTTAAGGCTGAACGGCCCAATTCTCTCAATCAGCCCTCTCATCATCTGCATCTGCCAGAACTTTCCTCTTCATCTCTCTCAATCTTCTCTCCCTTCTCCACCTGCTCCCTCCCTCCCTCTCACTACCCCTCCCCCTGTTTACTCCAAGCTTCAACACAACTGCTTTTTTCAAACATTAATGATCTAATGAAATTCTAGATCCTCTGTGAATAAACTATTTTGAAACTAGAACAGAGTGGATAAGAGCCAATTCAGGGTTAATCACAGATTACAAAGTGACAAAGTCACCTGGAACTTTTCTGCTGCTTTCCAGCTGTATTCCCTTGTGCTCCTTAGTAGTGTTCATATAAATTCTGAAGAAATAGCCAGCACTCTTTTAAAGTGATGAAACTGGCGGAAAGGGGTTAGAGAGAACATATTTCTAGTGCTAGAGGACCATGACTGTGAACTAGCAAATTTCATAATTTCAAGACATATTTATATTATTCCACTGACTTTGTTAACAGCAGTCATCATGTGTTTTGCAGTGGTACTGCAACGATTTCCAAGTGCTTTACAAGAACATGTCACATTTAGTTCCAGAAAGACACTGGCATTCTTAAGCCATACTGGAAGTGCTTTTGCAAGCAACAATCTTCTGGGATAACTAGAATTGCCTGTGTGGCATGTGATAAACCCACCTCAGTTTCCACCAGCTGGCTGTAAAGGTGGTTGGTGGCCAGAAGGGATAACTGAGAACTCTTAATTGGGGAGGCCTTTGGCAGAACTAGGAGTTGGATGTTACGTGTGGAGTTCTGCTTCTGTGTTGCAGCTTGCACAACAGGTACAGTGCCATTCATTCAGTCTGCTCCTTGCTCAGTTTTTATTCTTACTTTGTGAGGGTTTGTTTTTGTTTTCCAAGAGGCTGCTCTGGTCCTGTGTGCTCATGGTGGAGGGAATTTGTTGGATTTGATACACAGATGAGGTTTCAGAGTGTGGTGGTAGGAGCTATGAGGTGGGTATAAAAGATAAACCAAACACTACTTTCTGAGCTGAAGGGTAAAAATATTTGCCTTTAAGAACAGTTGCTATTAGATGTTGTTACAAGATGCAGACGGGGCTATTTTTAGGTGTGCCACAATAATTGAAGAGTAAGATAAAACTAACTTAACTATGATTTGTTAAGTGATAAGATTGTCTGTGGCTGCTGAAGTTTCTGGGGTTTGTTTATTACGTGCTAATTTACATTTTGCTTTAGGAATTAGTATAGTAAGAAAGAGAGAAGGATACTGGTGCCTTCATTCTAACCACACGTGTGGCAACAACCAACATTAACATTCTTCTTCTTAAGGACTGGTTTGGGGGTTTTTATATTTTCAAATATTGAAATTAAAAACGAAATTTTTTGTATGGTTTAATGCTGTAATCAATTAAATATTATATATCTAGTCAGATATATTATCTGAGCTTACTGTAAGGACTGGCTCATTTCACAAGCTTTGGTCTGTGTGAGCAGTGAACTTTGCCTAGTTGTCACCTCTGGATTGTCAAGTGTCTCTCCTAAAAAGGAGTATCTCCTTAGGATTTGTTTTTTTCAAAGTTAATAAAACTTTTTTTTAACTTAGTAGGGTATAGGTAGAATCTTTTACTAGGTGACTATCATTTTTCCCTGTCCCTTTAATAAGTTACTAATCAGAAATTTGTTAAGCAGATGCTGACATCCTCAGCATGGACAGTGAGCCACTCCTCAAAGTGAGATAACTCTGTGCAGGAATCCATCAGGATTCATCAAAGCCAGTGGGTGTCTTCAGATAAGCGATGTCTGGGTTTGGTTTGGTTTTGGGATGGTTTTTTTTCTTTTTTTTTTTTTCCTGGATATTTGGCATAATAGTAATGTCATGAGTTTAGTAGGGATAGCTCTTTTAATGCTCTTCTGTTCACATGATAATAATTTTCTCACTACTATGAAATTCCTGATTTTTAGTATTAAAGGAAACAAATAATGGAGAACTTTCATTTGTACCTTACATAACAGACTTATGCTATCCTTTCAGGGCAATCCAATAAATATGTGTGCTATATGTGTTTATCTGTTGTTCAGTGTAATCCTTCAAGAACTCTCCAGCACCAGGGAACTTCAGCAACTTTGAGTTCAGGGCTGCTTATGTCTCAGAGAAACCAGCATCAAACACTGAGATTTATCTGGCCACTTCTACAGGGTGCAACACCAATTTAACACTTTCCCCTCGGGAGCCATATGATGTGTAAATTACTTGTTTTCCTGAATCCACAGTGAAGTTTTCTGATGTCTCAGATTTTAATTAAAGTTTATCTTTTTTTAGCTCTCTCTTTTTTGTTGTTGTTGTTTACCTTCTGTCAAAGAGAATTGCAGACGTTTTGCTTTCAGAAAACTGATGTGCATTTGCCATTAAATTTATGGTAAATATGTTGTGCTCTCATTTTGGTGGTATAGTAACAAAGTATAGTTTTTATGTTGCTCAACACCAGAAATGCACATTATATAGGATATATATATATATATTATATAGCATATATAGGGGTTGAAGAGAAATTGTACCAGATTTTAGCTATACTTGATTGTTTTTGTTGGTACAGAAAATGAAAAACCAAAAATTAATGAAGGCAATAGCTTTTAATTTACAAAAGAAAATCTTGTCAAACAAAATTTTATTTTCTGTTTGGAATGAAAGATCAGTTTCTGTGGCTGAGGAATGAGTTCTGCACTTTCATATCCATACAGGGTTTGAGCAAAGGTCTGTTGTTAACTTTGGAAGTTCTTTGCCCTTTTAATTTTTTTAAAAAGAGGGTTTTTTTTTTTTTTTTTTTTTTTTTTTTTTTTTTTTTACACTTCCATATTACTCCATATTAAAGCATTTATACAGTATTTTAGTTTCTCATTTTCCTGGGTGTTTTCTTTCCTTCCTATTTTCTACTTGTGATCCAGACAGATTTTTTTTAATTCCAATATGCTGACCCTTTCATGCACAAAGTTAGTTTCTGAATGTTGTTTAAGCAAGATATGTTT
Organism: Petroica traversi; assembly: GCA_025920805.1. NCBI lineage: Eukaryota > Metazoa > Chordata > Aves > Passeriformes > Petroicidae > Petroica > Petroica traversi. Next base: position 583,683 of record JAHLSL010000015.1, read on the forward strand.
CAAAGGTGCATAATAAAAATCACAGGTACTTGGATATTATAAAATTGAGTCCTAATTATTCATAGTAAAAATTCCTCAGATTTTAGAAAAAGAATTCTGCTATACAGGAGAGGGTGAAAATCTCAAAGCCTTCATTTGATCAATTCTGGGGCAGTGTCTTCTGCTGCTTTTTCTAGAGAAATATCCTTTATTTTCTCTCATGTCTTTCCTGGGTCTTGAGAAGACTTAAAAAAAAAGCGCTTTTTAGCCTTTGTCACAGACTGGACTTTTGTAAGTCGGTATTTTAATGGGCATTCTGCTTGTTTTAACCAGCAATTATATTTTTTGCATTACTGAAATATTACAGAATAGTGTATAGATAGCTTTTTGAAAAATGTTCAATCTAAACAAAATGGCATTTTTAGTGCAATAGCACTAAAATTGCTCTTGCTAATTTAATATAGTAAAAATTATGTTTTAAAAAAATCATGTTGGGGAAAAATTGGTTTTTTGAGGACTGCATTTGATTTTTTTCTGCAGGGAAATTTTGTAGAAAATTCTAAGATTTTGAGTCTAACGAGTAAAAGCAATATTGATGCAGGTTTGGGTTTGAAACCTCATTCTGTCAAGATTATAATTATTTTAGTCTTTTATTCGAGTAAATTACAAATTCTAAAGCATTTTCCCTAGTCTAAAAACTAAAGGCAGCTGAATTCAGCAACGTGCAGTTTGTATCTTTACCAGCAGATGTCAGGCATTCACTTTACAAAACAACAGCGCTTGACAAGTGTCCATTTTCACAGCAGGATTTTAAGTTTAGGTATATAATACTATTATGCAGCTTTTTACATATTAGAATTGAGAGACTTTAATTTAAAAGACTTTTCAGAGTGTTTGGATTTAGACAAAGGTGGTCTTGATCTTAATGTGACATATTTTTTTTTAATGTTTGACATATTTATGAGCACCATATATAATATGGTATAAAAAGATGAGTCAATGTACATGTGTGCACAAGTGATACCCTTACATTTGTCTTCCCTAGAAAGCAAGTGTCTGGTGACATTCAGGAGAGTGCAGTTTAGTTTATCCCTGGGACTTGGTCCATCATCTGTTGCAAATTAAAAAATCTTTACAGTTCAAATCCGTGACAGACTCGGGACTCTGGGATGTTATTCTTGGCTCCTCTACAGATCTTTCGTGGGCCAAACAAGAAGCTGCAGATGACAAAACTACCAAGCAGAGTTTTAAAATACATAGGGTGTGTTGGTAGGTTGTCTGACAAGCACTTTTAAACCTAATTCATTGCAGATATAAATCAAATTTCCCAACTTTGAATGGTATGGCATTCCTGTAGGAATGACAAGACTGGGCAACATCATCTTCTTTCTGAAGGTCCACTGTTGTACTGAATATATTTTAGGCAATTTTCAGTGCATTTATTACCCGTTACATGTTTTGTGTAGGAAACAAAAATATTTTTTTGTAAATATTTGGGCAGTGAAGCAGGAATAGCTGTCCTTTGAAGTGGGGTGGTATTTCTACACAGATAACCACAGTGACCCCGTTCTTTAAGGTAAATGTCTGTGTTCTGAGCATCTCCCCCTGCTAAGTGGGAACAGCTGCTTCCCAAGGAGACAAGATACAAGTCAGTGCTGCAGCAACGGGTATCTCAAAGCAGCTGTGGTTAAAAACAGCAGAAAGCATGAAATGAGAATTGCTGCCTCTGCACTTCCCACTGCACTAGAAACAGCCAACCATTTTTATCCTTTACCTACCAACTTTAGCCACTACGTATTAAAAGGACCAAAATAACTGCTGTAAGAAAATATTCTAGTCTGTATATGTGAAAAAGAAATTATCAGGCACTTTAAGTCTTGTAACTGTTCCAGAATGTTGCGAGGATTTTCCCTCATGCGCACGCACTGGGAAGTATTTTTCATCAAAAACAAAAGGGAAAGACAAAGATGATATCTGCTATAAACAGGAATCAATAATGTTCATAAACCACTTTGGAAGTGACACAGGTTGAAAGTGCCCAGATAAGATGTGAAAGAGGATGACTTAGTGTAAAAGTAAGAGACTTCTTCCACTTCTAATGCCCTGACTCAAGAGTTGGTGCTAAGTAACTGTGAAGAGCTCACTGATCCAACAGCTTTCTGTGAATGACTGGCATTTACTGCTCCTTCATTCAGGCAGAGGGAATCAATTAGTGTCTGCTCATCACTGCACTTAGCAGCCCAGGCTGGTCAGCATGGCTTTCTTGCTGGTGATTTGGTTTGCATTCTTCTTATTTGGACCTCATTCATTCAGTTCTGAACTGCAAGAAGTACAACAAAATGGTTGCCTTCAGTGGCAAGGTCGAAGCCTAAGAACAACTCAGGGCACCCAAGCTTGCAGTCATGTGCACCAAATAACTTCTGGAGGGTAGCAATATTTCAGGGATTGTTTGGTATGATATGCTAACAGACACGTAAAGTTAACCCTGTCAACCAATTCCTTGTGTAAGCTATGATGGGACCTCTGGAAATGTCCTTTATAGATTTTTAGCTATAAACCTGTCGTGAGAGGGACCAGAGGCAGTGTGTGGTGCAAGCTCCCCAGGGCTGGGGTGCACACCACGGGGCTTGTAAAGCTGAGGGGAGGGACCCTGCCAAGGGTTTATCAGTCTGTGGTTTGACTGTGTCCCTTGAGAGCATTTATTGCTTTAGCAAGATGCTGTTGGAGCATCTTGTGCCTGTTCCAGATTTTTAGTGTCACAGTGAGGTGAGGCTGTGACACCCTGATTCGGCTGGCCTTCTGCTTGAGAGAAGGCTGTGGCCCATCAGCACCTGTATATTTCTGGTCTTCAATACAAGCACATTCATTTTTGGCCTAAGTCTAGCTTAATTTAGGCTCTCAGTTCTTATCTTTATTGTTTTGATAGTACCTGGCATTGATAAGGTCATGTCATGTAAGATGTGCACCAGGAGAAGGTTCAATTTTAAATGTAAAACCAGTAAAAATGCATACGATTATTCAGAGCACTAACAGCAAGGTCTGCAACCATGCAAATAGTCCTGTGTGATCTCTTTCTGAAAGAGAAAATGCTTATTTGCACTTCCTACTAATATAAAGGTCTTTTCCATTAACAATATTAAAAGGTTCCAACCAGACTGCTGAACAGCTCATCATGGAAGTGCAAACACACAGTAAGAATTATTCCAAAATCAATCAAATAATAAAATTTCCTTTCCTATTAAACTACATTATTGATTTGAATAATATTTTATTAACACTAAGCTAATACACCGAGTGAGATTTTTGTTATGGAAAAGTGATTGAGAATAGTTTATCAGCAGAAAACATCATTTCAGTGTGTCACTAGATGGCAATGTTACACATGGCACAGGGGGACTTCTGTTTAACTGCACAAGCAAGTTTTTAACGTCGATAGAAAGCAGGTTTTTGAGGCAGTTTTTGTGAATAAAAGTGCAACAAACAAGACGATAGATAATATCACAAGGCTGTTTCCTAAAAAACATACATTTATAATCTTGAGAGAAATGTTAATATGTATGGTTAACTGTGTTTGAACACCTTAGTAGTTATGGTGAAACAGAAATTGCACTAGCTATCTCTTTAGTCAATTGGTGTCATAGTTTTCCTTCATGAAAGGGCATCTGGAAAGTTCTTGGTGTCTGCTGTCCTCTTTGGTGGCTGAGTAACACGAAGTCTAGGCTATGACTTGTCAAAGCTTGCAAGTCTTTAGTGAAACTAGACTATTCCCCTTGTTTTCATGGGGTTTTTTCTATTTGTTTGGTGGGGGTTTATTTGGTTTTTAACTTTCATTCCAAATATTAGGAAAGTCTGAATAACTGAGGGAAGTTGTTGCAGGAAAACAACACTTGACAGAACCTGAAGTGACAGTACCACACTCATGTCATCCTCAGAAAATCCACTGGTCTCAAAGGGAGTTCCAAAGGCATAACACACGAAGGGCCTACAACTCAAACCTTGCATGCAGTGACTTATAGAGGGAAAATGAAGCTTTTCAGTCTCTTTCACTTATCCCAGTGTGCCTGGGTATTGCACAACAGTTGGGGTCAAGTGACCTCTTAATGAACGTACAGACTAGTGCCCATTAATCTTGAAAGGAGGTAAGATTTCGTGGTATGTAAGGACTTTTTACTTTTTTTCCCTTGTGCTGAAATACAGAGATGCTATGGGGAAATGAAGCTTTGATGATGCATTGCCTTTACACAAATGGCATATTATTTTAAGATTAAAATCACATCCCCCTTCCTTTTTACTGTAATGGATCATAAAACAAAGTTGCACAACATTTGGATGCATTTTATTTGCTCTTAAGGAGTTACAGGGCTCCAAAATTAAAATAAGTTCATATTAAATCCTTAATTTTTATGACAACCCTAGAAGTCAGCAACTAGAATTAAATGTTAACTTTCTGTTGTCGGGACATTTGAAAATCTATCACAATAGGTTTCTCAGTCTTACCAATGGGTATGTTTTCATTACTGTTGTTCATTCACGAGAACAAGGGAAGTGATGCAGGATGAGCTGGTGAGAAAATTTAAAGGAAACAATAGTAATGACTCACAACTGAAGTCTGTGCTTTAGAAATTCCCACCTTTCAAAGAAGGTCTGCTAAAGAAAACCCAAAGTAATGTTCTAGCCAAGTCAAAATTATATTGAAGAAACACTATGGCATGCAAAGTATTGTTTTCAGAGAGACAGCCCAATCTGCTCCACTTTTGATCTGGACTTTTTTTGGTTTAATGGCATGCTAAAAACTGCTTGCCCAATCCATTGTCTTCAGAGACTGCCCTTTTTTGAAGACTTGCAGGAGTTGAATTCTGCCGAGAGCTGACTTCTTTATCTGGCATTCTCCCTTCTTTGGGGTTGTCTTATTGAAATGTTTAGCAAAACATGTATAATACTTCAAAAGGCCTTAATACTACAAAATACTACTAAGATTTAATACTACAAAGTCTTCGGTCTTTCAAATGTTAAATTCAGTGAAGCAGTATGTGACAAGTAGCTATAAAAAAGTAACGCAGTAACGAAAAGAGGACTGTGGATAGCAAGGCGATAAATTACAGAGGCTTGATGAATTCGTGTCCTAATTTTAATGCACTTAACATGTTTGCCATGAAGGAGTGATGTTTTCAAACTTCACTCTGAGTTCTTCAGTAAAAGGTTTTTTTTTCCCAGCAAGTGTGCACACCCCACCATGCTCTTCTTTGTGGCTGTACTTAGGACCAGATGAAGTCACATGCCATACAGTGCATGATTTTACCATGTGAGAAACATGTACAGTGGTTCTGGTGTGGTGGAGCATTGAGCAAAATTGTATCTTGGGGAAATTGAGTTCAGCATAGTAAGATTTTTATCTGCTGCTGGTATGTGTCTCTGCATATGGCTTCTGTTACATGACTGCTGAAAAGAGTTATTTTCTCTTGAATGCTTGTAGCTGACATGTTAAAGGAGTCTTGTTTATCTGGGAGCTGAAGTTAAAGCTACAGAAGTTGTATTTTTAGTGCTGATTTGATGTGTATATAGCACAGAGAACGCTAATAGGCTAAAGTTGTCTGTTAATCCCCTAAACAGAAAACATACTGAGCCATATACAGTCACTTTCATTTAATTTATCAGTGCTCCTTAACTGCATCTGGCAAGCTCTTTAAACTGTCATCTGGAAGAGTTGTTTCTAAATGTGTATGTGTTCTTTTTATTTTTATAGTAAAAAAATATACTAAGGCCATTTTTTATGAGTATAATAATGTTACTAAGTTACCGGATATTTTAGTGGTTGTCTACTGAAAGTCTTTTCAAGACCTTGGAATGTGTTAGGGTGGGCAATATAATAAAAGCACAAACAAAAGCCATGGACAGATAAAGCGAAATATTAAATGCAATGTATTTGAATTCACAGAGCAATATTGCTTAATATGTAGACATACCATAATAATATATTAAGTCCCTAAAACAAGATAATCTTTGAAGGAGTAGCTATATGGCTGACTTCTGTGAATGCTTCAGTTCCACATATCTGTATGCTTTTCAGTTTTTTAGGTTTTGCTTTAATCATTCTGCTATGCCTCTTTCATTACAAGTTCTTTTCCCTGCCTTCCCCGATAGCTAATTCTATATGCCAAACTCTCTGATCAAACATCTAAACTCAATTCAGTGCATCAGTGTTTTGAAAAGTTGGTAAAACAACCTCCAAAGAGGGACATTGATATCTTTCCCTCTTTTTCATTTGAAATTTTCATTATGGAAGAGGCATGGAATGTGGAAAGTAAGTATGACACATTTTTCTTAATTCTGCATTACACAAATGAAGAATGGATATAGTTGAATTTTATTCTTTTTCACAGGGAGGAAGAAGATATGCTTTTCTTTCACAAGTGAACTGCCCTCATGTGTGACCTAGCTTTTACTTTTAAAGATGTACTTTCATTTCCATTCCTACGTGCCACATGTGATATTGTGTAGCTATCCTTTTCAAACAGCCTCTAGTGGTTCCATCAAACTTTTTAATCTGGTCATATTTTACTGATAAGTTATTTAAGTAATTGGATTATATTTACTTTCTGCCTGACCATAACTTGCTGCTGAGAGTTGTTTTTTCTCAAAGTTGCTTTTTTTCAAAAGCATCACTTATACCCCACCTTCTTTTGTGCTGCTCTTCCTTAACCTGTAGTATGAACCATTCTGGTTTATCCTTACAGAACCAATACTATGTTTTCAGCCCTACCACAGTAATCCAGGGTGTAAACCCAGCCTGCTGCTACCGTTGCTTTCTTAGCAGCTCCTCACCATGCCTGTCTTTTCAGAAAGATGAATCAGTAGTTGATCTGAAGTCTGTGCTAAGCCTCTGATGCATGTGGATGTAATTAAGTAGCATGAAAGGTGGTCTAAGGCAATGTACTGTTGTGATGTAAATAATTTGAGATAGAACTTCATTACAGAGCTAAGTGTTAAGCTGCTAATGGAGCTACTTATTGCCTGTATCAGGCACTATTGGGAAGATGATTGTCTTTCAGATAAATGTTACTGTCGTGACCTCTGCAGCACTTTTCTTTTGAGTTTTCCCTCTACCCTGCCAAGAGATTACTTTATGATGATGTGCTTGTCTTGCTGCCTCCTCTGGATCCAGCTCAGGGATCTCTATGCAGTGTAATACTGTACAATGTATACATATCAGTATCTTCCCCTCCCTCCTGTGAGGTCTCTCTGTGAAACTGAGCTAAATATGCAGCTGCAAAAAGTAACAGGCTAATCTATAATCTTAACCAAAAAGTAAAGTGGGCTAGAAACTCTTTAAAGGGAGTATGTAAACATGGAAGCCGGTACTCTGTTTCTGGAACTACTGATTTTTCTCTGTGGTTTCAGACCAGCCACTTATTTACTATCTTTATTTACTCATCTGTGAAAGAAGGCTGATAATTATTTACCCCAGTAGAAGTTTTAATGGTTCATTAGTTTGTTTTCAAAGAGCTCCATGACAGCTGAGGCAGAACAGTATACACGCACACACAAATTTTCAGTGACCAGGACCTAGCAGCTCACTTATGTTGATCTCTGCCTAAACTCCTCTCTCCAGTTCTTCAGCAGGAAAGCCAATGTGGCTTCAAGTTATCCTGTCTCTCTTCCCTATGCCTGCCTTAGATTTTTAAATTTATGTACATTTTCCCTCTGTTCTATGATGCCCTTTATGAGAGTTCCTGAAAACCTTATTGAAAAAAAAAAAAGGCCCATAGACTTACGATCATTATAGGACAGTGGTCCTGATACAAATTACTTTCTAAATTGTGTAAAGAACTGGAGAGTTTAGGAAGCTTATGATTCAGGTTTTGTAGGAAAAACATGGAAGTCTAATCTTGTAGAGATGAGGCCACTACCAGCCCTGGTAGAAAAAAGGCAAAATGGGGAAGTGCAGTTAACAGAATAATAATTCTAGAGTTGCTTTCTAGCAGAAGGGGACAGAAAATCACACAAAGGTCCTGTTTCACTGACAATATGTTTGAAAATATAAGCTGTGCTTTATTAGGAAACTGAGTAGTGTTTGCCTGGCTCTTGGAAAAGCAGTTTTTGCAGGTAGAACATGTAAGTTCTCTAAATGTTTTAGAACAGTCTGTTCCTTGTTTATCAGAGACTATCAAAAAGCTTTAAGGTTACTAAATTAAAGTTGCATTTTCTTGCCAAATATTAGACATGCATCATATCTCAAAATATATAAAGTCTTACAAGACCTGAAACAAAGTAAGGCTTTGTGCATTTTTGGTATATATCGTATTGTTTTGTTTGTTTTTTTACAAACAGGAATATAAATAAGAAAATACTGATGAGTATTTTCCCTTCCACAAAAATGTTGGCAGTGTCAGATTTTTTTTTAACTAAACATATTTCATTTTGCCTATAAATTGATAAATGATGTCTCATGGAGCTAGATAGGCCTGTTGATAAAAATTTAGCTCTCACATTAAGAAACAAATAATGAGAAACACAATTTGGATTAAACTGTGTTAACAAAGTGAAGTCAATTTAAGATAAATAAGAGTAATTACTACTCACTGCTGGTGTAATGGACTGGATACCTAGTTGTCTTTTAAAGATTATTTAATGAAATATTTGAGGTTACAAACAATTCAAAAGCTGCTGAAATGTTTGTATACAAAGGGTAACATTTTCATTTAATTGTTTGGTTCAATTTAAGCAGCCCTTAGGTTATTCCAGACATGAGAAAAATGTGAATTAGTGTTGCAAATTCTTGCAACCAGGGTGGCTTTGTGTTTTCATATAAAAGCTAAAAACAAAAGTTCTTTTATTCTTCTGTAATCTTTAAACCAATTGCTTAGGTAATAAGAAATAAGGTCCCATCGTCCTTCACCTTCTATTTTTTTCCCTGTGGTTTTAAGGTCTTTCCCATTCCAAAATGGGGAAAAAATAATTGTTCCTCAGGGTTGGCTCTGTCTCTCTAGACCTGAATCTTCTATGTATTTTTTCACACCTGAAGAATTTTTAGTTTGTATTTTCTTCATAGTGGTAGAATGAAAAATAGGTAAAAAATACAAAAACCATGTTTTACAAAAAACTATTTGGAAAACAATATCCTAAGCTTTCTACTGGCAGTGTTTTCCTGTGGCAACCAAGCTTATATTATTTTTCAGCAACAAGTCTCTGGTTGATAAATCTTTACAGAATAGACTTAAGATATTGCCTGCCACTTCCTATGTATGGAAACAGGAGGAGTCTGTAGTGACAGGATGCATATTTGAAATAATAGAATGTCTTCTGTTTAAAAAGTAAATGGTCACTGTTTTTTAACCTTAAGACATTCTTCCCCTCTGTAAGGCAAATTCTAGCTTTCTTTCTCTATGCATTTATTATTCTCTTAGCATATTCTTATAAGCATAATATAAAGTTATTTTCTCCTGATAGCCTGACTTAAAAAAATAATTTTTTCATTGCTCTCTCTCTTTTTTTTTTTTTCTTATGCTGATGAAATCTCTGGAAGTTCAAAGTCAATGATGCCTTAGAGATGTTTCAACTGGAAACTGCTTCCAGATCTATTTGCAGAACAAGTGTTGTGTTCATCAATGAGATGAATAATATTTGCTTGAGTTCAGGGTAGCCCAAGGACTTGAAAGAGAGATCTGTGGGTAGTTACTACACAAAAACATTTCTTAGCCTTGGCATGAAGCTTCAGATAGAAAAAGTTAAGGGGGTTCTTCCTTGCACAACTTCATGTATATTTGCCCAGTTCTTGCATTTTCCATTGTTGGTTATCAAGGTGGCTGCATTAGGGACTCCTATTTTCATCCAATATTCAAACCATTGCTTTGCCACATATGTTCTCACTCACCTTTTGCTTATGTTCCTTTGTGGAATTCAGAATTTGTCACATCAAAAAAAAAATAGATAATGCAGCAAACCTTGGTAAAGTACATGCTTTGCACATAATTGCATATTCTGGTATGTAAAATTCAATGTGGGATCGTGTTTGCTACTCATTCTTCCTGCTGGCTTCTCAGTGGGTGGGTGCCAGGTACCCTGAAATTGTCTTTTAGGCCTCACACTGCTCCTCCACTTTGTTCCTTGATTCCTGAATCTTCCCCAACTAGTTGAGAAAGTATGTTTCCATCCTAAAAGTGGAGGGGTGTGGCTTTTTAATAATGCTCTTTCACTGTTGCTTTCTTACAAGTCGCATTTTTTTTTAAGTAGGCATTGTTGCATATTTAGCCCACATTGACATGCAGGTATGTGAAAAGGCATGTGTTAAAGTACTTATCATGTTCTGTATGTACAATACTATTAATAGTTCAGTTCTATGCATATATTAAACATTTATGCTTTTATTCTTGGAAAGTGTTTTACAAGTGTATCAATTGGTCTAGGAAATTTTAATTGTGATACACTCATTTCATTAAACTTTGGAAAAGGATTTTATTACTTTCAAATAGCTTTAGTTATATATTAAGTAATTTTTTCACAGAGGTGCAGTCAAATACATTTAAGATAAGGGTCAAGACTGACCACTCTTCAGTTGCGGGTCCAAGTTACTGCATGTGAAATGCAGTTTGGGTGTCATTAATTTTGGGAATAGTTTCACATCTTTGGGCATTAAACACTTAATATCTCCTTAAAAAAAAATAAATAAATCAGCCTCATTCAGTTAAATGAGAAAATATATATAAAATCATCTGGATTACAGGTTTTGTTTGGTATGTTACATCTTAAAAAACACCCCCAGATATTCTTGTTTATTTGTTTTTGTAATCAAATAAATTATGGTAGTAGGAAATAGGTTTTCTTCAGATTTACTTCCTGCAAGCTCATTATCTGGTTATGATTTATAAGCTGAGCCCTTTTAAACCCTCTAGCAATGCAAAGTAGCAGCATTCAGTGCTGGAGACCATGAGTGTATGGTTAAAATACTTGGGTTTTTTTAATCACTCAAAAGTGCATTTAAAGGCTTCCATGACTCAGATATTTGTTGGCATTGGGTTTGGTGTTTGGTAGGACTCACAGGAAATAAGTGCTTGTGGCTTATTTTTTGCTGTTTGTGTTAGCCATGTTCTTTCCTCGAGTTAGATGTTTTGAGAGTCACTTCTATACAAATAATACAGATCATCATGGATCAAATGGTTGAACTGTTTTAATTTTTATGCCTGTGCCTTATATACTGGGACAAAAATCATGTAGTCACATTCTATGTGTTTATTATAAAAAGAATTCTTTGTTATAGCAGTCAAATTTGAGTTTTAAAATGCAAACTTTAAGTATGCAATTAACCGTAATGTTAGGAGTTCTAGAATATCTTCATGGCCCAAAGCATCTCTCAGAGTGGCAGAAAAGGAATTTTTTTCTGTTCTTCATTTTCTCTTTTGAATTCTAAGGCAGGTTGTGTTTCAGAGCTGAGAGGACCCCTGAAGATCTTTTCATCCCGAAAAGATTATATCAAAGATTTGCACAAAGCAAAATTGTCTTTCTTCTGGCCCTGGAACTGTCTTTATAGACAGCTCTTGAACAAAAGTATTAACATTTAAGATTTACATTAGGGAACAGAAAACTGATTAGTACTTGCATGATTACTTGTTTCCTTTATGTTTCTTGTCTTTTTTTTTTTTTCAATGTAGCTAGGGATGTAACATTGCAGCTATTTTTTGTTGCAAATAGTGTAGCTGAATGTGCTTCTCTCTCTTTACTCTTCAGCTTCATTTAATCGGCTGTATTTTATAATAAATCAGACTTTGTCAGTTGTTATATTTATTCCTGAAATACTCAAAAGTTTGCAATTGAGCAGAACATTTCATAAGCTAGGCTTTCCATGTTTGTTATCCACTATTTGTATCAGCAGTAAAGTTGTATAATTAAAACTTTAACTGGCCGAATAATGAGGAACAACAGGTTTCATTATTTCAGACTTGACAAGGTACAGAACTGCTACCAGAAACCTTTAGAATTAAATTACTGGCCTTTCATTGGGAAGATGTGTATTGCAGACTTAAGAAATAGCTGTGAAATCCATCTGTCTGACCACCTAAACCTTTGCAAATCTTAATGTGGAAACATTTAATTCCACTTTGTTTCCTGAAGTGACCTCCAGCTTTTGGTGGTAACCTGCTGAGCTACTGCCAGGAAGTGTTCAGGAGATAGTTGGGTGAACAGAGATTTCCCGTGACACAGCACTGAGATTTTCATAATGAAAGTTGTTACACAAACATGACATAACTACCAGTCACTTGTTTGCATTACTAAAGAAAACAGAAGTGGCCAGAATCTGAAGCTGATATAATTTGCTGTTATTATGTAGCTTGGCAAATGAATAGATGGAGGTGAGGAAAACGGCTACTAATTGAAGATACCTTTTTTTGGGTTTTCTTGTTTTTGTTTTTTCTTCTTTCTCAAATTAAGCTTCTAGTCCTACATTTAAAATAGTTTGGGAACTTGAATGAAGTTTGTATAAATCGTTCTTTATATTTTTACTGAAATTATTCCTAAATCTACAGACCTCCATATAAACTGAGACAGCTCATAAGGCATTCTAGACTCTTGGACTAACTCCTGTGAACATAAAACCCAGACCATTCTTTGGGATCTGAGTACTGAGAGTGCATCATCAGAAAATGAGGTACTCAGCATTATTTTATTGGGGAGTCCTAAAGATATTTACTAACAAAATTTATCTTCTTCCCACCCAATGATAAAATCCAGATGTGTCAACTTTATTTCCCTCCCCAAATAAATTTTAAATTTCTTATTGAAAACAGAACAATAACAATCAAAAGGTAGAAATTTTCCTTTAAAATTTCAATCTAAAAGCTCCCATTTTTCAATTCACACCCATTTTTAATCAAAATTTCAGTTAAAGTAAAATAAAATTATGTGACTAAATTGGAATACTTATTTTCATGATTTTTTGTGACTTTGAATTTTGCTGTTAATGGGTAAAAGGAAGACACTTTGAGATCAAAAGCACTTCCACAGAGAGAAAAATTTCACATTAGCTTAATGTAAATTGTGTAAAAATTTTTACTGGGTAGGCCTCAAGAATTAGAGTATTTGGAATCAGGATGTAATTTTCTGTATCTTGGCATTTCACTGTACATGGGAACATATAAACATGGTCACTGTCTTGAAAGGTTTTGGGTCCCAGCTGTCCAATTTTAGAACTTCAGGATCAATGCAAAAGTTTAAAGGGCACCCTAAAACTTGTGTTGTTGTGTGAGTTACTGAATTCTCACAGACCACAGTTTGGAAGCTGCCTCTAAATATAGTGTCCATTGTTTCTCCTTGCATAGGAGGATGTGAAATAGGCAGAGAAAAACTGAAATCTCTGAAATTTATCTACCTGTAAAATGGCTTAATGACATTTCCTTCCTTTTCTTTAAAGTATTTTGAGATCCCTTGGTGAAAAATTATGTATAAGAACAGAATAATAGTGTTTCTTGGTACTTATGTCTTATAAAGAAATCCAATGTATTTTGCTCAAGTTATATTCACTTCAGACTCATGGCAAAGGATAATCAAGATAAAAGAAGATATACAAACATACCATACCAGCATCAGGAGATTTCTATGGAAGTACTGACAAGTCCTCTCTGCCACAGAGTTTACTTTGTGCAGTCATGAATCTGTGCAGGAGCAAAGATGTAGATTCATCAAACACATTGATGATGCCTGTGTCACCACTGTCTGCAACATGATTATCAAATGCAGTGTCCATGTATTTGAATTATTTTCTGGAAAACTTAGAGAAGAGACAATGAGTTTGTAGTTGTTATCTTTGGTGTTAAATCATTTACTTTTGTAACGTGTTATCTATCAGTGTAAATTTGCATTATTTTCTCTTTTTTTCCCATAATTTTATTTGGAAAATTGATGATCCAGTAGCTTGTCTGTGTCATTAGGTGGATCGTCTCTATGCACCTGTTCTTTAGTGAGTTTTTGTGTCTTGAATAAGAAACTATTTCATTATTTTTTTTCCAAAGCAAGTGTAAGAGTGGTGGTTTTCATTTTGCATTCAGACTGAGGATGATGTTTTCTGTTTATTCTAACTCATTTCATCTAGAGAAGACTAATCCTGCCATTTATGTGCCACTAAGAGCAAGCAGAAAAAAATTAGTCTGCAGAGCAAAATTTCCAGCACTAAGTTGGTCAAATAGATGTTAAGTTTGGGGAAAGTGCATGAAAATGACACCATCTCCTCGGAGCTTTAGTTTTTGCTTGGATTTGTGGGGATGAAATTTAACATTCTTTGCTATATTACTTTTAAATTTTATTTGTTATTAAGAGACTTTTTAAATAATCTCAGTTTAGTTTAGGATTTGTAAAATAGTTTTTAGAATATTTATCTTTTAAATCAAGATTAATGCTTTTTGAAAAACAAATGAATACTAGTGGAGTGCAATTTGTCTGAATGCTTAAAATTCACAACATTAATGTTACTAACTTTTGCAGTACTAAAGTATTAACTGCTTTTTATTATTATTATTTTCTTCTACTTTATTTTATCTGTAAAGTACATATTTGATATGGAAAACCTTTCCTAAAAAATAATCTTAAACATCTTCAAGATGTCTAGGAAAGTTCTAAAAATTTTTATACAAACAAAACCTACTGATGCTTTTTATGTTTGCAGTAGAAGAATATGATTTGCCCGTATGCTTACAACTGATAAGAACAAATATTTCAGATATATTTTTCTTTTAATATCTGTAGTTTATCTGTTCAGAGTACTACTGCCACACAGAAAAGTACACTTTCTCATGCTTGCTTAATCACTTTAATATAGTTAAGGTGCAGCCTTCAGTGATTAGCATGGTATTTCTCGTTTCCTAGAGACCAAGTGCTAAGTCTATTAGACATTTCCTGCTATTCTTTTGAATTGTAAATACTATTCTTGTAAATTGAAAAGGCCAGTGTAGGGAGATATTCATGCAATTTCCTATCTATTAAAGATGTAGATTTGAGAATAGAGAAATAATAAAATGCACTTTCTCATAGAAATTAAGGCGCACTAAAGATGGAATTCACTCTTGAGCATTCACAGGGATTAAATATTTGGAATGCCAGCGCCAATTATTTTCCTTTTCTCATCTTCTGTTTGAAGAAAATACCAGTACATAACTAGAGCAAATGGTGAGATCCTGATCTCTGTGACACTGAAGGAAAGTTTGTGCAAATCCTTTTTATCATCAGTGAAATTGTTAAGTGGTATCAGTGAGCTCAGAATTTGGCCTCCTGTTTTATCTTTTTAGAAAGTGCTTCAGTATACAAATGCAGATGTTGTAATTCTTAAATTAAGTGATTTGGCTTGCATTTGGAATAGCAGCCAGTAGGAACACAGAGAGCTTACAATATACACTGAGCAATGTACACTGTTTGTAAGAATTCATGTTTATATCCGGATACAGCTGATTTGGGGGCAGGAGAGAATGGAGGGAAAAAGAGGAGGAGGTGGAAAAATAGAAAAACGTTCAGGGAGGGGGTGAGGTGGGAGGATGAAATCACACAATTTACTGAATGTTAGCACACTGTGTCAGCCTGGAGAGGAAGAGGACCACCCATGGGGAGAAGGACAAGTGAGCCTAACCTTCTCTTAAAATTCTGGCTGCCTTTGAAATGCACCATTCTATAAAGCAGCTGCAGCAAAAAAATTTAATCAGACTCAAGTGCAGGTGTAAACTTCATGCTATCCAGGCTTCAAATGCATCCTGTCAGCTGTGTTTGTGTCTGTAGATCTAGAACACGTGACGTGCATTTGACTTGGTTAAACTTTGCTGCTCAGACTTGCAAGGTCCCCCTGCATTTCAGGAGGGCAGGTGGTAGCTGTGTTATTACTTTGCTTAAGGATTCTGGCAGGAAAGAATGAATTTTCCTTATAGCTTAGATTGTGCAGAAATAGTTTCGGAATATAGCAATATTTTCTGAATTTACCTGCTTCTCGAACGTGGAGCTTAAGATACTTTGACATGAATGTTTGCAACATCTGGTGGGGTTATTTTCTGTTTCTTTTGTCTGGCTTGACTTTTGAGAGTCATTCCCTTTGCTAGGCAGAGTTTGAACCCTTCACATCATTATACCTTTGTGGCTGAGTCTCCTGCAGAGACTGCAGGAATCTAAATCAACTTCAGATGGTTTGCCACGAAGTGTTTAGGCAAAGTACATGGTCTGGCTGCATGCTGGAGGGAGTATGGCTACAGCATAAGCACAGAGGGACATGCCTGAATTGTAGTCACCTCTTACCCTCTTGCAGAGGGACAGTATTTTTTGTAATAATTTGTAATAAACAACTCACTCGAGTCAGGATCCTGTTCTGTTGCCTGTGGTTTTTTTGATTTTTTTTACCTGACTGGAACCAAAAGAAGCTGGGATCACAACAGCACCATGGATTATTTACATAAATTTTGTCCTTAAAAAAAAAAAGGAATAATGACATCATTGTTCTTCCTCATGCACAAGGGCACAAGAATTCAGCTTATTTTGCACCTTTGGCTTCTAGGCAGTCCTTAAGAAAGTGTAGAGCAATGCTTGTGCTGCAGTAAAGAAAACTTGCAGGTGCAGCTGTGTTTTCCTTTCAGGGGTTTTGACTGTGAAAGCAGCTCCTTTCTTTCTCTTGCTCACAATGGGTGTGCTTTGTTCTTAGAAATAAATGTTGTCCAGTTTACAGGGTAAGAATGTTGTTTTCTTTTTTCCAGAGGCTAGCTGTGAGGCCTGGTTCAGTGATGTCAGTATTTCTGTCTTCAAAAGCTCTTCCCTTGCTGGAAGTGGTGGAATGGTGTCTTCTTAGAGCTCCCCACTGCAGTGGAGAGAGGGGTTGGAAGGGGAAGGCATTCAAAAGGGATCAGGTTTTTCACTGACAGAGGGCTTTGCTGATAAAAACTACATATATACATACATACATACATATATATATATATATATATACTTACAGTCTTTTTCACTTGCTCAAGATGGCACAAATAATATGCTCTGCACCTGTTTTTTGTGCACTGAATAGTAAGTATATATAAGCTCCAGTCAGTAATTTTAGAAAGTAGACAAGGCGGATAAAAGGAGAAAAATGTTTTCAGTGTGTTGTCCTGCATCAAAATTCTAGCGTGTGTGAATGCCTGCATGTGTTTTACTGCTGAATTATCTGAATTTTATATTATTTGAAAGCAGGTGGGTTTTCATCCTAAGGTTTTGTAGGAGGGAGGGGAAAATAAGATGTAGAAGAGCTCTTGCCAAAGACATCTTGATGGACAAGAGTTGGAGGTACTGCAATTAAACCAACGTGTTAATTCCACTCTTTTTGTTTTAAAAATAATATTATATATTGCAACTGCTATATTATGACTCTTTTATAAACTAGCACTTTTGTAGTAATAAGTCATACAACTTGTACCAAGTAACATGAAATCTAACAATAGTAATACTGCTATCAACACCAAGCTTAAAAAAAAACAAACCTTAAAAATTACCAGTAGAAAATTGGGATTTGTCATGCCTAGCCCTTTGAGCTGTCCGTAAACTGGTTTTGTTACAAAAATTTGTGTAGTCTGATAGGTAATTTAGTTGACTTGAGAAAAACCAAAGCCAAAGATGGCTTCCTCTGGCTCAGGCAGTCACTAAATTTCAAGTTATCTGGAGATTGGGAACATATTCAGGGAAAATATCACTATAGACTTTCTTTATTTATTTACTTTTCCCAGTAATTTAGTTTATTCTGAGAAAAGGGGGTTTTTGACTAGAAGTTCCTTTGGCCTGTGCCTTTTTTTCCTCATGAACTTGGGTGGGAAAGTCAGGTAAATCAACAAGGAGTTCTGGGTTTATTGGCTACAGCCTGAAGCTGTCTGCTTTTGCAAGTTTAACAGAAAATGTTATGACTCTGGAAGTAACAATAGAGCACTTTTATTATGGCATGTTGAAAAATGTGGATGAATAAACTTGTGTAGGCTGTGTGCTCTTGTAAATGTTTGGGGCCATATTTGAAGTGGAAAATACGATCTCGAATAGTTGCTTGCAATAAATCTAGGCCTAATAAATCAGTGTTCTCTGTGATACATAATTCAAAATTAGAGCAGCTGGAAGCTAGCATGGACTGCTACTCGGCTTTTGCTGAGTAAAGATATCTGGGTTTTTTCCCCTCCTCTTTTTCTCACAAAAGCCTTTTAAATTTTTTCTTTCTTTATTTATTAACTAAAACGGTGTTGTAAGGTTACTTGTCAGTAGCAGTCCTAATGAAAAACTAAATAAAATCTAATAATTTCTGTAGAAAACCAGAATAGTTTATTTCCCCATTTTTAAAATAATCCTACCCTCTTTTCATACCAAGCCTTTGGAAGACTTTTGACTTTCTGGCACCAGATGTGTGTTCAGAACAACTGTGTTTTTTATTAGCATCCTGCACTGGAATATCCTGATGTTAAAGAATATTTTCCTTTTCCCATAGATGCCAGCCAAGAGATGCTGGCAGTAGGAGAACTGTTATGATGTGAAAATTATCAGCTATTGTGTGCTCCATAGATGTTATTCCTGCCTGATAATAACCTCTTTCTGTAAGTGCCTATTGAGGAGTCATTCACACACCTGATCGAGCACAGAGGGCTCTGCTGAGACTTGTGTGACTCCAGCTCCATATTGACCCTAATAATGGCAAGGATATTACCATGTGTGTGATTAAGAGTTTGAATGGGATGGAATTAGGTGCCACTGTCTGTCTTCTGAAAGTAAGAAGGTAAGGTAGCTTGCAAGCCATTGCGGAAGATTATAAAAACAAGGATCTACAATAATAGATCTTGACAAGCATGAAATAAAAGCCTACTACATCAGTTTTGTTGCAGGAATGATATTCCAATATCCTTCACAAAGGTATTTGCTCAGATAATGCATATATGTTTTCTCCCCTCTATTTTTCCAACAAATAGGTGGCATTTTTCTCTAAAAAGGAAAAAAATACAGAACAAACTGGATAGGACTAAGATGATCATATGAAGTTACATAACTGATCACCTATACAGAGAAATGGAAAATAATGGCAAATGCCTTCCGTAGGAATGACTGAGCTGTTTCTTATAAGAGGTTAAGTGATAATTAAGTAAATCTAGATGAGAGAATCACAGACAAAAGCCAGTGAGGCTGAGATGTTTCCTTTCAAGTAAGAAGGAAATAGAGAGGGAGAGGTTTAGCCATCTCCAGCTGAAGTTGAATGAAATATGCATTCTGCACAGTAGAATTTAATTACTTGACTTGTTTACTTAGAGTTCTCCATAAAAGCATGCCATAAGCACAGCTGAGACAGATTTTTCTGTCCAGGTCTACCTAAAAATCAAAATGCCTTGGTTATACTATATACCCATCTCTGTTCCTCATATTCTTATTTCTATTTGGATGTAGTTTTGTCATATCTATCCCTGCTTAAATAAAAAAAAAATCTATTTATATGCTTTAAGCAAGCTGATGTTTCTAGTGCTAAACACAAATAGTATAGCCTAATCCCCTAGATGGGTACTTACAAAATTTATAGGTAATGATTGAATAAAGTAAAATCCTTCTCTTTATTTGCTTCTTGATAATTGTGGGGAAAAGCCTACAGAAAAGCAATGAATGAAATTCTCATGCCTGACTCCTGGAACAAAAAAGGATGAAATAGTGGAATTCTGGTTTTGTTTCAGCTCACTGGGGTCTTGCTGCTGACCTTTTCTGAGCATCCCTCCCATTTCCTGTAGGCTGCACCCTGTGCTAGGAGGCAAACTGAAGCTGTTTATCAGAAAGGGTTATGTAACTTAATATTTCTGGTATCTCTGAGTTATGTGAGAGGCCCTGGAGTTAATGGCAATAGGTTAAGGACAGTTAAAACCTTTGTGCTGACTTGAAAAAGGAGGCCTATTTGCACTTGTGGTTTGGTATTTCAATTTTTACAGCTCTGTGTTTTGAGAAGCCAGATGGGAAATATTTTAAGTTTGGTCTAGTCTGTATTTCAGTAGTCATCATTGCTATTAAAAAAATTTAAAGCTTTATTTGATATGTTTAGTTGTATTAAATTTATGTAATTCGAAACCTTCTCGTGAAAGAAAAGAGGTCTACTTACAAAAGAAGAGCATCAGCACCTAGCGATGACTCAGTTCTGTTTTCGTTGCTTAAAGATTTCAAGGCAGATACAAAGTTATTTACTTTCTAAATATTTTCAACTCTAAGAATAAAGAAAGCATATTGTAGTGATCTTGTAGGTGTCATGGATTTGAAATTTCTGCATAACCAAGGTTATGGTTTCTGGTTGTGATGAAAGCCCAGATGCGTTCAGTGGCTGTGTGTCCACTAGTCCTTTCTGCTAGTTAGGCTAGATTATTGTGCCCTTCCTGATGCTGTCTGCCTTCTCAGTTTGATGTAGAACCTGCTCAGTTTTCTGTCAGGAGCCAGCTGTGCTTGCACATGTTCTCTGTTATATTTAGGAAACAGGAAGAAACCTGACACACTCTTGATCAGAAATGGTTGCTTGTAATGTTAAGGACAGTAGTAGCCCAAACAAGTTTACTTTCAAGATATTTATTTTTCTGAAAATCTGAGTTATATGGACAAATTGCTTTTGTTTTTTTCAAGGAAACATAATTTTAAATTTTATTGAATGTGATACAGCTGAGCTTTTCTTGCTTTGACAAAGCCAAGGTTCTTTCCATAAACCTGTTACATGTTGAAGAATGGCTTAGATCTTAACATTATGGCTGGTTTCAGCTGGCTCTGGGGCTTTCAGATTTCAATGTCTGTTGTACATATTTTCCCACTTTCCCACTGTTCTGCATATGTATTTGGGCACTGTTATGAAGAATAAACTCTCTCTGACATCTGCAGAAGGCAGTAGTTGTAACTCATGATAGAGGTCACTGGTGGGACAGGAGGTTTGTATTGTGTCCTCTTTTCCTGCTGCCAGTCATTTACTTTTTATAGGCTTTAAATTTTAAAATAAAAATGATTGCACATTATAAGCACTTCCTTTGATGAAATATACAAATGTCATTTGAAACACAATAAGCTAATCCTATGGCTGATTTAGGTTAAACATTCCACTGGAGTAGCTTTTTGTTAGGGCTTCATTCATTTACATCACAGCTCTTAACTGCTATTTTAACTCATTTTCCTATTAACAAGACCCAAATGATAGCTCCCAGGCCAGCCTCCAGAAAAGGCCTGAGATGAGCCTACTTTAATGTGTTAACTTTAGAAGAGTTGTTTTTCTTAAATGACCTTATAGGTATATCAATAGTGAAATATTTTTTGAAATAATTTGTAACCAAATTTTAAACTATGTGGGAGGTCCCCCTCTAGCCCAATATTCTATGATGATTCTATGAATATTCAGACAAACATACTGTCAAGTCTGTTTTCTAAACTCATAGATTTTAACACACCTTTTGTTCATTCTTTTTGTGGGGCCCCATGGGGTGGAATTAATTTTTCCATGCAGCCCATATGGTGCTGTATTCTAGAGTTATGATCAAAACTGTGCTGGAATCACCAATATTTTTGTTATCACTTATTCATGTGCAAAGTGAGAAACTCTTCTCTGCTTCTCACTCCCACAGGGAGCAGGTTGGGGGGGGGGGGGCAAGAAGCTGGGAGGGGGCAGCACAGGGACAGCTGGCTTGGACTGGCCAAAGAGCTGTTCCATGCCGTGTAACATCAAACCCAGCAATAAAATTGGCAGCAGAAAACTCTCCCAAGGTAATCTTTGCTGTGGGACTGGCTGGGCAGTGGGTCTGCTTGTGGGAGCTGGTGAGTGATTGGTGCCTTTGCATCACTTGGGGCTTTTTTTGGTTAGGTTTTGGTTTTCTTTACTTTTTAAACTGTCTTTATCTTCACCCATGAGTTTTTCCTCACTTTTATTCTTCCAACTCTCTCCCCATCCCACAGGAGTGAGAAATCAAACAACTGATGGGAGATCAGCTGCTGGCTGGGGTCAACCCACCACAGTGTGTGTCAATTAAAAGCTTCTGCACGTTGTTTTTGTAAGGATGCTAGAATTTGGATGTTACATTGTAGCTTAAAATTTATAGATCTGTGATCTTTGTACAGAGAGAGAAAGACCCCGAGTATAGAAATTAATGTAAGTCCTCTTTTCTTGTGCCAAATCTGAAATCTCTTGATATGGGAAATGTCTTTATGTGGGTAGACAGAAGTAATGTCAGCTGCAAAAACATTGAAAGCTTTTGAACAAACCAGTGATCTTCCCAGAAACTTCACTATTTTTAGGTGAAAATTCTTATTTGCCAACTGAAATATACGTAGGGTATGCTTAATTTCTTATTTAATGAACATACATACACATAAGCCAAGATTAATTCTGTCAATTGGTTTGGATTTAGTGTAAAACAAACATGAGCAACAAAGCAGTCTTAGTGACTGTGCTTTCACATTATATTAGGTCAGTTCAAACACTTCCAAACTTTGGAGCAAAGCAATCCTGAATGAGAGGTGTTTGAAATACCTGTCCAAATTTATTCTGGGTTCCTGATCTCTCTGCTGCCTTGCCCAGAGGAAAATGTAATTTAATAAGACAAATGGGCCATTGCATAGGTAAGCAAATGCAGTAGCTTTTCAGGTTAGACAGAGCCCTCTGAACTGCAGATTGTATATATTGAAATGTATTGAAATGTGGCAAGTTAAGAGTGTCAGCTACTGATGCTGGTGGCTGTTGCAAATGTAACTGCTGCTACTACTACTGGAATAGTTTTATCAACTTCTTAATGGGTGTTTGAGATTAAAAATACATTCATTAAAGATTGCTGGGCCAATTAAATGGCAAAGAGATCTGTGAGGACAAGAGAAATTAAAGCCAAAGAGGTAAAATCTATCATTCCAGAAACATAAAACTAATTAATGGGGCTTGGGCAATATTTCTGTAAGTAACTTACAGGAGGAGTTCTCAGTAAAAGCAAACTTTTAAAAATTAAAGAAAATCTGTTATAATTGTAATGTCACAAAAAAAAAAGTGAAGTGGTGGGCTTATTTTCTATCAAGCTTTTACTGTTTGCAAAAGAAAACTTATTTAATCAATGGAATTATTTTACCCTTGACGAATGTGCTTCAGACAAAGCTTCACATGTGGTGCATGTAACTGTTACACTTCAGGTTATTAATTGTGCAAACTTGTCTGCAGGCACACTGTTCAGCTGGGCTCAGACACCTGAAGCACATAAAAAATGAACACATAACAAAATAAAATACCTTTCCTTTCCTGTGACTGGGAGAAGGAAGTTTCCAGATAGTTTTATTCTTTTTCTTTTAAAATATCTACTGTTCTCCTAAAGATAAAGGAACTATAATATATCTATTAAAGCAATATGATTCTTTTTTCTTCTCTTGCATGATCTACAGCTGTAGCTCAAAACCTTATATAACAGAAGGGGGGTTCTGTAGTATGGCAAAACTTAGATTATGGTAAAACTTAAATTATTTAGATTAGGTTTAGAAATACACTTTTTGCCCACCTCACATATTTTCTTAAGCCAGATGCAGCCTCTCATTATGTTTAAGTGGATGCACAGTGAGTGTATTTGACCATCCTCAGGTTCCAACCTGCAGGTGTCACAGTGCAGGGCCAAGGACAGTAGGGCTTCATTTTCATTTGTGTTGCCTTGTTGACGGATTAGCCAGAGCTAGTCATGGGTTACGTGCCAAGGGGTATCTTTTGAATCCTACTCCAAAGAAAACAACTGGCTGTCCAGTTGTTGAAAGTTTTGAAGGGCTTCTTTCTGGTTGTTAGAAATAATAAATGGCCAAAACTCAGGCACAAAAACATACACACTGCTGTGTGTAGTGTAATTTCAATTTTGTGTGGATCATATGAAATGGGTATATAACATGTTGTTTCATTAAAAATTTTCTCCAACAGCAATAATATTCTTAATATCATAATATAATGTGGAGGCCGTTGAGGAGGAAGGTATTTTTCAGAACTGTATGAAAGAAATACCTAAGAAAGCTGTTTTTGTCAGGGTTTCTTTGTCATCTTTTGTTCTTGAATTATCAGAGGTTCATAGCCCCTTTGCCTTTACCCAAGGCTTGGTTTTTCCTTAATGGTACTCCAGAAGTCAAAGCTAACCCTTCGAAGTGAAGCCCTGGCAGCAGACAGGGACAATAAATCCTTGAAAACATTGGTTTATCTGAGTAAAATAGAAGTGGTATATGATCCATTTTCTTTGCAGTTTTTTCCCCTCTGCTGGATCATCAGACAAATGAGTTCTGCAACTTTTGGTAGTACTTTATAAATTTATCCATGGTACTCCTGCCCAGCCTCTTATTGGCCAAAATAGGCAGCATAAGCAATTTACATATGGAAGCCAAAAATTGATTTGGCCCCAGGAATATAAAAACAGTTGGTTTAATGACAGTTGGTTTCCCTTCTGAAGATGTTGGTAGACTGTTTTAGAAATGTATATGATGAAGTTGTAAAGCATCACAGCTATGTGAGTTATATAAGCTTAGAGAAGCTGCTGCCTTTATGACTCCAACTGACAAAAACTACCACTTCTTTATCCCGATGTTTTGGCACAAAGTTCTCTATTCACAATCAAACATGAGTTTGCAAATTTCAGTTTAAGTGCAGAGAAATTGCAAGCAAGCTGAGAGAAAATAGTCTTGACTATATGTGACCTTCTTAACAGGAGAGGGCACAGACTGCTTACCTCTGAAAGCTGCTGCATGTAGCTAATGATTAGATAAATGAGGAAATAATAGGAAGCGATAGATGAGGAAGTTTGTAGTGGGCACTGTATTTTTTCTGAACATTCCCTGGTGCTTATATTTGGCAATGAGAATACTCAGAATAGAAATAGCAATATTTATCACTTGAACTAGGATTGAATTTGGAAGTGCGAGTTTCAGCAGCTACATGAAGGCAATACTAATGTTTCAATTTCCACAGTACATTTCTTTTTAGTATAATTCTACCAAATTCTTAAGTAGGTGGTTATAGCTAAGTGTAGGCCTGCTGCTGACCTATGAGCTTTAGTTACATTTTTTTTTTATTCTTAAGAAAATTTTAACTAGTATGATGAAAAGAACAGAGAATTTGAAGCTGTGTTTTGTGAGTTGAATCAATATTATGTTTTTGCCTTCAACCAGTGAAGCATTCTGGTTCTTATGTTTGTTACATTGTCTGCAATGGGGGTTTCTCTCTAGAATATCTAAATATAGTGTAAATTACTAAAGTGGTATCTTTTCTGGGTGAACTTTTAGGGCTATGTATATCATTAAAAGTTTATTTCTTAATTAGTATAATTTCACTATTTCAGATTGTTTTTAATTTTTTTAAAAGTTGATGCTACAATGAAGTGGAGCCTTCAATTCAATGTTGCAGTTAATTTTCAGCATTAATCTGCCTGTCTCGTAATTAAACTATACTCAAAAAGTGAAACACTTGAAGCAATTTAAGAAGGGAACTTGCTTGAATACTTGATGAATGTGAATGTGGTCCAATTTGGCAACCACAATTAAATAAAGAAACTGGCTTGTAACTGTGCTCCCCCCTCTTCTCCATTAACTGTGACTAAGAGGGAGTGTTTTCTTCTTCACAATAAGAGGAAATCTCATTTGTTACATGGCAACTTTTAATGTTATCTCTGTAAGCACCGTTTTAAGACAAATTACAATACCAAACACTGATTTAATGGAAAAAACATGTATTGAACATGGGAAAAATGTATAGTTCAGTCTTATGAAAATCTCTCAAGGTTTTTTAGTTGTTTTTTTGGTAACCTGTTCTATATTAAAAATTAAAAACTTGAAGAAATTGTTTTGTTTCGTGTCCTCAATTTTTTTCAACAGATATTCTATGCTTCACCTTGTAAGAGATACTTTAAAGCCATTTGTGCTGTTGTAAAGGTTGAGGATAGTGATAGAAAATTACAGCTTTAATTTTAAATTTTGGAAGAGGATCTTGGAACTAAGCCTGTTGTATATATTGTTAATCCAAGAACAGTTTGACACTGATTTTAATAAGTCTTGAACGAACCTATGACTCTCCAGTCAGCACATCTAAAACCACAGTTAATTAACTATGGTAGTTGAAGTAAATTTAAAGATATAATGTTTCCTAATATCAATAGTATATATATATATTTAATATTAATCATTCATTATGAAAAATCATATTGAATGGGCATGGCAAACAGATGTCAATACCGATGCTTGCTCTTGTAGATCACATGAAATAAATGTTTTTATCTGAATTTCTGATCCCATATAAACTTATGGAAATACTTGGACTGTTGTTTATAATATTTTTTATAATAGATAATATTTTGCCTTAGATTAATATTAACACCATTCTTAGCTCTTTTTGAGCTTTACTGCATTCTGCCAATGGCAATTAGCCCATACATATGTCTGGTTCTATTTCTGGAATATGAAGGGTCTTATTCTTTCAATAATGTATGGGTTTATAAAGATTAAATATTACCCCCTTTTATTGGATGTAGATTTCCACAGGATTCAAAGTTTCTTTTTGACTTTGTTGAAGTGTATATGGTATATTCTGTAAGATATATGGACACTTAGAAGTTTTCATTGGAAGAAAGCAAAGCAAAAAGAAGAAAATATCTTTAGACAATAGAAACTGAAGTAAAAGAACACTGCAATGCAAGTGCAGTATGGCACAATTATGTGAACATGATCCAGAACTTATTTCAGTGCTCTACTGTGTCTTTTATTCCTTTATGTACTTAGATATATATTTTTTTTTTTGAGGGGGGGTAAATTTTACTTTGAGTTTTTTGCTTTGTAGATAAGACTTGGAAGTAATTTAGCATCCATATAATGTTTTTATTCCTCTTGCAATTGCACCTTGTTGATGCACACTGTTAAACTTCACATTCCTTCACAAAAGAATCTATGCTGGTTCTGTTAAATAATAGGCATGGGTCTGTATTGTTTTAATGCTGTTTAAATTTGCAGTCAGTAATTAATAGAAGTAAACTAAAACTTTTTATTTGAAAATTTTTGTCAGTGAAATATTTTTTCCAAGAAGACTTTAAAATAAATAGAAGTAATTTCATTATAATTAATTTAATTAAGTAATATTAAAAGCAATGTCTTGAACCTTGTCTAATCACTGAGGCAAAGGCTTTTCATCTATTAGCAACAGGAATCTATATAGAGAAAACATGCTTTGGTACTTTTTTTTTTTCTTGACAATATTCTCCAGAAGGCAACAGGAGACGCATATAAATATTGCCAGACTTAGAGGCCCTCTCAGCAAATTGTACTGCTATATGGAATTTGTGTTAGAAATGGTACAAATGGACACCTGATACAAATAGCTAGAAAAAGAATCTGAGAAATTAACTTCCAGGGCTGAACCCAAATGCATTTTACAGTGGTAAAGTAGGTTTATTTTGGTGACCAGTAAAACTTGTTTTTCTGCTTCTTGCAACCGAATCAGAGCAGTTTTTATTTTAAAATTTTAAAGGAATTTATTCTGTAACAGAAATCATAGAAAGACATAGAAATTAGGTCTTCAAAACATGCCAACAGTTTGGTGTGTTCTCTTACCCCAAAGCGTCATTTATATTTGTCTTTCCTGATGAATAATTAAGATCTGTCTGGGTGCAGAACTCCAGCATCCCTAGACAGTTTTTTCTAGTGTTCTGCTGTTAATGCTTCCAGAAAACACCTTTTTGAAACTGAAATCTTGCTGACTTATCTCTTCTTTACAGTCTTCCAAAAAATTATATCACAATTTACTTGTCCACCCTAGGATCATCCCAATTTTTATTTAAAATCTCAAAGGCATCTGCTCTGATGTAGTTGAAGAATGTTATGTTGGCTGAACAATATTTCTTGTTCCAGCTCATTCCCATGGATTTTAGTTTTTCCAATCTTGGTTTAGTGTTTTCACTCTAATCCTTCTTGCTGCTAGTGAGTGGAACACAGGCTAAAATGATGCCAGTCCATAAAAATTATGAGACTGGCTGTACCTGTTCATTTTCAGTACAAGTGAAATATTTTAAAAACATTTATTAATGCAGAGGGTCTAGAAAAATACTGATTATTTTCAAACAAAAGCTTATTGGTATCAGTAATGTTGGAAGTAGAAAATTTGTTTGCTCTGTATGGAATTACATTTTCTACCTAGCCATGATAGCCATTCTTGGTAAGGCTGGTAGGGCTCCAGACAGAATAATGTCTATGGATTTAAGCAATAAGGATTAATATGAAATCCAGACCCTGGAAAACATGCTATCTATTAGACTAGATTTTTTAAGGAGTTAACATTCTTAGCTAAGAATCTGTTTTCCAAAGAGTGAAAACAGTCAAAATTTATTGTTTGGATAAAATAGTAGAAACAAAGCTTTTTTTCCCCCCTGGATTCTCCTTTTGCATCAACAGACAGGTAGACAGAAAGGTATCTCTTGTGTTCTTTGTAGTAAAACTTTCCATAACTTTATTTTGCAGTTGTTTTATTAGTAAGGTTTCAGAAAACCATGTCACTGTCAGTGTTTTTTTGTAGGTTGTTATCTGCTTGTCAAAGTCATGTTCAGCCCTTGATCCTAAAATATTTATTATATTAGATCTCGTAGACTATACCTAAATTAAATGGTTTTGCACTGTTGCTTGAAAGACGTATTTTAAAAAATTATTAGTTAACTATATTATAGCCGTGTAAAGTGCAGTTTTTCTGTAACTAGCTTTATGTTTAACCTCTAAAAACAGCCTGAACTGAAGTCCTCTTCCTGCTTTATGTAAAATAAAATGCCTAATATATGCTAAATTAGAGGTTTTCAGAAACTGTGAGTTCTATAGTAATTGTGTTTTCATTAATAAATAAATGATTAGGAAGCAAATTCACAGGGAAGGAAAACAATCTGTGGGTTTATGAAAAGCAAAAATTATTGCTTGGATTTAATGAGTGAGAATGATGGCATGTTTTATGCAGTAATTGCAACTTGTTTTATCAAATCACATGATACATAAATGAAAGTCTTTTATTGAATTCTATGCCAAAACAAACTAAGTAGAAGAGTATGTCTGTTCCCCCTCAGATTTATTTAATCTGATACTGAGATAATAAATTTTTGAAATAGGTCCAGAAAGACAGTAAAGATAATCAAATCACCAGACCTGAACATCTACATTCCTCTATTGGACAGAAACTTTATTTTCCTGATTATATGATTTTAATTTCTTTTAATGTTTCATTCACACTATGTCTTTGATTAGGATGTACCTGCACTATTAAATGCTTTGGCAGTGTCCTGCTTAAATTACTTGGATAGCCATAAAGATCAAAACACAGGAAGAGCTAAGTCTTTTTTCTAGTTAACCACACTCAGTAGCTGTTTCCTTAAATATTCAATCCAGTAATTAGTTTTGGTTTATGCACAAGACGATTGTAATCAGCCAACTTTGCAGGTTGTCAAGTAGCAGGTATGTTTTGATATTCAACTAGTTACCTCTTTCTCAGTTAGATAAGAGACCAAGAAACTTATTAGTGTAGTTGTAAAAAAGCAATTTACATGATGCTGTACTACTCTTTGCAAATTTCACAAAATAAATAATGATGCTAGAGTCACTGCACGTAAAATGTAAGATTGTTTTTTATATTATACCCAGAAAAACATCTGCTATCCTTTTCCAAAATATAATGAATGCAGATGTTTTTTTGAGGCACAGAAAGATTAATCTTCTACCAGTTTGCACTGTTGAAGCTGGATGGATTTCTAGGACAGTTTCAAATGAAAAAAAACCTAGAACGTTCAGTTTCTATTAGGTGATAAATATAAGGCTTTAATTCGAAATTTTAACTTTAGAAACTGGATCTAAATTTAGCAGGCCGAGAAAAGCAAGTTAAACTGCCGTCAAGTTTAAAAACTGAGCTAGTATATTACTGGATAGTGTTTGGGTTCACAGGAGATTCTTTCATGAATTCAAAAATTATGTAATGTGAAATCATTGTAGCAATTACACCTGGGAGGTTTTTGACACCTGAAATTGAACTGGAGCTTGTAAAGCTAAAGATTTATCTCTTCTGTATCTGAGAACTGCCATCACTTCTATATGAAATAAGCTGCAATTCTGGCTAAGAAGTGCTGTTTGAAAGATGCTATTTTTGTCAGGACATCAGGACACTCATGATGTCTATCACTGTTCTTCTCTCTAGTACTGAAATGTGTTAACATCTTGCACTTGACTTGATGCTGAAAATTAACTTCCTTTCTTTTACATCCAAACAGTAGTTTGGAAACCATGATACTGCATAGTCTAAATTTGATGGTAGGGAGAGTTGGGTCAGTTAAATTTTCTCTAAGCATTGAACTTGTGTTGCAAATGATCAGAATAATTATGAAGATAACAATAAAATCTCCAGCCAGGGTCAAATTGTTCAATTGATTTGATTTGCTTCTGATATTAACCTTTCAAATTACTGCTTTTTAAAGGGACAGGAATCTGTTTAATAAACTAAAAATTTCATGAGTTATCTGAGGAATTTCTTTCACTATTATGCAGGAATAGGTGGTAACTTTATTATTATATTATTGCATTCCAGGGAGTAACTAAATGTCGTTTTACGAAGAAGTTGCTACCAACTAACCACTGACCAAAAGGTGATAGTTTGGTGGACACATATTTCAAGCCAATGTTGTCACTAGTTACCAAGAAAACAATTTTGAGAGACTTTTGAATCATAACATCCTGTTGCAAAGAACCTGGCTCTTCAGCCTACTTCTTAAAATCACCATGAGTATTCTGGCTTTTGAGGTAGTTGGTAATAAAGCCAGAAACACAAATGATTTTATTGCAAGGAAACTATTTTATCAACACTTATCCCTAAAGCTTCATCTTAAAATAATTGGTTTTCTTCTCTCCTCACAACCCAGACAGTCTGGGAATCTGATCTTAAATCAGAACAATTAAACATTTTTAGACTGCCATAAGCATATTAAGTATTGCCAAATTCACATAAATTAAAATATTATTTATTTGAGAACTGCATTTCTATAACTCCCTATCTCTCCCACACACCCCCATACAAGTGTTTTTCATTGTATTTTTACTAGATGAGATGTCACTTTTAAATATTTCAACACAGTTTATATGAAACATTTGTCTATACCCTTAAAACAATATTTGAATATTCAACAACTATCTGGCTTATATAGCATTTTAAATCATTGACACATTTTCCTATTTCCAAAGTTTACATAGTGTTGTTTCACTTTGTATCTCTAGAGAATCAAACAATAATGGACATCTTAAATGATTTAGAACAGTTTTTAGAGTTTGAAAGGAAACGAGAAGAGAAGGCTAATGAGCATTGAGAACTGCAAATCATATAACGCTTTATTTGTTTAGGTAGGCAAGCAGAATTACGTGATAGGGTGGAGGCAGGATATCCTAATCATCATAAATTTTTCCTCTATAATTATGAACCCTAATCAACATTTTGAGTACATTTTTTTTTCTCCTTATGCAAACAACCACCTAAGCTTTGGTACTCTTTATGTAATCTAAAATCCTAGAATTTGTCTGTATTGCAAAGGCCTAACCAGATTGAAGAGGAGTATCTGTACATAGACTTTTTCTTAAATTTAGTAATTTGAATCATGATGAATTGGAAAAAGCTTCCTCTGTTTTTCTTACTTGTGTTTTTTTTTTCCCCTAGCTCTTGTGCTAATTAGTCCTAACTGCATACAGAAATCTGGAAGTCTTGGCTGTCTCCTCCAAAACATGCATTATAGCTATGCTACTCTTTTTGTGATCTCACCTCAAATAGACTTCCAACATTCATGATGGCTGCTCGTGACATTAAACAACCATTTATGGGATAGAGGGTCTAGAATTTCTCCCAGGTTTCTCTGGTCACAGAACAGCAGTCTCTCTGAAACTTAACAGGAGCTTCCTCTCAATTAAGAAATGCAGTGCAGAGAATGGCGAAAGTGCTCAGAAATAGCCATGGAGTTGAAGATCTCACCACTCCCCAGATTAGTGTGGAGACACGCAGAATCTGTGTCCTGTTTCCTGGACACTGTGTAGTTGGCAGTGCCTCAGCTACAAACCAGACTTGTTCCCAGAGAGAGAAATGCCTGCCTGCATGAATACTTTAATTATTTGTTGCTCTAGGTGTCCTTTAAACAGAGATTAATAATATCTGAGTGATAGCATTGCAATGAATCGATACTGTCTTCTGTTGCCCAGCTGCAGCCAGTCCCTGCATTTGGAGAGGGCAGCATAAATTCTGAATGGAACAGAGCAGAGTAGAGAATTGCTCATAAATGGAAATGGAGATGAATGCTTCTGAATGCAGGAGCCCCAAAGCTGATAAACGTGGGGTTGGATTTTCCAAATGGAAAAATATAATTCTCTGTTAATGGCAGAATGAATTAACCATAATTTAGCAGTTTATTTTCTTATCCCAGTGGCCTTTCAAAGTAAGGAGGTTAATTAGCTGAACTAGTTAGCTAATGAACTTTAGCTAAACTTAGGAAATGCCAGAGTAGCCCTGAAAAGATGCATGGAGATAATTGCTAATATTCTGCATTCTCAGAACACAGAAAGAATTTTTCTTTCCAAAAGCAGTGAAGTAAAAGTATAGGTCAGACACAGCTTTTAAGGCAAACTTGTGAAGACAATTTTAAACCCTCCAATTTTTATGCACATTTTTCATGTATACCTGACAAATATTTGCCATCTATAATAGCAATCAAAAACCACTTCCTTGGTAGCTTAAGTATATATTTAGATATCTAGCTTTTATTTTATCTGGACTTAATACTGAGATCCTCACCAGTACTTAAGGATAATATTATGAATGTGAACATAATTGAACTTGTAAAAAATAATATTATGAAGTTGAACATCATTGAACTTGTAAAAGGACCTGCACTGAGAGTTATTTTCTGGAAATGTTTTGTCTCAATCCATTAGCTTTGCTGTTTCCTCTCATTCTCCTTTGAAGACTGCAGTCTTTTTCTTCATATAATATGCTGGGTTTTTTTTTTCTCTCTCTTGTTGTTGTTAGTTTTTTTCCATGTTGTCCCTTACCCAAGCTCATTTCTTGCATTGTTCTGAAGTTCTGACTAAACTGGAAATTACTAAAGAAATACTTGGTAGAAGTGCACTCAGTTTTAGTAACTGTCATGCCATCAGCAGCAAAGCAATGGTGTGGGGACAGCTGGAAGGGAGACCAGTCCAAGTCCATCAGTCTGTTCTAGAAAATTTCCAGCAACAATCTGAATAATTTTCTGGCTCATATTTTTAACAGAGAAACCTCATTTTATTTGAGAACACCACTGGTACTTCTCAGTTGGCAGAGTTGATTACTGTGTGATTACTGTTTGTCTTGTGGCCTTCTATAGAAGAGAGACTTTCTTGTTCAGTCACATTTTTTAATAAAGAAGAGGCAAAAGTACACGGTTGGCAGAAGGATAAATTATGTTTGAATGTTCAGATGTATCCTTCCAGATGTTTTCATACATTAATTGTATGAAAATGATTTTTAGTTTTTTCCCCACTCCATCTTACTTCTGTAGAAATTAAGATTTTTTTTAAAAATACCTTTTGTGAGAAAAACAATTTTCACAGAAATGTCACACATTTGTATTAAAAAATGACACCCTCAAACAAAAACCCTACCCCTACTGCTTTTTATGAGACATATATATTTTCTATCTTGTTGTTTCTGTTTTACAACCAGCTGTGAGTTGGCATTTATCAAAGCTGAATTTATTACATAAAATATGAAAGCAATAAGTTTCTATAAAGTTTCAGTATAAATCAGGTTTATTTTTTAAGTAATCATTCAATCAAAACCATCTGTGTCTTCTAATGCCTGATCAGGCAGAGACTAATAGATGAAAGCAAAAACTTGAATATAATCAAATGTGAATATACAGAA
The DNA here is from genome assembly GCA_025920805.1 of Petroica traversi. Lineage (NCBI taxonomy): Eukaryota > Metazoa > Chordata > Aves > Passeriformes > Petroicidae > Petroica > Petroica traversi. The sequence goes on from JAHLSL010000015.1 coordinate 617,545, forward strand.
AAATCAAACACTCTTTTAGAGTGCATTCATGTTTGCAAGGCTATGTCAGATCACAATAAAACTCAGTCTTCAACATTTTTCTAGAGAAAATAAATATTTAATTGGTTACAGCTCCAAAACGGCATGTAATTTATTGTTTTTCTAGGTCAACAAAGAGCAGTAGTCAATTGCATATAAGTGAAAATAAAAGCATACCAATAAAACAATTATGAAATGACTGATCACAAGGAAAGCAATGTATTTTGGGGAAAAAACATCTGGTAATTGCATAGACCAGAAATACCTATATTTAATGCTGAATATGTGTTGGTTTAGACTTCATTTGTTTGTTCAACAGAAATTAAGTTGTGAGTTCAATTTAGTGTATTATATTCTTTCTAACTTAATTTTGCTCTAAAAAAGTTGGGCTTTTTGTTATTTATTTTTGTGGACCTTTATCCATACTTTCCTCTCTACATTGCCTGTGCATCCTTTCTGAAATTGTTCTATTATGCACATTCTATATACAATATTTTATATGTGCAAGACATAGTGTTGTGTACTTAGGCTCATATGCATATTTATAAGAGGTTAAAACTGAAAAATCTCTACTTTTTCTATTATATTTTCTTATCTTGTAGGTTTTCATAATATATATAGAAGTCAATAAAGAGATGTTAACTAGAGTATCTAATTTCAAATTTCAGTTCAGATTCACCTTGGTGTCCTTTATTTCATTAGGGTCTTTCACTGTAACACATTCAGTATACTGAAGCAGTGGTTTTGGTTGGTTTGGTTGAGCATTTTGCATGTTGTTGTAGGGGGTGGGGCAGGGGAGAGTTCTGATTGGGTTTTTTTAGGCTGTTTCTGAATGAGACATGAGCCTGAGGATACTGCACTGCTTAACAGACAGTATTAAGCGTAATTCTAAGGAAAACTAAGATTTAGTACCTAAACAGGCTGAGATTTCCTTTGTATCCCTCTAGACCTCTACCCTCAGGAACTGAGCTGAGGATTTTACTTGCAAGAATAGGAAATGGGATGTCATACTCTCTTGTCCTCAGAGGCTGAAGGGAGTTCACCTGCAAATTGTTTGTCTGAAATTCCAAGTCCTGTTGGAAGTCATTTGAAAGTAGAGAAAGAACACTGTATAGTGCATGCATCTTCCTTCCATTGCTTCCTGAGAGCCTTCATTAGCAGCCTTGTAAAATCCTGTGTTTTATCAGATTTCATTTATCTGCGTTAAGGATGACCCCATCGTGTTTGCCCATTGTCTGCTTGTTCATATATTAACCCACAGCTGTCAAACAAGTAATAGGTGGAGGTCCAGTGGGCTGGTACTTCCTGCTCCATTCCATATGTACTGATAAAAGACTCTTTGACTGGATGTCTCTCAGGGGGCTGTCAGGCTAAAGCTGAAGGGCTGGTGTTCTTCCTCACATGTCTCAAACACATGTACACACACATCTCTGTATCAAGATTAAAGCAAAACTTCCAAATGTACGCTTGTTTTGATGCACATTTTCAGCCAGCATTTCTTCTTTCTTGGGTCTGAACAAAAAGTAATACTCATGTCCTCTTATTCTTTTATGAAACCTCTAATCAGAGACAAGACAAGCAGTTCTGCCTGACAAAAGCACTGCTTGTTATTCTTATGCATATCCTAATGGCTGAACAGGAAGAGTAAATTGAGCAACACCTATTCTATTCAACTAATGTTTTTTCTATGATAATAACTTTATAATTATTATAAAGCATTACGGTGCTCAAATATTGGATGTTGTTTCAGAACATTTTTCAACAGAGATGATTAAAAAATATTTAATAGACAAAACCTGCTATTAATTACAGAAGTTACAGAATATTCTGAGTTGCAAGGGACCCAGAAGGATCACTGAATCTGTCTCTTAAATCAGTGGCCCTTATGGGGATCAAACACATAGAAAGGCATCTGAATGAAAATAGGAAAAAAATATGCTTTTGTATGTATTGACTTGCTTCAAATGAGCAATTTAAAATATTCAGATTCAGAAAATATATCAACTTTTACATTGAAATTTGATATAGCCAATATATCTGTCTAATTAGCTTTCACTATAATAGAAATTAATTTTAGAATAATTTTGGCTCTGGAATACTGTATTGGAACTTGGCAGCTCTCTCTGGCTATTGTGACATTTGGATTGGGCTGCTCAATCCCCACTAGGGTGTTAACCAACTTTATCCATAAATAAATTGAGAAATTATAGGTAATGATAAATGCACACTGCTGGCTCTATATATCTGTAAAACTTCTATGGAGTTTGAAAGCCTATTGTCAAATTATTTTTATGTTGAATTAGAGGGTGGGGTGTTTAGTGCTTCAAAGATAAATAAATAAGAAAGGAAATGGGTGTGGTGTTCCTCTGTCAATTGCAAGCCCAGGTTGATTAAACGGAGACTTTTCTACACTTGGATGTTTGCAATGGATTGACTGGATGAGTACAGTTATGGGGAAATGCTAAATTCTTCATGCCTGACTGGAAATATTCCCCTAAGATCTTGATCTTGCAGGGTGAAACGTTCCTTCAACTTAAATAGATGTGTATCAGTGGTAATAACACTTGGGACAGTCTCTCAGTGAATTCTACATTTAACAGCAGAAAGAAGTGAACTTCTGTTAACCTTTTCACAGCAAACCCATGACCAGATATTTACACTTAGGAAAAATACACGAACAAAGAAACTAAAGGATTACTTGGTGCAAAGTGATGCTTTCCATTACTGATGCTTATTACAGCACTGAAGACATCCTACCCTACTCTAGCTGGAATGCCAATGTTGTTGATATCTCCATGTGGTATGGAGATATTCTGTTTGGCTTGTTTGGGAGTCTGGCACTGAAACTCACTTGAAGAAGAGATAAAGCAAATGATGGCTCAGGAGATAAATAGTCAAGGCTGATACGGAGAAGCTGGGTGGTTAGGCATAGATCAAAAGCAGGAGTATAGTCTAGGCTTAAAATTGAGAAGACTCATGGAAAAAAGATTTTATGGATCATAAATCTATATATAAATTATAAAATCTTTTAAGCAAAAACTTTTTCAAATGCTAGTTTGGGGTTTTGTAATCATGTTACTTCCTTCTGATTTGCAGGAAGTATTTTAAAAAGCAATTTTTTTTGTTACATCTGAAATATCAGATGGACTTAGGAAAGAAAATCTGAACTTGCATTATAGTAGTATTCAGCAAGAAATTGAACTTTGTGAAAAATATCCATTGATTTTGTGGGATTAGAATTCATGAACAGTGATCTGAAAGACTTTAAGAAATATTCCTCCTACATTTTCAGCAGTAAGAGTATGAATCAAAGATGCATTTCTACCTCTTTAAAATTATTTTTTAAAAAAAATTTAAATGACAGTATGTCTGAGTCTCCTTGACGGATAAGTATGTGGGTGTCATCTAAAATGAAACCTGTGGTAGCTGATCAGGGTAGAAGGAAACAGCAAAAAAATTCCTTGATTTTTGAATGTTCTAGATCCTCTTTGTAAAACTGGATGTTACCAAATATTAATCAGCTTTCATCCCTTATGTGGCTTAGGAAAAATGAGGAAAAATAGTGGGAGCCATTATATCCGTCAAGTATAGATATTTTCTTGGGGGCAAATTAAATACCAAACATCATTAAATAAGTTCCAGTTAATTACTTAAAAATATCAGATATTTCTTGATAACTAGTCTTTATTTAATGGAAAAAAATAAATAAATATTTAGTTCAGAATTCAATCTATTTAAATTTGCAATGGGATTTCATTTGAAGTGGACATTCTCCTGTCTTCTTATGGCATCTAACAGAAGAACTAGACTCTGTAGCACGCAGAACTATTTTAAAAGGTTTGTTATTTAACATTTTGTAGGGAGAATTTTGAGCAAATGATGTGACTGTTTTAAAGAAGGGGGAGTAAAACACAAAATGGAAAAGTTTCTTTTAATTTCTTCTTGGGATAAACCAGTAGATTTTTTCAATTTGAAATGTCCATTTCCAGTTTAGGAGTCAACTAACACTTAAAATAAAGGAAGAAGGAAAAGAATTAAATTAAAACAAAAAATGCATTGAAATGTTACATCTTGAATTAACCTAAGTATTTCAAGTAGATTAGAATACATTTCTCCTCCTGGTTCCTCTCCTCCCAGTCAGCATTTTTAGAGTTGAAAAGTGTTTTCTTGCTTATGGCAATCTTACCAGCCAGAAACAGCTCTCACTGATTTTCACAGTTTTGCTGCAGAAGGAAAGACTGTAAAATAGTTCCATTCATTCTTCTTTGAGACATTGCAGAAGAGGGTTTATAGGCAGCTATTTTTTGTCTTTCAAAAACTAAAACTATCTTTTAAGCAAATGGCAAGATCTGCAGCTTCTCCCTCAGCTGAGAGTCTTCCTGCAAGCTGATCAAATTATATTATAGTAGTTTAACATTTTCAGTGTCATATTTTCTTCTTACTCAATATACAGCTTTTCCTTTTTTTAAAGTCCTATGGTGTTTTTTGACTACTAATTAATAAGTGATTGAAAGAGATATTCTTTAGGTCACTTCTCTGAAAACTTTTTGTGGGCAATCAACCACTAGATCAGGGCTGAACTTCTTGATATATTTATTCGAAAGAATAAATAATTTGGTAAATAGTGTCCCTTAGGGAATTCACTCAAGTTCTTGGGAATAAAACTCTGTTCCTCATATTTATGAGGTTAGTGTTTCATAAGAATCCTCTCAGTTTTAATTCATTATTGCTGTTTTAATATTTGAGTTTGGGTGTTTTGCTGTTTCTTAATTTTTAGTAACCTTGGTTTGAGAGTTATTCTTGTAATACTTGATTGCAATAGTACTTTTGAATTTTTTAATTTTTTCAGTTTCTATGAAACTGTCATGTGCCCTAGGGAAACTTTTCACAACAGTTCACATGTCTGGAAGGTCAAATACACCTCCCACTGATACATTTTCAGGCTTATTTTGCCAATAAATATTTAACTTCTCTAGTGACCACAATGTCAAGTAAAAAAATGTTTCAGCAGGTACTTAGCATGTCTTCACAGTCAATCGATCTTTCAGCAATGCAGCTGAACACTTTTTAAAAAGAGGGCTGCAGGTTAAAAATAGGTTGCATTTTAAAGACAATTACATCTTCAGTTGCCAGCATATGTTTATACTGGGTGGGCTATTGGCAATGAACTCTTTTATTAAGTGTGTTTTTCCTGTAGGTTCCCTGTAGCATGTTCCATTTTAGTTGACACTGTACCTCAGCTATCTCTAAGGCAACCAGGCTGGCTTTTTGTCTTCTACGAGAAGAAGTCGTAAAGCCATATGGACACACTAGAAAAAGAGACATCTGTAAGGAATTTAAATACTACCCACAGACTTTCCATTCCTATGCTACTGCCTGATTCTCCTTACTTATTTGTGGGGTCTGTTCCTGTAGATCTGATCTGGATGAATATATCAGTCATAGGAGTGAAGACGTTATCAAATGATTCAATAGGAAGCTATGTAGGGGATGGAAAGTGAAATGGAGAAGGCATTTAAAATACTCTGTTCTGGGTAACTCAAAGCTCTCAGAATTTGACTGAGATCTCTAAGAGGTCGAATCAAGACAGAGCAAGTACTACCTCGAGAGAATGTCATTATGTTAAATCAGAAAAATCTGAAAGTTCAAAGACATCAGCAAAAACCTGGTGCTAAGATGGAAATTTTTCAGGTGAACAAGTAGTGTATTTTGAGGTCTCTCTTAGCAATGGCCAATTCATTATGAATAAATGACTGTGTGATAAGATTTCATTCAGAATTTAACTTTTTGCTTGTAGTTTTACTTTGCTGACTTTGCTTTACTACGTATATGCAAAGTAAGGGCATTTATAGAAAGCATTTACATCAGAGAGCTTCTCCAGAATTTCCTGCTAGAAGAGAAAATGAGGAAGAAGAGCTTTATAGCTTTTTAGCCATGCTGGTGTTTGGAGGTTTTATTTTATTCATGTTGTCTTCAAAGAAAAACTATTTTCTTAGTTGTTGGGTGTTGGTAATTTGAAGGATGGTAAATTTACAGTCTAGGTGAGGTTTTGATGCAACTTCCCTGCAGAAATCTGTGCCACCAGAAAAACATGCTATGAAACTTCTCTATTAAAGAACTCTAAGAATTTCACATACTGAATTTCCTATGGAAACTGCAGAAGCTATGCTAATAATAACAGCAATTATTAGGAAAATAATTGAATAATGACTGGACAAACAAAGTAGTTTTTGGCAATGAAAGCTGCTGCAATGTAATAATTATATTTCAATGCAATTCAGTCTATTGTCTTTCTGTTTGAGAAGGTTACATTCCTCATTCTCATATCTGTGAGGAACTGAAGTGTTAAAGAGAAGTTAAGTCTTTAATTCAAATATTTTCAGTAGTATGCAAGGAAAGGTGGTATGTCTTGAAACTATTTGTTCCCCTAGAAAAAGTTAGATGAACACACTAGGCACATTTTCTGGTGGAAAACGGCTCACAGAAAGGGGTTTTTTAATTACATTTCATGGTTAATTTATCTTTAATGAATAAAATTGAAAAAAATTTGGGCCTTAGCTGATCTTAAAATATGCCACTATACTACACTACTGTTGAATATTGCCAAGTTTCTGAAGTGTCAATTGGTCTTTGTACTCATGGCTTCATGGGAAAAAAATTGATTTCATGCCATATGATAACATATAAATAGGAAGGCCTGTTTCCTTGGAGGATATAATTTGCTTTTAACTTGAGAGAATATTTTATCATCGCAGATAATTCTAAACGTTATCTTACACTTCACGTCTGTTTCTTTGGTTTTGTCTGCTTTTTTGATGAATATGTTCTCCAGAGGGTATTGTCTGCATGCATCTCATTTATGCATGATAAAAATTGTTGCTAGATTTAATTTTGATTGTACAACTCTTCAGTCTTTACTTCAATTTCCTTTGATTGCTTTTCTTTATTTGATGCTTTGCCATGAGTCAAATATTAGTGTAACTAAAAGAATTTTTTTTAAAAAAGTGCTAGCATATGATTAGACTATGGTCTTGTTCCACCCTTTAATATTTTTGCATGGTCTCCAGACATGTTAGTTCAAATGACTATTTCCAAATCGGTAAAACTGTATTTTTTTTCTTATTGCTCCATTCTTCCTACACCTCAACAAGTCTCCCTTCATGTATTCAGTGAAAGATATTTTCTTATTATTTATGGATTATTGCTTTCCAGCTTTTAACCAACTTGCCTTCCTCACCTACTTAGCTCTTCAGAAAATTCCTTTTCTCCAAATCCTAAATTGAAGTAAAATTTGGATATAAATGCAGATAAAATAAAAATGTCTTTAAATATTTAGTATCATTTCTGTCTCCTAAGCCATTTTTCCTAAACATCATTATATTTAAAATATTGCTGTTCTGAGCCGTTGTATTTTTCAGATTTTAAACACATAGAAGATTTTCATTCCATTTCCCAAAATACATTGACTTTTTGTTGGTGTGGTGTGGGGGGTTTTTTGTTTTTTTTTTTATGGTTGGTTGGTTAGTTAGTTTGGTTGGTTGGTTTTGGTTTGTTTGAACACATTACTTTTAAAAATATTTGAAAACTCAAAGATTCAGTACAGATAGACTCTTGAAATCAATTGATCTCCTAACTTTTATACAAGTATTTTTAAACAAAACTGGGCAATTCAGTTATGTTTTAATGTGAGCAAGATATTGCTGTTCAATTTATCCAGTAATCCTTTAAATTAATCATGATAGCACAAAACGAACATGCCAATAATATTGCCAGCACAGCATGCTGTACAATTTCCAGGCATCCATGCTGAGGAAAAACAACAAAAAAAATCCCTGTAGAAATAACATTGTTATTGATAATTGCCACTACAGGTTCAAGCTGGTATTTCCAATTCACTCTAATAGCATATAAGATAAAAGCTGTGGTAAAGATATCTCACTCCCAAGTCATAGAGGATGTCATGAATATATTCAAGATATAGAAATTACAACTTCTGTGGTACTATTAGTGAAGACAATTGGTTTGGGATACAACTGACCAAATATTGTCAATAATACAATAAATTGACCAAAATAATACAAATATCATAATCAGAATCAGTCATCTAGGTTCATTAATAGGCAGAATAGAGAAACAGGCACTCTATGGCACAACTAATCTCATTCTAAAATGGGTGAGACAAAACACATGCTTTCAGTGTTCTCCACTGTCTGTGAAGGGACACAGAGGTAGCTCAGGTAAAGCCAAGCTGTCATGTCATTGTCTGCAGGGAGTTGGGACACATCTCCAGTCAGCTCCCATATGTACTGTGTGTAATTGAAGCCATATGTCAGAATACACTACTCTTCATATATGGTTCTACTTTGTTGCTAAGAATAAAATCTAATTAGATTTTGTTTTTATATTTTATTACATCTTTTTGACCTGGCGGACTTCTTGCCCAATAAAAACCCTCAAGAGCAACTCTTCATGAACATCTTAGAATCCTTTCTTAAATTTGAATTACAAGTACTATTATAATTCTTATTCTGCATTCCTGCTAGGTTATGAAGTTCATGATTATTCTGGCTTGCCAATATAAATTTTGGAAATATAAAAAGTTTTGCATTAAAGCATCAAACTGTGTGGTGGAATACTGTTGCTCCAGAAATTTATAATCAGTGATGAAAAAGGATTAATTTAGGCAAAGCTGATTATGATGAATGCAGTTACAGTCAGGTTTGCAATTTCCCCCTTATATATTTAGGCTGTCTTTGGTCTTTATTTATTCAAGATTTAATAAATGACATATGCTTATTCTTGAGAAAGTTGAAGATCTTCAGCTTTGTGATGAAGTAAATTTCACTGGACAGAACAGGCTTCATTTCTGTTTCCTTCAAAAGCCATTCTTGGGAACAGTTCACTCAGAGGCATTGAAACCGAGTGCACGAGGGACACAGTGAACAAAAGCAAGACCTCAGAGCTTCCCATGGGAAATGTCTTTCTTGTTAGGTCACACAATGAGGCTGTCACTTGTGCATTAAATATTTCAATCTTTTCAGCACAGATATGCATTTACCAGAGAGGGGAAGGAGACTGGTCCCTTTATAGCCCACACACAGCTTATCAGTTATGGGGATGTGTTGTTTCCTGGAAATGTCCTCTTATCAGAAGATGATTGCACAAAGATAGGTAGTTCCTACCATTTCCAACTGGCTTTGTCCTTCTTCAGAGCAAACCCTCTAATGTACAAACCTGACTACCTTTGTCTTCAGCTTTGGGTTTGAACAATGTACAGCAGCAGCAAAGCTCTACATAATGACTCTTTCTTCTGATGGCCTTTTTTTGAGCCAGTTATGTTCAGCCATAAATTCACTGTATGAGAGAGCAGGACAATGTCTTGTGCAGGCATATGCTTACTCCATTTTAGCAATAGCATAGATTAGTCTAGACCACTTCAAATTTGTATTTGCATATTAGATTTTAGTGGGTCTTTTCAAGTTCCAAAATTTTAAATATATTTAAATAATACGTAAACAAGTACATTATGAAATGCTTGAAAAGGCTGAGGTTTTTCAGTCCTTATCATTCTCATGAAAAGTAGACAAGAACCTCCCACCAATTTCATTTGAAATTTGAAAGCAATCAAGAGGTAAAAGTGAGCTGTGACCTCACAAATATGTGAAAATTCAGAGGCTTGCTCAATCACTGTGACTGTTCTTCTTTTTTAATTCTAGCACTGTTTCTCCATCCTGATAAGGATGTCAATAAATAACCTACCTTCCCTATCCAGGGCTTTCACTGTTCCCCCTTGTATACGCACAGCAAACAGAGAAAAAGACTGTTTGAAAAGCAATTTATCATTATCAAGTATGATTATCAAATTGTGACCAGGGTGAACTAGGAGTATTCTGTTGTGCAGGGCAGAACAAAATCCCAGCAAGTCATTGCTTGGTACAGGGTTTATTCCATGGTCTCTCACAGTGCTCAGGATAACTAGGGAGACGAGAGTGTCCTTGCACTTCTCAAGAAGTCTGAAAACCTGGAGAGCCCAATCTTGGGTGTTTATGAGGGTACTCGCTGGGGCATCTTAGCTCCTGCATACAGGCTCTTCCTTCCATGCCTGAAGACCATTTTAATTTCCTTTAAAAGAGGGTTAGAGGAAAGGAAGGTCTCCTAGATTCTTTCATTAGGAAATAAGTAGTTTCTTGGCATCTGGAGTGGGAATAAGTGGAATATTATGTAAACTTCCTCTGGTGATATTTTAATAGAGTCAAAACCCATTAATTGAATGAAACTCAGACGGCAATTTTATAAAACAAATGGCAAGAATTATGAAAAACAAAGTGATAATGACTCGATTTCAATTCCAAAGGCAAACAAAAATTAAAGCAGCACCCTTTAGGAGCATTTCCAGAGCACACTAGGTGGTGCTGTAATTCCAACAGCAACAGTTGAATGTACTTTATTCCTTCAGCTTTCCTGTAAAGGTGTAACTTGTTGCAGTGAGCTTTTCATAGACTTCTAATAATTTTTTGATTTTAAATGCAGTATATTTTTAAGATGTTGTAACTGATCTTTTATTTGGTAGGAACACTGAAGCCTTTCATTTTTTACATTTTGATTTTTGGTATGGTGAAATAATGCCCAAAGATTTTGATTCCTATTGTACTTAGGACTAAGGTTTCAGACATGGGTTTTCCTCCTGTTGAATATTTTTGGGAAAATCCTGGATGCCATGCTCAAAAAATTCTACCGGAGAATGTTATAATCTGTGTCTTCATTGGTACCAGCACTTTACCAACATCAGTAGCAGTGAATCACACTGCACATAATCTGGAATAGGTTTGTCAGAAGTGCAGGAGAACAGGTTGGATTTAGATTCCCACTATATCCGTGTTACTTATGTAGCCTTGTGACCCCAAATATAGGAATTGCCATTACTAGAAAATGCCATTGGTCTTTGGGTAAAGCTGACAGCAGAGTTTCAGGTTTATCTGTCTCTGCCTGGACCTTGTCTTGATCTTCCTGGAAGTTTGTTTCAGCTTGTTTAGCTACTGCAGCAATTACCTAATGAGCAGATGACCATGAATGGCTTGTTCTATCTTTTGCTTAGCTTTGTGCAATTTTGTGGTATGGTGCTCCTTGTTACGTGAATTGCCTAATAATAGGCAATAATATAATAAAGCCATTCTATATGGAATGAACTGTGTTTGACCCTGGAATAAAATGAAGGGTAGAGGGGACAGGGAATGACAGTAAAGCCTTTTAAATTATACTAGAGGCCCCGTTGCTATAAACCACTCCCTGTGGTCAGTCACTGGTCACCACAGAAATGCAGCCTTGGGGCTGGTCAAAACCAGGGTTAGGGATTGCAAGGAGGATAGGGGAGAAGTATCCAATATGTTAAAATATGCTGAGTATTGGGAATATGGTTGCACTGTGGAATTGTAAACCAGTGGCACGAGCAATGTGCAGAGCATGCTAGAAAGTGCATCAAAATAGTGCTATAGAGACCTTAGAGGGGAGGCAGAAAAACATGACCCTTCTCCTTGAGAGGACATGAAAGCAGACAAGAAAGGAAGGGTGCGATAACACCAAAGATAAGGCGCAGATACTAGTAATTGGATGAGTTCAATTTTGCTACTACTTTGAAAATTTTTTTCTAAAATAATATTTTTTCTTTGATTATTATATTTTATTTTTCTCCCTGCAATAAACAGACCTAGGCAAACAATATGATTAGACTGCTACAGTTTGTGATTTACAAAAATGAGTTTTCAACCTGTAATGTGGTGGTTTTTTTATCCCATGCAAACTACAGAACTTGTAGCTCAACAACCTGATGGGCAGATTAGATTGGGATCTGGAAGCAACATCTCCAGCATTTTGGCAGCACTCTGTTTTACTTCTCCCTCTTGGAGATTGTTACATGAGCCAGGGAAAGAAGACAAAGAAAATAATTTTATGTTGCAGAATACCTGCTATGTATGTTTACAGATGGTTAATAATTCTTCCATAGAACCTTCTCACCATTCTGTAGTCCAAGTGTGTGTATTTAGGCAAATATTAGTAGGGCACTATCGGCATACATAATGTGACTAAATTCATTGTTAGTAAGAAGATTTAAAATGGAGAACAACTTCCAAAGCTAAAAAAAAATTAAAAGTCACTGTAGGGCTGGATGAAATTATCTTGGAAATATTACCCATATTTCTTTTTATATGTATGGCTTTAAAAAATGATATGCATTCACAGTGGTTCTATTAACATATCAGTAACAGCTGGAAATACTCTCCAGCCTTGATGTGAATTAGGAATCATGTGGGAAGATGCGAGAGCATTCCAGTTCAGCATTTAGATTAACAATATTAGACAGTTTGAACCCATACCCTAGGAACAAATCAAACTACATATATAATTTTTAGTTCTACACGAGTCATTTATTACTTTACTGTATCAGAGTTTGTTCAGGTTATTTAAATAGAGCCCTTCTCTTGTCAAGTGTCCTGTATTAAACTACAGTTACATGTTGACAACCATTAAGAAGGAAAAATTTCATCAGATGTTTTTCATCATGTCAGAAAGACTTTGCTTTGAGTAGGCAAATATTGTAGAAATTATCTTGGCTTAATTAAATCTAAAAATAGTGAAGATTTAGGAGAACACTTTGAAAAATACTTTGTATGCTGTCAGCACTGATTATTTTTGAGTTTTCCAAACTGGTCAAAACACAAAAAATGCCAGCTTCCATGTTAGGAAGTTCCTACTTCTGCCTTTCAGTTTTCTGTCTGAAAACTTTTTATCCAGTGTTTTATCTATTAACCTTATTTATTAAGGGGTATTTCAATATGCCTTTCTAATGTTACTTTCATCCTGTAAGTTCTTTAATTTCTGGAGAAAAAATAGTTTTTTATGTTTGAAATGCAAAATTATACACAGTAAATTCAAAAATGAAGCAATGTATCCCATTTTATTATTGTTTTCCATTCTAATCAGAAATTAAATATGCAGCATCATCTTTTCTGTTATTTCGAATGCCACATAAAAAAAATAAATTCATTAGACACCTGAACATCTAACCATGAGACCTTAGCCATAAGAATCTAAGTATACTAAATTCCACTTTTTAAAAAGAATTTCAGCAATGTGTCAAGGCCAATTTTTTTTGCCTTCTGCAGAGGCATGGGAAGATATAAAATTCTCTATTAATGAATCAATAGAAATCAAACATTTTTCCCAGCGTGCTCTTTTCTACCTGCAAAGCTGCTGCTGCTTGAAACTAAAATCTTTTCATCAGTATCTCTGAAGCAAAATGTTAATTTTCAGTGTACCACACAAGCCTAAAGCCATTCTTTTTGCATCACCCTAAAATCTAGTTCCTTATAGGGTTGTGGTGCTCCATAATAGTTGAGTTGCTTTCACTGCCTGCCTGCCAGGTACCTCCTCTAGGTTATGTGAGCTCGGTGGCTTCCTCAGTAGTATCCAGTAACTATGAAAGTTTATTTTTTTATCACATTTTATGGCTAATTTCAGTAGATGAGGAAAATTAGATAAATTGTAATAAGTGGAATGAGATAGACTGAAATATAGCATGCCAAGGTAAGGAAATGCCATTTCCCCATTGGAAGCTAAAACAATGAACACCTATTTTGAGATGAGAAAGATGCTATCTGCTTATGTAGACAAAAGCTCATCCTATCTCATAATTTTATAATTACACAATAAATATAATTAAAGATAAAACAGTATCTTGTAGATAGTGCTTTTTACTGATGCACTTTTAACTGCTTAACGAAGCAAAGTTTAAAAAACCTCTGTAAGCACTTTGGAAAGTTCATATTGCATCCTTCCTTGTTCCATAACGGTTCCTGCAAATTTTTGCCAAAACCTTTTTAGCTTTAGTTTCATGTCCTCTGTGTTGTTTTCCCTCAGTTGTCCAAAGGTGAAAGTTCTTTCCCTTGGCTTAAGAAGTAAAACATGTCCATACTTATGCTTCTTTTAAATGCAGACAGGACAAGGGTTTGGCCACTACAGAGTTTTTCTCTTACATTTTGTCTTTAAAGCAAAGGCTAAACACATACTGTCATAAGCAGATATAACTTCAGTACAAAGGCTACAAATATAGGGTCCTTCAGACTTCATTCTCTCCTGTGCATCTCCCTTTGCTAGCTCTCGTGGTGTTAATATTCTGCTAGGAAAAAAAATCGATGCCAGTACACTGAGGTTTGGGAATACCTAAAGTTTAGAAGAGTTTCACAAAATTTATGGAATTCTTTGTGCAAAAGATGATGATATTCAGACGTTGCCAACCTTCAGTAAAAACTACTGTGTGTGCTTTTATTTCCTTAGCATACATCAAGGAAGATCTGCTAAGGTTGCAAGGAAGCAACACCAGAGAAATTGGGAGCAGCCTGTTTTCCATCTCCTATATTTGCCTCTGCCCTTTTCCCCAGGATTATATAAAACAAAGATGACTTTCATGACTCTAAGAGAAAAGGTTTTGAAAATGTTCAGATGAGGAGAAGTTTAGTTATGTTCTTTTAATGCTGCCTTTTAAAGCAAATAAAAAAATTAGAATATTATTCTTTATAACTCAGTATAAACCAAACAAAAACTTAACCTAAAAAAATATCAGAGGTCTGGCAATCACCAGCTGTATAAAGCTTAAGAAAGACAGGTGCCAGATTCTGCCCCTGGGATGGGGCAACCCTGGATGTACCTACAGACTGGGGAATGTGGTGCTGGAGAGCAGTGATGTCCAAAGGGCCCTGGGGTTCTGGGAAATTTGGACCCGAATCAGCAGTGCCCTGGCAACCAGGAGAGCCAGCCCTGTCCTGAGGGGCATCAGGGACAGCATCACCAGTCGGGCAAGGGAGGGGATTGTCTCACTCTGCTCTGCACTGGGGCAACCTCACCTCCAGTGCTGGGGGCCTCAATATAAAAATTACGTCAAGTTATTAGAGAGCATTCAAAGACAGTCTGTGAAGACAGCGGAGGGCCTGGGGGGGAAGCCATACAAGAAGCAGCTGAGGGCACTTGGTCTGTTCAGCCTGGAGAAGAGGAGACTGAGGGGACACCTCACTGCAGTTACAACTTCCTCATAAGGGGAAGAGGAGGGGCAGCACTGATCTCTTCTCTGTGGTGATCAGTGACAGGACCTGAGGGAATGGTCTGGTGCTGTGTCAGGGGAGGTTTAGGTTGGATATCAGGAAAAGGTTCTTCACCCAGAGGCTGGTTGGGCACTGGAACAGGCTCCCCAGGGGAGTGGTCACAGCATCAAGTCTGACAGAGCTCAAGAAGTGTTTGGACAATGTTCTTGGACACATGGTGTGGCTCAGGAATGTCATTTGCAGAGCCAGGAGCCGGGCTTCAATGATTTTTGTGGGTCCCTTCCAACTCAGCATATTCTGTGATTCTATGATTCCATAACAGATCAATTGCTAGCTAGTAGCAATCCAGATACGCAAACAATATTAATTTCCATTTGAGAATAGCTTCCAATTACCTACTGTTAAGGGATTTTTGTCAAGGTGCCTGGTGACATTACCTCTTTTCAATTTAGACTTATGATAAGATAATAGTAAGATTAAAAAAAATTAAAAAACAAACAAAAAATCAGACAATTCTGAAAACAAATTTGCAGTTTTATAGAAATCTGTAGAATATAGGGTTGGGAAAATGTGTTCAGAATCTCAATGCCATAACAAAATTCCTAACATATTTTGCATGCCAATCACAGATATCAAGGTGCCCTAAATACATTAGTCAGGCTATCCTCTTGCTTACAGGTATTTAAAAGTATTAGTTTCTTCCGTCTAGGTCCATACTTGTTGAAGTTACTTAGAAACTTGCATTAGTAATGCAGGATGGTGATAAATTTTTTATATATATTTGAATGGTTTTCAATTTCTTTAGCAATTCTCAAGTCTAGGAAAATTAGAACCACCCTAATCTCTTTAAAAAAAAGAGAAGAATTTGAGTGATTATTTAAATTCAGCATTAGGCTAGACTTTATAAACTATCAAAAATAGTCATTACTGCATAATAACAATGGATAATCAGGCTATGTAATATTTATTGCTTTTACATCTGTAGAGACTAAAAATGAAATTCAAAAGCCCTTAGTGTAGAAGTCCTACAATTTCACTTTTAATTTATACCACTGAGATGGAGAGGAGGCCCTAGATAATTTATTTCTGCAGAAAACATACGATGTACAGGAAAGATACAGAAATGCTCATTCTGTTAACAATTTTCATTTGCACATTGCCTTTCAACCTAGAAGAGCTTGAGAGTTTTAAAACTTTCACAAAGTAATTTGTAAGAGCAGCTTAGATCTGAGTTGTGGTCAATTTGCCAGATCTTCATTGTTGTGACACTTTGAGCCTTTTACAGTAATTTAGTTTATTTTAAGGTGCCATAAAAGAGACAGGATGAAAAGACTTAAGCTGTTAAACTAAATTTTATTTCTGTGGGAGTGATGGTTATGCATCCACTTTATAAAGAAAACTAAGAAGGATCACTAAAACTAAGAAGAGAATTAATTTGAATAAAGCATATAACATTGTTTTGAATAAATACAAGTCCCAAATATTTCAAGCTCTGAAGTTCAGGAAATAACTCACATGATCAGTTTAATTCCTTCTCAAAATATGTTTATGGGGGTAAGCATAAAGTAGAAATAAGCAAACAAGGATGGAATAAATACTTGTGTATTGTCTGTTGCACTGGGTTGAAACTTGTAAACTTAAGGTGAACTAAAACTTTTCTGCTTATTCATGAAGATTAAGAATGGACCTTGCATAAATTGGCCCATCATATTTTAGGAGATGCATTGATTTTCTTTTTGATTTATTCCCTAACTGTATCACCAAAGCAGGACAGGCTGTGGCCCCTTTTCTGAAGGGTTTTCTGGTTTGTGCAATCTAGCTGCAATGGTAAGAGCAGTGACTATTTGCTGGTTTGAAATGTAACCCTGTTAAATATCAACCAAAGCCTTCCACAGAAGGCTGCTGTCTTCTGCTGGTGCGTGACTTAGCTGTTTACAGAAAACTGACTGGATGTTTCTGGCTGTTTACAAAGCAGCTCTGAAGGTTTACTTAACAGTGGTCTGCTTTCAACAAAGTTGTGTGCGCGATTTCCGACTGTGTTTGATTTCTTTTTTCTTTTTTTTTTTTACTTCCATGAAAAGGGGGAACAGTTTAACTTTTTTAGGCCTCTGTTTCACTTGGTTTTAGATCTTAGCTTGGAAGAAAGCATGTGCCTTTCTAGATTAGTTATCTTCTGGGCATTTACAAAAGTTTTAGATTTTTTATCACCTACCTCAAATTTGGATCCCAAAGATGACCTGAATGGGGCTGTTCCAAGTTTACTTTTTGTATTTTACTACTTGCATTTAGTGGCACTAGTATTGTTAGAAGGTCCTCAGTAAACAAGAAGGTGACAGCTGCATGCATTTTTTGACCACTTTTACCCCATGATCCATAAGATTCAATTGTAGCAATATGTCTTTTTGTTAGATTGTTCTGAAATATAGTCCTGCATGTCTAATGATACATGTTACTCCCTAAAAATAGGTCTTCACTTGATTATTTTTTCTTTTCAGTTTATTCATCAGTTCACAACTCTGTGGTGTCATACCAGAGCTGGCTTCTGATGTGTCATTCCTGCAGCAAAACTTTCTCCCCCAATGATAAATTTAGGATAGTACAGTCCTCTTTATTCACAGATTTGACCAGTAAAAAAAAAAAAAAAAAAAAAAAGTTTGTACTTTCTCCTGCAGGATCAAGTAGAAGGGTCTTGTAATGTAAGAAAAAAACCTCATTTTGTAAACAATTATGTTCAGTGACTGCATTGCATTGTAGGAAATACCTAACTCTTATATCCTTGAAAATATAATTTTTTTTCCTTGGTTTTGCTGAACTGAAAGTTAGTCTTTATATTAATTAAGGAAATGATACAGAGAAAATCAAAATAAACATGCATTACTTGTTTGCTGTTTCATCTATGATTTCCTGCTGAGGAACCTAGGCTTTTGGAGGTGGAGAGGACAGGTTGGAGGACATGAGAATTTTGTTTAAAAGCAGTCAATTAGGTCAGAACTATAAAATGAAGTAAGGCAATTTTAGATGTTGTGAGAAAAGTGTTTTAGATGATTCTGGTACTTTAATGTTCTGTATTAAAATTTTAAAATTTCAGCATGTGTGAAGAGATTTGGAACATCTCTGTTCTTGGATAGCTATTTTGAGATACATTAAACAGTGTGACAAAATGTGATAAATCTATGACCACATTTAAAATTTTTGATCCTTATTATCCATATTACTTGAATCTGAGCATTGCAGGCAAATTACTTTTACAAGATAGAATATAATTATTATGAAATGTCTTGAGTTAAAAGTGATCCATAAGGATCATAGTCAATCTTTCAGTGAGTTTGCTGTTTCAGGTTATGTATCTGTGGTGCTTCTTCAAATTTCCATAGTCTCTTCTTACAGGATTCATTATAGAAATTTAAATCTTAACATATAAAGAAGGAAAAGACCCATGAATAATGGCAGACATTAAATTCTAGCATTTGCTTTCAGAATCATGGTAGATTGTCTCAGATTTACTCCTTGTAATCACTTGGAACTATGAATACTGTATCAAAAATATGCAGAGGGAAGGAGAAAACTGTTAATTATAAAATCAACATTTAGATTTTCCAGCATTATGTGATTAAATGGATTACTGCTGCAATGGGGATGTATTAAATGGTACTCCTCAATCATCTACCTTAAATCTGGTACTACTTGATATTAATTCATGTCTTGAATAACAGAATAAAAAGTATATATAGCATATGTTCAGTTAACAGTGTCCTAGAAGGAAGCCATAAAGCATAGAGGGTGAGAGATTAGAATATTTTTTTTAAAAGCACATGTAAATATTTCAGAAACATGCGATGGAAGGAAAAGGTTAGTAAAAGCTTTGAAGCTGTAATACATTTACTTAATTAGAAAATATGGGGTAATAATCCACATTTGCAAAAATACTAGTCTAGCTTAATACAAATATTGAAGAGGTCAAGTATTTTTTGTGAAAAATGCATGTGCATGGAACTGGGAAATGTGTTCTGAACTCATTAAAATGCTGCAATAGGTTGCTCCCTTGGAAAACAGGTGTTTTCAGCAATGGCTTATGGTTTGTAGGACTCCACAAAACCAGTGTCAAAGTCATACAAGTGTTGAAACCCCAGTCCTGAAAGTTATGTATTTGAATGGTTTAGAAGTTAAGTGTCATTGAAAATGGAAAATAACATTGAAATTTAGGCACATATAAAAATTATGCTTTCAGGCCAGTCCGTGAAGAACAATGGACAGTTGACATAGTTTTCCAAAGACAATGGAAGGAAATGCCTTTAAGGGAACTGTTAAAGAAAAGTTTTTTAAAATAGCCTTCAAGTCTTTTTTGACTCTGCCTTCAGTTCTGCCACAAGATGACAGTGTCTTAGGACATGACTGTTATGATGGTGTTGAGGAGTTTTGTGTGTGAATGTTGAATAAGGCTATGGTGTAACTTCAGATTGAAAGGGAACACGAACTATTTCTTCATAAAGTCATAGACATGGAGAGGGAAATACTGGTCCATTTTCCTGTGGGTCCCAGTAGGTGAAATAAAATCAAGTATTTGCTGTTGGCATGAGTCTGTGTCACCTGCAGATAACTTCCTCTCACTGCTGTGTAGTGATACTGTTTGGATGTCATCCCAATGTATCAGTGTGTAACTGAAAATGCAATTTAGTTCATAGGCTAAATGATAATTTATGTAAGTTTTGAAAAGCATTTTCAATTAAATTTTAAAAAATCAGCTATTATTAGAACCCAACAGTATTTCTCATCAGGCTGTGTGCAATCACTATTGCAACTTCTTGACCATAATTTTTGTAACCTCTTCCTTCTCTCTACTGGGAAACTTTAAATAATAATAGTATTTACTGTCTTTACTAAGTAGAATATTTACAACCAATGATTTGGAAGATGTATTGCATTTCATTTCTCCCTTCTGAGAAGCTTTTTGAGAGTCTCTGCCTCCCAAAGTACAGATTGCTACAAGCCAAAGAAGGGCATTTAGTGTATTTCTTACAGTTTAGAAAGCATATGAAGTTTCTTGTATGTTGTAAATAAATATGTGCGGTTGGTTGACCCTGGCTGGAAGCCACCTCATCACTTCCTTTCTCAACTGGACTGGGGAGACAAAATATTACAAAAAGCTTGTGGGTT
The DNA here is from genome assembly GCA_025920805.1 of Petroica traversi. NCBI lineage: Eukaryota > Metazoa > Chordata > Aves > Passeriformes > Petroicidae > Petroica > Petroica traversi. Next base: position 637,809 of record JAHLSL010000015.1, read on the forward strand.
GAGATAAGGGTAGGCAGAGATTATTCAGGTACCCTTATGAGCAAAACAGACTTGGAGAAACTAGTTTAATTTCTTACCAACCAAATCAGAATAGGATAATGAGAAATAAAACATGTAGGGCTGGTCATAAGTAGGATTGTTAATTTCTGTGAAGCCAGCCTTTGCTTGGGTTCACATGTGAATATCAGTATTTTGAACAGTTCCACGTAGAAAAAATGAGAGGGGAAGTAAGATCTCTGATAGCATATGCAAAGTCTTTGATTCTAGCCTTTAAAACTCACTTCTAAACTTGCTTTTGGATAATAATTCAAATGAATCCTTTACCTGCAAGAAATGAATGTAGTGTAGAGCTTAGATTATGAAAGTAGTTTAGATGCTTAATTTAATCAACCACATTTACACCATGTTCTCTACTTGCTGCTTTATTTGAAAGGATGTTGGATCCTCTGGAAGGATGAACATCCTCAGTTCCTCCTTTGAAATGCATATCACAAATCTCCTTGGTGAAATTTTTTACTCCTTTTCTTGCAGTGCTGGCATTCTCTGAGGTAATTTTATTCACTTTCAAAACAAGAAGTCTACTGTTTTTTATATTATTTTTTATAATCTTTTTTATTTTTTCCCATAGTATTTATGAGATATATGAAAAAGCCAGGATGATACACATTCTGGTGAAGTAGCAGCATAAAACCTGGCTCCTATTTTCATTAAAAATATATTTATATTCACTTTAAATATAAATTAAATTTTAAGGCTAATAGACTGCCTCAAAAGAGATTTGTTTAAATACTTACATTAGTGAATTGATTCTGTAATTGTCTTCTAAATTATTTAATTAAACAAATGCTTATCATTAGTTTTAGGAGCTGTCAGAATATGTACTTTTAAAGGTCAGTGCTTAGGTAGTTTCCTTCTTAACACTGTGGGGAGGGAAAAAGAGGAACAAAGATCACTACTTAGGTACTTTGCCTTGCCTTGAATGGAAAGAAAAACCCAAACAAACCATAAAGTCTTAACAATCATTTTGCTTTCATCACGTTTTAAAAGGCTTGCGCAAAGCCTTTCTCCTTCCCAAAGCCAAGCAGGATTTGTCCCTTTATGATGATTGTCTTAGAACATTTAAAATGTGGGGAAACGAGTTTAGCAGCTGTCAAAATTAGTGCAACTCCTGGGACTAATAAAAAGAAAAACTGTAATGTTGACACATCAAATAACATCCTCGGGATGTGGGACAACACCTAATGTGCGTTTTGTCTGACCTACAAGATGCCTGAGTAGCAGCCCTTGCGCACAGTCATTAACTTGAAGAAGTAAGTTATGCTTAGGTCTCAAATTGTATATACTACTTAAAGGAGAATAAACACTACACTGTAAGTGTGGGGGACCAAAACAACTCCTGAATTTGTGGAGAGTGGAATTGCAATACTGATGTGTGCTTAAATGCCCCTTATAACATGTGTGCGTGTGTTATTTCTTCAGTGTGTGGATGTGGATGTATCTAATAATGCTCATATTTATAAAATATTTATTTGGCTTAGATACATATATATTCAATGTATAGTGAGACACTATAAGAATTCCTAAGTACGTGTTTTTTAAAAAAAATTCCAGATGTTAAAAAAGACAGAAATGTCAGTAGAAAACGTAAGTATGAAAAAAGCAAAATGACGTTTTAAGAGAAACTTGTTTCAAATATACTGATTTAACTACCTTGAACTAAATAGGTCAAGGACTCAAATGCAGAAAAGGAGTGCAAGTCAAAATGTAAAACACCCCAAACCTATCACCCTTCAAAGAAAGTTTTCCAGGCTTATCTGGATGAATCCTGACCTGAGAAAGAACCTCTTCCCTCCTGCCCTAAAGACAGCATGAAAGAGAGCTTTATCTTGTAGGTCAGAGAAAGTAGGAAGAGGTTAGAATTGCCAGAAGTCAAGCTCCAGCGACCTCTGCGAGGAAATGAAAACAAATAAACAAAAAGATTCTTTAGATAAAGAAGAGAACAAGATCTGTTTGCACGAGGTAACCTGTACTGGCCCCAAATAAGAGCGTAGTATTTTGAATCACTTTTAAATCGTCATGCTAAAAATCTGCACAAGCCAAACAGCTAATGATTATGGACATGTGGCAATGGAAACCAAGCCCCTAGTGATGTTAAAATAAGCTCAGTATGTAACATATGCTAAATGGATTATGGGTGGGAATTGGATAGGTGCTCTCAGGAGTATTGCCTTTTCAATCTGAGAGCAGCTATTTAAGAAAATGAGATGAGAAGTAAAGGGGGGGGGGGAAGTAGAATGAAGTATAATTTATGCTTTTCAGTTTTTGCATGTTCCTAAAGTAATGTAAGCTTAGATAAGATACCTGTTCACATTAACAGAATTAGAAGTTGATTATTTTTTTCAATATCCCTAACTCATAAGGCATTCGCCTTCTGTGCCAGCTGAAGACATTGTGGTTTGAGTTTTGTATTAAACACTCTAAACACGCTGTGGAGCATTCTATGGCTTGGTTTGTCCTGAGAGAGTTAAAACTTTTTTTTCCATAGACCCAAAAACTTCTTTTGCTGGGTCAGTTTGACTTTGGGAGAGAAATCTGATGTATAGGGTGCTACATAAACTCCTCTACTTTCCTCCAACCGAAAGACATGTCCTATAAATGTTCAAGGTCTTTTCTCTTTTGTCCCAGGTAACAAGCAATAGGACAAGAGGAAATGGCCTCACATTGTGCTAAGGGAGGTTTAAATACTGGATATTAGGACAAATTTCTGTACCGAAAAGGTGGTCAAGCATTGGAACAGGATGCTCAAGGAAGTGGGAAAATCCCTGTCCTTGGAAGTGTTCCCAAATGCGTACACTTGGATATGGTTTAGAAGTGGATATGGCACTGCTGGGTTAATGGTTAGACTTGATGATCTCAGAAGTGTGTTCCAATCTAAATGATTCTATGTACAAATACATAAATAGCTAGCCTTGCCTTTGCTACTGTGGCCCAATGTTTCCTGAGTGTCCTTTTTGGACATCTCATGGATACAAAATAATAGTAAATGGCTTCTTGCTTGCAAGAACAAAGCAATGCTGCCTGGAAGGGGTTTAAAGGCTGTGTTACAAATGCATTATATACAGTGGGTATTAATAGAAGTTACTGCACTGAGTTTAGTGGGAAATAGTGAGAAACCATTGTTCTCCAAAGAGCTTGGAGCAAATCTGCTTTCCAAAGGCAGAATTTAAGACACTGTGAAAAAGAGCCAACAGCTCTGAACTACTATTGCCTTTTCGCAAGCAACTGGAGACAAATTTTATTAGACCTTTTTTTCTGAGAGATATTAGCTACTGTTGACTGACTGCATTCAGAGAAAGGAGAGGTTAGACACCTTGACAAAAAAAAGCTTTCATAACATTTTCACCAAGGCCGTGGTGCCTGCAAATTTTCGTTTATTTTATTTTTGACAACTATTTTCTGCCTGCCAGTGTGGAAGTGCCACACAAGGGAGGGAAAGAGATCACCCTCTATATGTGATTAGCAGCCAACTTGATCTCCAACATCACCCAAACTTACAGTTCTTGCCATGGTGGAGAAATATACTTTGTCCTCCAAGAATAATTAAATATGTTTTGGGGAGATTTGCCCTCCTCCTTGCTGAAGATTGATATATGTCCTAACCCTGAGGACTCCTGCACGTCCTACTATCCCAGCATTTTAGCACTAGGAGGAGATATTCTGCTTTATCTAAATCTCTGTGCTCTGCTGCTTAAGGCATTCTTTTTTCCCAGATTCTGGAAGAGTCATTTCAGAGGGCTGCATAGTGGGTGGCAATGGATGCAGGAGTGTGCCTGGGCTGCCATTACAGGTGTGACTCTCCAAAGCTTTCTACCTGCAGTGCAGGGAGAAAAATGACTCTCATAACTTGTTTATAGCTACTTGTGGCATGTCCTTCCTATTCCCTTTGATGTCTTTTTCCTGGTGTTAGGAAAATGAAACTAGACACGATTAAAGAGGTTGGGGTCTTTAACTCAGTATTTTAATTAGGATTCTGTTTGATGCATCTACTTTACCCAGGTGACCGTGTGGCAAAATGTACCCACCTGTCAATTACACACGCCAGTTACAGACTTTACACATCAGCATATCTAACAAGGGGGCTCAATAATGGGGCTGGGGTGGGCTAACCCCTGGTTTATAGAATCTGTCCTGCTAGGAGACTTTGGGTTCCTGAGATAGTAGGAATGTTTGGTCTCCCCGGCTCTACAGTTCTGGGGTGTTTAGTCTCAGGGCCTGCAGAACAGATACAAAACACTTAAGTACTAAACTAAGTAAAAGGTTGCAAGTATGCATACTGCTAATACTTGTGGATACAGAGAACTGTGTAAAAGAGATATAAAGAAAAGACAAAAATCATTCCGGCATCACTTTTTACAGAAGAAGCTGAGCATGGATTAGAAGTAGTTCAGCACAGCTCTGACTAAACAAACAATGAACACTGATGCACGGAGCAGATGAAGCAGTGCAAGAGCTGCTGGGAATCTCCAAGGAGGGTCTGCAAAGATTTGAAAATTTGTAAAGCCGGTTTACAGTGTCCTGAATTCTAGCCATTTTCTACATATGGATAGTAGTTGCATATTGGGTGAAAAGTGTATTACCTCTCCGAAGTGCAACATTCCAGAATGATCCCAAATTTTATTAAACGAAGCCACAACATTCACTGTGTAACCTAAAGCTTGGCACACTGAGAGCCCGTGCTAGTAGAGTGCTGCAGATGGTCTGTTGAGGGATATGTGCTGTCAGCATGATGAACCTTTACCTTTGAGAATATTTTACCACAGTCTTTGCCACTTTTGTTCATCTGCTGATTTATCTGGATAATACAATCTGCAGATTTTTAACTGTGGCGCTTAATTGTTGAGGTATCTTTATATTTTTCAGCTTCTGAGGACTTATGTTCCAGACTATCTTTTATTTAGCAGAAGCTAGGGCTTAAATGCAAGTTTGAATTGCAGGCAAATCCTATTGACATGGTAGATTTGGTCTCTACTGTGCTCCTACTTGAATCAATTATTTTTGTGTCTTCTTGTAAACAAGAATTAGCTCCCATTTTTTTTTTTTTTTTTTTTTCTGGTGAATATCTATTTTCTATTGACAGATTCTTGAAAGGTGGTTACAGGCTATTTTTGCTTTAAAAATGTTTTAGTTTGGGTTATATCCCCAGAGACAAACAAAACCCAGAAAAAAAATTGCATTGTATTAATTATTTGAATTCCAAATACAATTTTCATTTCAGAAGACAAAGTTGTCTGAAAGTTTTTCAAAACAAAATAATTACCAATATGGAACATTTTCTGCACTTGCATGCTTAAGGAAATGCAATTTCATTAATGTTTGGTATATTATATGCATAATCTCATAGAGTTCAAAGTCTTGTTTTACACTTCAGCACTGGGAATCAGGATTTCCCAACACAATGCGGTCAGAAAAAATGAATTAGCACTGACGCAGAGCTCATGACCTCCTTGGCGCCAAGGGGCTACCTTTAGCCAATTTCCTGCAAGGATACAGTTCAAGGAAAGTTTCTCACTGATACCTAATGTAATTTATATGATCACATTTACCTTTTTAACTTTTCTAGGAATGAGTTTTAAAAAAATCAATTTTTAATAGTTACTTGAATACCATTCTCTTGTTGAAAAAAAGATCTAATTTCATTGCCTTTGTATGTGCCCTGTTTGACTGTTAAGTCCTGTGTTTTGTTATTTCAACAGACTTCAAACGTGTCATAAATAAATTTCCACTGGGTTGGCACTTCCTTTTTGCTTCCTGATGTAGGGATTGATTGTTCTTTGCAAGTCTCTCGGGATTTTATGAGCTTTCTCAGAATGACTGACTTGACCACCACTGACTTCAACCATCATAATTTTCAGAAAACCGTTCACACAGAAAAACCAATAGAGGCAATTTTTAGAACAATAGCAAGTGCAATGTATTGTATGAGATCAAATGCCTTGTCAGGTGTAACAGGAGACACAGGCAATGATGGAGTCTATTCAAAATTTTATTAGTGCGATTAGAGTCAGTAGCAGAGAAGGCTAATCATATGAAAGTTGTACAAGATAATACTCCTAGAATAAGTATATCTCATAAGGTGTATTGTTGTATATTCATAAAAATACTGACATGGTTAAATAGACTACTTGGCATTTGGGAATTTTATCAAGTAGAGATCAAACAATATCAAGTTTATCAAGTGGAGATGAAACAATATTAAAGCTATGTACTGAATCTACTTAGGATAAGAACATAGTAAAAGTTTAATAATATTTAAATTAGTTAATAATGTAATTAAATAATTAGTTATCTCAGAAACAAGAAATAAAATTAATGTAATAAAAATGATTAACTGAGAAAGTAAAAGTTCAGTGTTCAATCCAAATGTTTAGAGATAGAGATGTGCAGTGTCATCTTAAATATCCAGGTGAATCCTGGTCTTCTCTTGGACTTGCATTTATACCTGACAGCCCTGAAGTGTCAGCTATGCTTGGTGTCTGAAACAAGACTCTTGCTATGTTTAGTCTCGGAAATCACCTTTTAATGTTCTACTAACTATTCAATAGTATTAGTGCATACAGGACGAATAAGATCACTTCTGGATAGTTCAACAGAATTGTTAAACAGCTGGGATTTAATACTACTTGTTTTTCTTAAGCAATTCTGGCCACAGCTGGGTATAATTTCCCTTCCATGCCAAACTATGTGATGTTTGGGAAGGTGCCTGTGTCCAAGGAATCAAGGAATTGTGGAATCATTTAGGTTGGAAAAAACCTCTAAAATCATCAAGTCCAAACTAAAGCTAGCAATGACCAAGCCCACCACTAAACTATGTCCTCAAGTGCCACATCTACATGGTTTTTAAATACCTCCAGCAATGGTGACTCAACCCCATCCCTGTGTCATCCTCTTGCAAGGCTTGAAAACCATTTTGGTGAAGAAATTTTTCATAAGATCCAATCTAAACCTCCCCTGGTGCAATTTGAGGCCATTTCCTCTCAGCCTATTGCTTCTTGCTTTAGTTAGGCTATTGATCCCATTACAGCTTATGAGGTTTTGGATGTCTGATTTGGATTTACTATTGACTTTTGAAATGGTTTAACCAATGAGGTTTTCCTGGAGCCAACTGGGTACATACCTGGGTTGGACTCCTATTGCCCTATAAGATCTTATAGGCAGCTGTTTAGAGAAGTTAATTTTTGCCAATACTTTGAAGCTGAAAATGAGATTGTTCCATTATTTCCTATTCCAAATATTGGGTACAACTGGATTAAATATTTAAAGACAGTAATTGCTGAAAGATATGTTTTGTAATGCTGAATGATGCTTAATTAGCATTCCTAAACTTATGAACTAAAATATTTCTGGAAAGAATTCTAAGTGATACAGAAGTAAGTGTCAAATAGGCATTTAATTTATGTCCAAAAAATGCTGCTGGCACAGTCATCCACTTAGGAACAAGTGGTTACTTGACTACTGAGCAAACGTGACACTAATGAATGGAGTATAACATCACATAATTTTCCTATGTTCCTACCACAGAAAGAAACGTGGAGGGCTTTGATCCAAAGTAATCATTTTTCCTGTTCTCATCCACAAGTTGTACAGTTTCACCATTCTGTGTGGAAAGGCAGCTGGAATTATATACCCTGTGTAAGCAACTACTAAACAAGTTTGTACTTGGGAAGTAAAATGAGCTCAGAAATATTTGTACATTTGCTTAAAAGAGCCAAAACTACTAATTTGTCAGTGTATCCGTGCCCTACATAATCATGAAAATCATGCTATTTTAATCAAAATTTTATGCCCAGTGGCATAACTTTCAGTCTTCAGTTTTAACTAGTGTGCAGCTAGTACATAAAATGAAATTGGAAAGGCAAAAGTGCATTCAGCACAGCACTTTTTCTTACCCACCTGCACAAATTTAGAAAATTGCTACAGAGACTGGAACTGAGAGCTTGATCTCTGTGGCTCAATAACTAATTCAAAGTGGGAGGGGCTGTATGTAGAATATACATATGTATATATGTATGGAGATATTTTCATTTCCACATCTCATTAAAGAGAAGGTGAGTCTCATTAGGGGAGATGCTAAGTGTCCTGCAATAGAAATATCTGAAGGTTAAAATCACTGTGTCTGAGCTGCTTTATTAGGAGAGAAACAATGTGATGCCACATTCAGGCCTTCTTCATTACAGCTTACTATGATTGTAGGGCAGAAAAAAATATCCAAGAGGCTGAATACTCCAACATTGGCTGTGGTATGACCCAGGGGCAAACAGCAGTTGGTCTGTTTTGGAAGTGGAGAGATGAACAGGGAATAAACTAAAAACTACAGAAACAATGGTGGAAGAGAAATCCCTTTACAGTGATTGCACAAGAAATTAAATGGTGAAGATAAAAAGTTACAGAAACTCAGAGAGACTTGATGTACCATTTTACATAAAATTTACTTCAAGTAATATTATTTAAATACAATTTCTTGCAAAAAGCTAAATGTTCTCTAACCCATTGTATAATAGGTAAAAATTCCCATTTTCTGTAAGTCACTCATAATATGCACTGAGGAGATGATGTATCATGGGACACACTTGAAAAGGTTTGCAAACTTCTGCAGTATCTGAGATTATCTGCTCCAAGACCCAGCAGAGGGGTAAGAATGTTAGAATTCAAGACCTTCTTCTCTGTACAAATTGACTGAAAGAATTTATTTCAGTAGAAAGCAAAGGGAAGGGGAAAAAATAGCATTACTGAGCTAGAATTCTGGCAGTCTTGTGGGAATAGGAACAGACAGTTTTACTACAGATCCGGGACTGTTATACATGATTTTTTTTCTCATTGTCTCTCATCCTGTCTTTAAAAGACAACAATTTCCCTTTTCTGGACTGTGATAGAGATTTTTGGATGCTTCTTAGCCGGATGTGTATAGATGTGGGGTTATAAGATGCTATACAGAAGGATGCATGAACCCAACTGAGTCAGAAGGGAGATTGTTGCTCTGCTCTTGTGACTGGTGTTCCTCACAGAAACAGTAGCTGCAGGAAAAGGATAGAAGTGGATCAGAAAGGTTGCCCAGTGGCTGTATTGTAAACATTATGGGGATCAGACTATATATAAACTGCATATTATATATTAATTAGACATAAAATAGTGAGACAGTCTATCTCACCAGCGCTGAATACCAGATTTTAGCACTTGGTTGTGCAGAACTTCAAGCATTTTTAATTCTTATTGAAGTTTGCAGTGAGTCAGGCAAAGGGGAATGTGTGTTACTCTACTCATGCCAAATTGGTACCTGCCCTGACTTTAGCCCAAGTCTTTGCCATAAAATTACTCATAATCTTGGGGATGAATGCATGAATAAAAATAATGCAGAATTTGGCCTTTCAGACCTCCAATTTTCCTGAATGGTTTGAAGGAAAAAAAACTTCAAACTTTTATTACCGACATAAGTGGAATTATTACTGTCTTATTCAACTCTTTAATAAATTTTAAACCATTGAAGTTTAAGTAAAGAGGCTTTTTTATCAAAATGGTTTTATTTTCTCAATTGGTTTAGTGGTTATACCTCACTACACATGAAGATGACTGCTTAGAAAATGGAAATGTATTACTTTCATTGAGGTATATATAAAGTATTAAACAATCATTAAACAAGCATTGTAAACCAAGAAATACTCCAAAATAATCAAGTGCACACCTGGCAAGGCAGCTGAAAATTTAAGTGTAAACAAGTTCTAACTGTGCCAATTTACCCTACAAATTAATGAAATCACAGCAAAAATACAAAAGAGGTGTGGAATTCCTTTGTACATTGAAGAACCATTGCATCTCACTTAATCAAAGAGATGAAAGCATGTGATACCCTAAAGAACAAAAACATGACAAAAGTGAGAAATGGGAAATAGTCACTAGAACTAGATGAAAAGGATTTGTTTCCATACCTGTCAAATTTCCAGAACTTTAGGCTTATAGCAGGTGGTAACATCCAGGACAGTTCAGTCCCTTCTCTAACATCTGGGGTTCTCTTATATGAGCATGATAGTCAAATAAATAGTACTGGAATCCTGGCCAAGTCAACCTCACTAATTTAGAATATTACGTTCTCAATTTCTGACTTGAATCTTACTTATTTCAGACAAAGTACAATAACTTAGGAAGAGAACTTTTCACTTGAGCTTTGGGCATAAAGCTGTTAGAACTTCATAATTATCTACTGAATTTTACTTCAGAGATTAAATAGAGAAGTCATCCGCTTACATGCCTTGATAGACTTTAGGGATATATACTGTATTCTAGGCATTTGCCAAAGTGCATCTTCAGGTTAGGGAAAATTACTTCAGAAATTGCCTCCTACGAATTGGGAGCAAATTAACAAGGAATTTTTTTGTCTAAGTTTAAGATTCAAGAATTATTCATGGTGATTATGTAATCAACTGTGAATCTAATTCCTTGTGGATTTTTCCTCTATATATCCTTTCATCTTACTCTTTACAGATTCTTCAGTGAGGAGATTTTAGGCACTGACTGGAGAGTATGCTTAAGGCGTAGCTATGTTTTGGTATGGCATTTCACTGTGTTGCAGACTCTCATGGCAGGAACAATACAGTGGAGACCACAGTTTGGTTTAAGCTGTTTCACAACTTCCCAAGCCTTATATAGATAGATGGTGTTGCTGTCAGTGGAAATTGTTTCAAATGCTCTTAATCTTAATTAAAACTTCAAAAATGGTGGGATTTTCAGTTTTCTCTGTCTTATTTTTCCAGTCCCTTTTTCCATGAGGCATGCTTTAAGTTTCAGAGTGTTGCTGGGAGTTAGCTCACCCTCTCTGGGAGAGCTAACAAGAAATCCTAGAAGATATCTGCTGCTACATTTTTCATGAAAACAGGAACAAAACTTATGGATGATGTCTTCTCAAGCTAGGGAGCTTTACCAGCTATAATTACGTATGTGCAAAACCTGGAGTTTTCAGGTAAAATATTCCTGAGTATATGTAGTTCTTCCCTTCTTCAGGAATCAGTGATGTTAGAACAACCTGTAAAGAACAAGAGTGCTTGATGACATTTACCAGGCCTTGCTACTCTGAAGACTGATCACAGTCTTAATGCTGCCATTGAAATGAATAATGCCATTTAAATCAGAAGAAAGAATCAGAGATGTCACCAACAAGCCTCTTCCTGCAGATGTATGGTATTGGCTTACCTTTAGCTGACCTCTTCTTGATATCCTTCTCAGAGGCCAAGATTATTATGTATTTATTTAGTCATTAATTTATTTTTACTTTTTAGAGTATCAATTTTTCTTCCTGTGAGTTAGAGGAACCCCCTAATAGTGATGATCTTCATTCCAAGCTGGTCCTAGAAGCTGGGTGATGGGTAAATCACAGAAGGTGGCAAAATCTGTTGGCACTGGAGGCTGCAGCTGCATTCCCAATTTGAAACCACTCAGAGAGAGGACGCTGATTTAGGAATTCATGTGCACAGTTCTGCAGGACCCTGACTGGAGACAGAATGAACAACTGTACTGAGACTGTAGCCTTGGAAAGGTGAAGTTGTTTATACCCACTGCTTGTTTATCATTGTTAGAATTACTCAAATAAAAATAATTACTTTAGAACTACTTTTCAAATTAAGTTACAGTAAAAAATATAAGATAGACTTCTTACATGTTTCAAAGAACAGTGACATAACAAAAGGAAATGTTAACTTGCAGATCTTGAAACATTAAAGTTTTTTAACTTAATGCAGTAATGTACTGAATTAATAGAAAAACTTCTAACACCTAGATTATCTAAGTGTAACCTACTATTATTAATCTTTTATGGGAATGTTCTTTTATATATAATAGTTGAAGCAATATCAAAACATCTCATTGCTGCACAGTCTGTTCGTTCCAAGAAATATATGAGTGTGCTGTCACACAGTTGCCTCATTTCCAGACACATCACACCAATATGTATTCAAAAAAATTGATAAAAACTTAATCTTTACATAAAGCATATATTTATATTTTGTTCATAGTTTGGAAATAAATTTAGATGTTAGTCCTAGCTCTTCCTCTAGTGGATGTAACTGACTTGATTTAGCATCAGAAATATATTTCAGTGTTTGTTCCTTTAACACTTACCTTAATTTCGCTTGAGTTTATTTCAAACTAAGCAGTATGTCTGCTCATATGATTAGCTTTGGGGTTTTTTTTTCTGAAAGCAAAAAAGTCTGAAAGTCCAAAGTATTTCTGTGCTTCATTTGGGAGTTATTTGCTCTACTTTAAAATAAGTATCTCTAAAATGGTTTACAAAAACTGACTGGATAAGCTGAAACCAATAGTATCTACCCTGGTGATAACCCATGGACTACATTGAGCCAGAAGTGTTCTGCATCCAAATTACTAAACAGAGTGAAGGCTAGTGAAACGTACATCCATAAGATGTAAGATTTGAGTTTACAAATAGTATCTATCCTTAAAAATGCCATTATTCTTCTAGGAAAGATTCAGTAGCCCCATTTCACAGTGCAGTAAAGCAGGTGGTGGGTACATCTGGGCTAAGGAAGAGCACAGACCTCAGGGTTTCTGTGGTATATATGAGAAGTCTTCTTACCTGCCCTTGACCCAAGATTTTTTTTTCCCCTCACAGCATGATTGAGATGTGAACATAAATTCAAGGACAAGGCTGAATTTACTTCCAAATGCTGCACTGGACATCAAGGCCTGGGTGAGTGCACTGTTAGACTGCAGGGGTTGTATGCAGAATCCAGCAAAATTAAAGCCTGGATTTTTTAACTGGGAGAATGATATTATAAATTGGTTTTTTGTTGTTTTTAAATTATCCTTTATGTTTTAAGTGGTATCTTCTAGGGTGATCAATGCATCTGCTATTATTATTTTTTTTTTCCAATTTTGCTTTGGGGAGCTCTCAACTGTAATTATTTTTCTTACTGTTATTTGCTTGGACAAATGGGGTTTGCAAACTTGAAATGTGAAGCTTCAGACTTCTTTTTTAACACTTGCTTTCATGTATGTGTAGTCAAGAGTAACTCTAGGTATCTAAAACAAGATTAATCCCCATTTTGGCATGATTATTTAACAGAGAGAAAAGAAAGAGGTCTTAATGATAATAGTGAAAAAAGCAATGCTATTTTTAGGGAGAGATTGGATATAAAAGGGAAATAGAAAGGTTAGAGTTAACAGTGATATGAGAGAAAGGCTGACAGGGAAATACAGATATTCTTATGGGGAGACTGAGATATGGTCCAGAAATCTAAGAGAAGTAATTTAAGTTGAAAGGGGGCAAAGGGGAAGAGTTCAGAGACCACAACAGCAGATTATAAATGTAGAAAAGGGATAAAGAGTTTGCTGAAGCTCAGTTAAAGGTCAGTGACTGTCAGGAATGGATACAATATCCTCACGCAGGAACAGGAAAAATACCTGAATCTATGATATGTTCTTTTCATGACAGGGTTTCACTGAGAAGAAAAGGGAATATATGGTAATGCACAATTATTAGAGGTTTCTGTACTTTTTTGCCAGAAGTAGAGATGCTTATACAAAAGAGAAAAGCGTTGTGTTTTAAGATTTTATTATTTTTTCCGGAATGTGCTATTTTTTGTAATTCAGTAGATTCTTAAGCCAAAATAAAGTCCCCTGATTCATATATTCAGACTACAGATAAAATATATATATTTTTAAGAATAAATTACTGAAATTTTAGAACTTATAACTGAAAAATTGGTGACCTCCTAGTGCTTTCTGTTGCCCACACTCCATTACAACACTTGGACAAGAAAGCATAGTAAAATGTTTCCAGATATATGTTCTATAAAAAGGTTTACATCTCTCCAGAGCTTTTAAGACCTCTAGTGTATTGTGGAATCTTAAACCTGTATTTAAGCGGCCTAATTTTATTAGTTCTTATTAGCCATTAATATTAGTTAATTAAAAAAAAATAAATACCTGGTCCATTTGATCTTATTATTTCGTCACTGTCCTGTGTTCTTTCCCATTAGTTTTATCTGCAATGAAAAAGGAGAATAGAAAGGGAATAAAAAGAAGCTATTAAATGAATTATAAACTATTATTTTCAGTTTTTGAGGAAGCAAAAACATGTAATCTAATGAATTATTACTATATAATATTTTCTAAATTAGAAAGTTCTGAAAATTCCGAATTGACCACTTTTAAACTTTTCTACCAGACAGCGACCATTTGTACCTCCAAATGATGCTAACTTAAACATATTTATATCACAGTATTTTAAGAATACATCTTTAAAATAAATATAAGTAGTATTTAAAAGAACACAGTCTATTCCTCAGACTAACCTGTTGATGAGCTTACTGACTGCATAAATTATTTCATTCCTGTCTTTTGGCATGGATGTGATAGCTGGTTATGCTTCCAAAAAAATGGGAGATATGCTAAAATTCAAGGGCAGCTGGAGCTGTAACTGAGATCTGAAGACTGAAAATGAGAATACTGAAAGCAACGCTAACACTAAGCCTTTCAAGATGATACAGTACATATGCAAGATTTCATGCTGGTCTTTCAAATAGACCAGAGAGAACTGATTTACTGTCAACTTGTTCACCATGAATTAAACAAACATGTCAACCACTCACAACACTCATACTGTAAACAGCATGTCCCTCTGGTAGTGCAGGTAAAGAGGGCTTACTCTGCTTAATTTATGGTCTCCCTAGAGTACAATATTGAAAAAGTACAGAAACTGCTGTAAATTCCTGATTAAATGCAAGCATAAGTCTGTTTACTATTAAATGTGATTTACTGCAATTACATGCACTCTCCCTCTCCCAACCACCTTGTAATTTTTGCACAAGGTTCAGGGATTTTAGACAAATAACAATAAAAGCTTTTTATTCAGAGTTAGTGCAGAATAACTTGCATATAGAATTATCATCTATCTTTTCATATCTCTCTTTAAGCTGTATAACCTATTTTTAAATATTTTAAGAATATCAAGGCTTGAAGTGAAGATGAAAATTTGAAAGAGAATCATAATCAAGTATCACTTAAAAACTTAAAGTTGGTGTAGACATCTAAGCTACTTTATGTAATAGATGCAATCTGTTCTACAGATCATTTCATGACAGTATGGAGATAAGTGGAATCACATTTATTACATAGAATTTGTAGAGTCTTTATCCAGTAGTAATGATAATAATTCTGATCTCTGTGTTATGTTTAATGCATTTTTATAACATTACGCTCCTGGAAAGTAGAATCGGAGAGCCTGATTATCAGCAAATGTTGCCAACTGCTTGCATGTATTATTCTATGCATCTACATAATTTTGAGAATGGTTAACTAGCCACTTTGCTCAGACATAAACTTGATTTGTGGTAACTTTTACAAGTCAAGAATTTTCTCTCTATAAACCTTAGTTTTACTTAGAGATTAGCATAATTTATGCTGAAAAGTCTCAATACTTGGAAAGCTAAGAAACAGAAAAAACATGCATTCAAGAAAGTAATTCTCACTGAATGCTGATGTTTGTGATAAAGTTGAAGCTTCTTGTTTATTGGTCTCATTTTCAAACTTCCTGTTTTCCCTTCCCTACTCAGATGGGTTTTACCATTTGGTGTGGTATGCTCAATCAGTAGAAATGCAATTATCTGCTTAGCCACAAGGGTTTATTAGCTATTTTCATTAACCCTTTAAATTAGTTTAGACATGTGAAGTTACCTTTGCTCAGTTTAGTAGGGTTTGGGTGGTTTTATTTGCATAATATTGTAAAAGGCATTTTTAATAATCTATGTGGAATTGCTTGATGGAATGTAGATTTTTGTTCTGCCTTCACTTGTGTCCTTCTCCTTTGTAACCACAAGTACATTTGTTATCTGTTAGATACCTGCTTACTTAGGCTCTGTTCCTGGTACCAGTTTGTCCTTCTCTTCACTGCCTCTCTTCTGTGTTGGGCAAGGATAAAAATTTAAAATCTTAACCTCCAGTGGTTTTCTTCCCCCTCAAGTCTCCATAAATGTTTGTTCTTTAAGGTATTTTAGGCTTCCTTCAAGCAGGTAACCTACGGAAGTGGCTGCCTGGATTTTTTTGAATCCTGAATTAAGTTTGATCATTTACCTCTAGATATTATATTGACATTGCCCATTTAGACACTGATGATTTGCATGACTACTAATCCTACCGATAGGAAGTGTGAATTGTTATAACAGCTGAAGTTGTACATCAAGGTTAAAGTATCATCTGAATTTCCACCTGCATTTGATTGCTGAAACAATAAAGTAATAAAGACATTGTTCAGCATTTGCATGTCTAAAGTTCACTCTATTATCCTATTTGGATAATCAACAGCTGGGCTCTTAGGAAGTACACTGAGCATAGCAGACAGTGGAAAGTGTGAAGTCTCAAAGTATCTCTCGTCCAGTTAGATTGCCTCAACCCATGATGGGGACTAAGTAATTAACAGGAACTTTCAGTCAGTTTTAGGAGCTATGAAGTACAAAGAATCTAGAAAAGCAAACACTCCTGGCCAATTTTTTGGATATAATACTATTTCATTAATGACACTCTTAAGAACAGCTGCTTAGATCCAGCACTGATGTCAAAAATGATTTTTACAGATCTGACCATTCCTGTCACAAAAATCTTGCTTTGAAGCTTTGCTTGTTCCACTCTGCACCCAATAAAGTTCGTGTAAGTAAAGAACTTCCTCCCAACTTCTGATATATTTTAATTTTGAACAAATTGCTCTTCCCATGCAAGTTAAAAAATCTTACCTTGTTTTAAAATTGTAGATGTTTGATTTCACATTTTCTGAAAGAGATTTTTTTAATGTAGAGACTGTTTCAATCCACAGCAGACGGTTTAAGTCCTTTCTTATACCCACTGGAATAGACTTTTTTCCCCTTCAAAATATATTTGCATCCATATACATTGATCAAGAGATCTGATTGACTACATAAGAGTAAAGCTCATCAAAGCACTTTGAATGATTTTTAGCTGTAAAACTTAAAACACAGCCTGTAATGCTAAATGAAAAGCAGTGTTGGTATTTCCACTTTCATATCAATAACCTTGAATAGACATTATTTTATACTTTTCCTTAGGAATGCCACCAAAAAATAAAATAGGAGGTGAATATATTGGAATGTGAGTACCTGCTGCTGTGCTTTAAACATGGTCCTTATACTTGGGCAATGTAGAGAATCTCCAATGTTCTCACTGTTATTCATTGTACCTTCTCTGCTACTTTTATTCTAGAGAGAGAAATACCACTGGCTCACAAAACCCTCAGTATAACTCTATTCCTAATGGCAAACACAACAGGTACGAGAAAATGTCTGCAGTCTTCCTTCGTAGAAGTGCTTTCTCCTTATTGCCCTTTTCCCTGTTAAGAACCCTAAAAATAGAGCTGAATCTGAGTTCCTTTTTAGGCAGATGATTAAACATTCTCACCATTATATAATACAATTTCCATTTTATTTTAAACATATTTTGCATGATATAAAAATATTGATCACAGTGAGCTTTAACAATTGTTACTGCTATAAACAGAAATGCTGCACGATGGTTTTAGTGGAAATAAATTATATAGTCATTATCTCTTAAAAAAAAAAAATCACAAGAAGGAGAACCTAGGCTGTTTGGTCATTGACAGAAAATAAGTCCTCATCGAGTTCTTTACAAAATGTGAACCCCAGTTGTTTTCTACATTTGCTTTCCACGTCTTGAGAAAAGCACGAATCTGTCTCTGAAAGCCCCACAGGGTCTCTGGTGAACATTTAATTCCAAATATTAGCAAAGTCTCTGTTGTTCTTTTGTTCTAATGGAAAAATGCACACCAACACAGCAAGTAGTGCTCTCTGGGCTAATTCATTAGTGGTCTTTTCCAGTATGTAGGTACACAGCGGCACACTTCTTCACTGAAGTAAAACCCAGCGTCACAGCGTTTCGTCCGCACTGTGCACGGAGGTCTGTAACAACTAAAGAGGGGAAAAAAAGGGGGACATTAATATAATCCAATACATCTGTATTTAAATGGAACAGAAACCTGTGTGATTTCACATTGCCATTCCTCAGTGGAATATTTAATTCTTACAAATGCATATATTTTAACTCTTCATGTTCTTGCAAAAAATTTAGTCAGACTATTCTTCACAAAAGACAAGGAAACAAGAATGAACAATATTGAAAAGAAATTATTCTATTGCAAGAGATACACATGGATTTTTTTACCACACTGCTGGTTGTAGTCACATTCTAATCTTGAATAGTATTTTTTAAATTTTATTTTTTAAATAGGATATATTTCTGTACTTAAATTGGCTTCTTGTAACCTACTGCATGCTGCAAATTTGAGGTGGTAATCCAGAATCAGGTGATAACCAAATCCATCCTACTCCAACACAGGACTATTTCTCACCTATTGACTATTGCAATAAGCCTGAGAGAGGTTTGTCTACATATGTTACATTCTGGCTCTGGTCTTGAAAATGAGAACACGCTTCCTTTCAAGTTGTAAATCCCCATAGGCAGTCTCTGAGCCAATGGGAATATATCTACATTCATATTGCATCTGTGGGCATTCTGAAGAAAAAGCAGAGCCTATATAACATGTATCTGATAAACCTTAATGGAAGAAGAACAGAACTAGTGTCTACCTGATTAAAGTAAGTTTAACAGAAATACAGCATTGAACCACAAATCACATCTCCCTACGCAGCAGAACTTTTCCTCACCAATTCCTTGACTGGAAAACAGAACTTATCCAAAGATAATATCTCTGGTTGTCCCTGAACCCTTCCTTTTCCTATTTAATTTTTCTATTAAAACAAGAACTTGACCCAAAATAACCTTACAATAACAATGCTAAATGCTTTCTGGTGTATAATGGAGACAAAGTACAAGTCTGGGATTTTTTCAGACACTGGCAATGAGTCAAAAGACAAAAGTATATGTCTTGAATTTCAGCACAGTTATACTTAAAATTTATACTTAAATAATGTGTGCCTGATATTATGATCTATTATGATAACTCTTACTTACATATATATATATATATATATATACAGAACCCTAAATTGTACAATGTCACTCTCCTTTTCCCTAGGTAATTCTTGTTTCAGTTTTGTGGCTACTCTTATTGTTGTTGCAAATAAGCTATTATGTTGTGTGCTTGTTTTGGATATAAAGTTACTACTTTGCAATAATTTCTTTCTCATAAGAAGGCTGCACTAAAGTTACATTAATTCACACCATCTAGTTCAACCAATGAATCTGGCTATGAGAAAAGCAATAAGGAATGAGGAAGACTGCAAGTGTGACATTTATTAACTAGTCACATCATGTTCAGTGTTTTCAATGTCATTTATCATAGATTAGTTCACCACTGTGGTCTCTGTAGTTAAGGGAGTAGCATTATTTTGTGCCACTCAATAGATATTTCAAATCAGTATATCAGCTCATGAGAATCTCTCAAAACCCTACTGATCTATTCGCCCAAAAGTTTGGAAGTAGTGGTAAAAGGCAACAAAAAGGCTTGTGAAAGGATCTAACATTGTGAGCAAATAGGCAACCAGCAGTAGTTTGCTCTGGGAAAAAGGTACTCCACAGAGATGCACTGGATGAAGCTCTGAACTCACCTTTTTGCTGTCTCTGCCATGAAAGTTCAGGTCATTTCATGCACTGAATGACAGTGAAATGAGATAAGAAGAAAAAGAGGAAAAGCCAAACTCTTCCACACACCTATGACTGTACACAATGAAAAGCACCCATGCAGACATGAAGCACAAAGAGTTCACTTTGTTTAAGATTCATGCCTCCTTGTGAACTTCAGCTTGCAGCTGGGAGTGCTATACAACACCTCTCCCATGTGAGTTTTTGTCTAGTGGCAGTCAAGGTCAGGTTACTTCAGTCCTGTCCTTATTTGGGACATTTCAACAGAGCAAGAACGTCCCTCTCCTCCTCTAAAGTGCTTAGCAGATGAAGTTCCTAGCTATCTGGCCCAGCCAAAACTGACCAAAATAAATTGTAGAGGTGGTAGTACAGGGTGAATAGCAGCAGAGTCATTGTAACCACATAAATGTGGTTTCCTTAGGAAACTGCTGAACAATAGATCAGGTCTTTCAAAAGATTTGGTCTGAATGCTGTTTACATTGTGTTTTCGTGTGACAGAGGGCTGTTTCAATGAGGATAATCTGAGCACACTGGAGCAAAGATAGATGTTCAATCACTTTTCACAGTGCTGGGCAAAGCAGCAGCAACTTTCTCTTTACGGTCAATAATTGTGATTTTTTTGCTGCAGAATGCCCAGACTGTTACTGTGGCAGTTTAACAACTCCACGTATGAAACAAGTGGAAATGCTACTCTTGGGCTGATAAATAGCATAATCACCTTAAATTTAGAAACCAGTAAACTGTGAGGTTTTTTTTATTCCTTCCCCTCCAGTGCTTTGTAGATGATTTTGTATTCCTTTCATCTGAAGCAGAGTGTAACATTGGAGGCAGAGGCATTTTAGGTACAGTGCATAAAAATATTAGTGCTTCAAAACCAGAAGCTACAAGCCCTACTTGTAGGACAGGGAAATGTCTAGGACATGACTACAGGATTATGCTCATGTCTAGGGCTCACAGCTAAATAGAGTGGTACTTCTATTTCCTTTTTATAAATTTATACAATTAATATATATTTTATATCTATTATATAAATTAAATTGTATAATCAATGCTGTTATAAACCAGCAAAAGATAAGAAGGATGTTGCAGGATTTCTATTCCTTTTAACGACAGCTTGTGCTGGACAGAGCCAAAAAAGTGAGAAACCTGTATTAAGTCTTTTCTTAAGGAGAAGAGATTATCCCCTCTATTTTTCTTGACAGTGCTAACATCTAAGGGACTATTGGTTCTAGAGGTATAAAGTAACAACATTTACAACTCTTTCTTTTTCCACACAAAGACAAAAGAAAAACAGCTTAGAAAAGAGAAAAAGGTAAAAGCATCCTATATCATACTGTCCTTGGAAGTGAGAAAGAGATTCAAACTCTCTATTGTATTCAACCACAAACAACAGAGAAAGGCTGAACACTATTTCCTCCCTCAAATACTAAGACTTTAAATGAACAGAGATATTGAAATCAACATCAGATATTTATTATGGCATTTCTTAGCTTTTTAAATGCCTGACTTCTCCAGTTGAGAATGTTCTTTTAAAATGTACATGGTTTACATTTGTAGCACTGCTGGAAGTGAAACCTATCATGTAAAGGCTCTGTAATATGTAAACACTATGTAACCAGGCTGGTTTCTTTTCCTCTGCAAACATAAAATTGAAATGATGTGAGTGGAATTATAGAGAAGAAATAATTTCTGATGTTTCTAATAACTCTTCTGTTTCACTTAAAAGACCAAAATTGGAAAACAAGTAATGCCAGCTAATAAAATTTTCTCTCATTTTAGAGAACACAAGTGTCACTACTTCTATTTGCCATTTTTTCATTACGAACATATATTTATCTAGAAATATATTTATTCCAATTAATTACATGTTAAATTAAATATTACATAAGGTTTATTTTTGATAAGCATTAGGTTACTACAAACATTTAAATGTCCCAATTTTCCATTTGCAGTGCCTGAATTGTTACGTGTCATTCACACAATCGAAATATTTGCCCTATACTAGAAATAAGTGATCTTTCTGCTTCAAGTGGCACTGTTTAGGAAATTAAAAAAAAATTAATTAAGAAATTTTAAAAAGAAATTTTCAAGACAACTTTTCCTTTAAAGTTTCCTCACGTAAGAAACAAAGCAAAAATAATACTGTTTGTTTCTCAGAACCCAAAGTAATTCACATTTTTATATACAGACTGCTAATGCTATGGGTGTAGCAGTCAGGGAAGGAAAAGGTCCTGGGGTATATAAAGAAATAGCATAATTTTCTTTCTGATTATGGTTTATTTTAAATGGTGAATGTGAGCAGTCTGTTTTATGGTTATATATGTCTACTGTTCACAAAAACCACCCAGAGCTAGGTAATTCCAAAATTTAGGAGGTGGAAATGAATGATGTTAAATCCAAAACTAAGCACTGAAATCTAATTAAGACTATTTGAGTTAATTGAATTGCAATATTCAGTTCTTGGAGAAAAACAGACTGGGGGTTTTAAATACCATAAGATATAGGGAGCTTGAAGTTAGAGTTCACTTTCATCAGGAAAAATAAAGGAAAAGGAAAAAAAGTCTCAGGAAACAGTTTTAAGAGCACTAGAAACTAAACATGCTTTAGAATACCTATTATGCCTAGAAGACTCCACTTAGAGATTACAGAAGTCACAGAAGATAAAACTGAACTGAAGGCAGGCTTACCGTTCACTTAAGACTACAAAGCAATCCAACGAGACAGCTAATGTCACAACCCAAAATTTTACACCTTAAACCCAACAAAAGAAATAAAAACTGAGGTTTTACCTGCATGTCTGGTGATGGAACCTCTTTCCTTTCAAGAAGCATTTATTGGGAGATTCTATACATTCACAGATGCATTTTGCAGGATTTAGCGGCTGGTGTCTAGGACAGGTCTTTTTACATACACACTGGCACTTCTCTTCATCAAATTCCTTGTTGGGCCCACAGGAAGCAGGGATAAGTTTGTTTTTGCACATGCACTGGCACGATGATCTGTCCAATTCTTTGTGAGGTCCACAGCTGGAGGGCCGCACGCCTCCTTTGCAGACACACTGGCAGGTTTCTTCATCCAGCTCCTTGTTCGGTCCGCAAATATGGAATCCTTCAGATGGGTCTAGAAAATCAGCAGAGAAACTGCACTGTTATCTTTGGAAGTGTTTAAAAAACACTTTAAAAATAACTTTAAAAACTTTAAAAAACAAGTATTTGTCAAAAGAGAGGCAGCAAGCAGTAGTAGTATCAATACCAGAAAAGATACAAATAATTATTAAAACTTCTTGTCTTTAGGAGCAACATTTGATCCTTTAAGGGAAAGTGCTTACCAGAATCTCCAAGGTGAGAAGAGAAACCAAAATCATGCTGTGACAAACATCTGCAAATTTGATTATTCCAAATATGATTTTTCGGACAGGTCTTGTTTGCCACATGACACCTGTGAAATTAAAAATGCTTTTGATTCACAACCATAAGAACTCAAGGAAGAAAAACACTATTTCAGCTGATTGCTTTAGTTTCTCTCCATTGCAAATATAATTTTAAGTGTGTCAGCTCATTGATAATCTTATTTTTTATTCCTGTCAAATATCTTACTAAAGGTTCTCCCCACTATTACAGAGATTTTCAACCATTTGTTGAAGAAACCTTCTCACATTTCAAGTTTAAGCTCCAACTTCTAGAAGCTGATATTTGTAATTTGCTAATGTAGTTTGGAAACAGCTCTAACCCTAGAACATAAGCTTCATACAGAAAATAGAAGAGTATAAAAATTTTTTTGCATGCCAAATACTGTTTTGGGTTGTTTTTTGAAGCACTAAAATGTTTTCAAATATAAGACATCAAAAAACAGCAGATAATAGTTTCTGAATGAATGCTGTAGACAAAACTTTAAAAAATAAAATCAATTTATCAGATTCTGTTCCACTTCATGTGAAAGTTATGTGCCATTAGCTGACACTTTCTCATCAGTCACTCAGATTCTGGCCACCTTTTTTGAACCTAAAGAATTTCAGCAGTGATGTCTCTTCACTTTAAAAATAAAGACAATAAAGAAGTTAACACTCTAGTCCTCTTTTCCTGCTACAGTTTGCAGCCATGGTAGTGGCACCAAAGAAAGCAAAAAATCCAAACAGCAGCTGTTGCCT
This sequence comes from Petroica traversi, assembly GCA_025920805.1. Classification (NCBI taxonomy): domain Eukaryota; kingdom Metazoa; phylum Chordata; class Aves; order Passeriformes; family Petroicidae; genus Petroica; species Petroica traversi. Next base: position 661,642 of record JAHLSL010000015.1, read on the forward strand.
TTTTAAAGAATGAGTAAAGTGAGCTATCTGGTGAATCACTGATAGAATATTTATGTGTATTATCTCATCTTCCTTGCTTGCAATTTCTTTATCACCACAGTTGACATTACATCTTTAATGAGTCAACCCTAATTCTGTGTATCCAGGCTGTGTCATTTACTCATTGTTCCTGTAGTATTTCTAAAATCCTACTAAACTTTTAACACCTATATTACACATTTTGATGCACTTTTCATTCCCCTGAGCACCACTACTCACACATTCAAAAATGCAGGTGCTGGGCCATTCTTCCATAATAATCATTCAAGTAGACCACTCCCCTTCCACACACTAAATCACCATGCTTGTAAAGACTGCTGTGGTTTGACATCACCCTGCTTTGCCTCACGTGCTATCAAACTGGTGTTTCCTGATTTCATCCCACTAATGATCTCACTCTTGCTGCCTCACTGGCACACGTATCCTCCAGTCTGCCTCCTGATTCCACTTGAGAAATAAAGATGATTTTCAGATGTATTCTGTTAAAAAAACCCAAATCAAACCAAACAGCAACAACAACAAACCCCAAAACTTCCTGCCTGTTCTATTGTACAAAGCCACCGATTCTTAAGACAGTCTGTAACAGTAGAGAAGATCTTTATGATTTCTGATCTAGTACTACGTTGACTAACCTCTGTTGAAGAGTAATTCCTTAGTTCCAGGACAAATCTGTGAGTGCTGGTTCAAGTCTGGTATCTGTACTCTCACCTCCCTCAACTACAGGTGTCCTGGCTAGAATAACTCTTGGGCTGGTCATTAAAACTGCTCTTAATTTAGAAACACTGAGAAGCTGGAGAGAGTCAACATAATTTGATTTTATTATTGACTCTTCGGTTTGGGTTTTTTTTAATAATCTGTTAATTATGTAGTTAAACTAAGCGTTAGTAGATTTATTTCCAAGTCACTGTTTATGATCCATGTTTTGATGAACAAATAAATTAAACTCAAATAGAATAAACCTATGTTTAGGTAGGTGTCAAAAACCATCCTGACTTAAACTGAATGAAACCACTGAGGAAAATGATTAACACCACTGAGAAATTTGTTCTACTCATTCACCTTATTAAAAACATCAATTCCTTACAGTTTGACTTCTAATTATTGATTCTTCCTCAAAGGAACTGTAGTCTATTACGTATTTTTGACCTCCTAAATAGTTATACCTCATAAAATCATCACTCAGACCTCTAAATTAAGGAAGGAGATCTTCAAATGTTTTAATATCTTAAAACCAGATTTCTGGTGCCAGGTTTCTTTTGTGTAATTCTTAATTCAAAATCACACACAAAAAAATCAGCATGCTACTTCTGTGGAATGTCAATTAACCCTTTATTTCTCCCTTCCATTCTGTTTTACATGCACCTCTGGCATATGAAGATGTCAGTTATTACATTTAAGCTAAAGATTTTAAAGTTAATTTTAAATTTTTTTTTTAGTTAAAGATTCCCTAAAAAATGAACCTTTAAAAAAACCAAAACCATTTTAAATATGAAAATGCAGACTGAGAGAGAAATGTTGCCTCCTAATTATTTGCAAAGATATTTTCAGCTTTTCTTTTAGAAAGAAATAGATTTTGCTGATGGTTTCTTGAAGTCTCAATTGGATAGTAGCTCTACCGTGAAGCAAATCCCATACACATTATTCTTTAATTTTAAATTATCTTGCTCCAACTTATCTACTGGGTAAAAAAAATAATGGTCATTTAGTGACATTCTCTTAGTGTAAAATGATGGCAGTAGAATGCATTCTGCTACTGCTGTGCATAGCTCACCCATCCGAACTGTGAAAAATTCCCAGTAGCATTTTAAATCTGAACTATATAGGCTAAATTAATATATAATGTGAGAGTTAAGACAAGCCTCATACTTACTGAGTTTGTGCTGCTGGCAAGGAGCGCCTTATGATGGAGTGGACCTGTCTGTAGACATCCAGCTTGGACATGCAGCGGCAGGACGTGTGGTTGGCAAAGCTGACCGTGACAGGCTTGGGGCCGTGCGACAGAGGCACCGTGATCTCAAACAGCTACACAAGGCAAGGCAAAGCAAAAAGCTTCTGACACAGATCCCACTCAAACTGATGTATGGATGCACGAAAAACCTATCACGAATTCCAGTTCAGATTTTTTCCTGTATTCCAGCATTCAATTATACTGCTAAATAATTATTGTATGCAAAATTATTACAATACCTATATTATGACAGTTAACATTTTTAGTGTCAAACCTTGTTACATGCCAGTTTGCTTATTACAACATTTAACATGTAAGAGGAAAATGTACAAAGAACTCATTTCTCATAGAGGAGGTGACTTCAAATTGGCAGCCTTTAAAAAAAACATCCAAAATTAAACATTCGGAAAGTGCAATGAAAAGCTGAAGAACAAGAATAATATAGAGAAGACAGTAAGTTACCACCTAATACATCAGTTGCACAATTACAAAAGCTGAAATAAAAACCCGCTACAGAGAGAACTGATAAATCTTAGAAAATAAAATGAGTCTTTGAATGGACCTAACTGCAGCTGGAAAACAAGTTCATGTTCCTCCTCTGTTCTTGCACTGGATCAATTTGCCATGCTGCTGGGCATAGCAGACTCCATACCACTGGAGATGGCAGCATGGAACCATTGCTACATTTCCTCCTAAAAGAGGTAGGTCCCTGCCCAACTGTCCTGTTGGGCAGGGACAGGAGATCACTGAGAGAAATTTCACAAAAGCAGCTGAGACATATCAATCATGGTGGAATTGATGGTGAACATGAATTAATCTTCATCTCCATTTACCCTTCCATTAAAGCTGTGAAAGGTATCAGTTTGGAGATTAAAATAGCTAAAAACCATTCCCATCAACACTTCAGTGGTGCAGTGAGAAAAAAGTCTAGTTAAACAACACAATGGTAGCTTCTTTGATCTCCTTAAATATCTTCAGTTTGTTCAAATAAATTCTCATAATAGTAATGTATTTTACATCACCCAATAGTTGCTACTGTTTATTCAGGGAAACTATTTAAGTGAATAAACTCGCAACATGCATAAATTGAATCTCCATCTAAATAAAACATTTCAGATTAGGTAAAACCTGACCATAAGCAATGCTTCGTGGCTTTCAAAACATCTACAATTTATTTTTTGCTCAACTTCCTCATCCAACAGAACAATAAGCAACACCTGCTGTCACTATAGGGCATGTCTGGAAACATTTAACAGCCAAATGTCAATAACTAGAAAGGATATTTCTATGAAAAAAATGCCTCATAACATCTATGTATGAGGCTAGTTCTCAATTCTTTTTTCTGACATCAATATTGACTGTGGCTACTACTGCTGGTACCCACATGGTCCAAATGGGTAACTCTTTTTAGAGTCAAAATGGCTTTTTGATCCCTCACTCTCTAAAACATTGGTTTTACTGCATTCTTAGAAGCCCAAATTTTCCTTTCCTTTCCAACTACAAATTATAATAGAAAACAGACTAATTCACTCTACAGGCAAAAGGGAAAAGTTATTTCTTTCAGGTACCAATGCCTAAAAACAGACATTCAGTACCAAAGACTACAAAGAATGAGCTCAGAAGAACATAAGATGTGATAGCAGTAGGGATTAGAGAAGTCTTTGAAAACTGGAGAGTTTATTGCTCTGATAAATATTAGTAACTATAATAAATAAAGCAGGATTTCATGTGCATGAGTATTGCTCCAGTCAGAGGCAAATAAGTGAAAGAAACAGACTTAACTTGCCCATGCTGTCCTGTACCTTTTGCCACCAACACTGCACTGTCAGGAAACAGCGGAAAGTAACAACAGATGCAATAAGTGATTGTATAACTAGAGTATTATATATAACAAAAAACCAAACCAAAACAAAAAACTCCACACAAAATCACAAAAGTCTGTCCTCCCTCAGAGAAGCTGCTAATTGTAAATATAAATCAGTAACACACTGTTAATCTCAGAGTACAACACTTCCTACCAGAAGCTCTGTGTAACTGAAGAACAGTTGAAAACCATAAATAATTAATGCATTTAATAAGAATTCAACACCCAGCATTCAGCCAGTCTAAGGATGTTTTGTAATAGAAATCCAGATGGCAGGTCTTTCAGTGAATTCCTTCATTTCTAGGATTTCTCTTCCAAGTACTGTCCACAGCCTAGAACTCAGAATGATTTTAAACTTTAAAAAAAAGAAAAAAAGGGAAAAATCTAACAGAAAATGGGAATCTCTGAATGTGTTGATAAAAAGCACTATCAGAACTCCTAAAAAAGCAATTTTCCATATATTCATTCTCACTGATCCTTAGAATCATAGCATGGTTTGGGTTGGAAAGGACCTTAGGGATCATCTATTAGAACCCCACTGCCATGGGGAAGGACACCTTTCACTAGACAAGGTTACTCAAAGCCCCAAAAGGCATGTAATTTTGATCCATGGCATTGATAGCTTCTTCTTTATACTAGAATGACTTCATGCTACACTTCCCAGAAAAATGGACGCTTTTTATACAAAGTATTCCTTTGCTTCAGTGACTAAATTAATTTATTAAGCACTATCATCATATGTGCCAATATCCAGTGTATCAGCACACATAAAATTCTTATTATGTTCACTGACTTTGAAATATATCAAAACTGTTATTATGCGGGAAGGCCATCATTCTAGATACGTTTCAAATACAGGATTTATGTATTTTTTTTCCCAAGATTTATATTAACTACACTATGTTCTGATGGACTGTGGTTTATTTTGGCAAGTTTCCCTTAAATTGATTGAGTCTAAGTTTCCATCACTTGTGATCTTTGCACTTTCTAAAGTGTCAGTAAGGCCAGCCAAACATAACCAGTGTAACACAGTACAATGTGTCTAGAGAGATTTTTAAGCTGAGGACATAAGACTGATTTCAAAACTAAACATCTCTATATTGAAAAGAATGAAAATAAACTATTTGAGAAATGGCATATCATCTTTATTTTACTGTTGAACTTCCTTGAAAAACTACTTCAAGGCTTATGTGGGATATGAAAACAGATATTGGATATAATAAATTAATATTTATTTAATATGCTTTCATTCCTTATTCTTTTTTTTTTATTTAAATCCCTTTCTTTTCACAGAAATATTAACAAAAAACATTTGGAACTTAAATGTCTCCCACTATTAATAGTACCTACTATATAACTACAATAATCAATCTAACAGAAAAATGCATGGGAAAAGGTAGAAATGATAATGTTCAAAACAAGTGAAAATTCTTGTGGCATATCTCTGACTAGTGAAAAAGAACATCACTTGCATCCCAAACTGGGCAAACAATGTCAAGCTGTTAACTTGTTTCCTGTGAGAAAATCTCCTCTAAATCTAATTTTGATCTGCTTGGATAGACTTTTCCCTTGAGGGACTAAAACTGCAACCATGAAACAAGATGATTTAGGACCTTTACAACAAGTGATCTGAAAGAAGCCAAAAAAAGTCCTTCCTGACAGCCAAGAGTGTCCTGGGTTAGCCATATGACCTGTTTGTATCCCCAATCGTCCCCTTGTTTATGCTGGACATTAAGTTCTGCAGCTTTAAGTTGGTCCAAGGAAGACAGTGAAAGTGAAGGTGGAGGAAAGAAAACACTCGCCGTTTGTCTGCAGGATACTACGAACCAAGGCCAAGAGAGTGGAGAGGCTGCATTCCAGCGGACAGCGTTATCTCTTTTTCTTTTTTTTTTTTACTCACTCTGTTGTGGGGGGTGCTGCCCTAGCTCACAGCGGAGGGTTTTTCCTCGGATTTTTTCCCGGCTTTTTGCAGGGAGAGACTTTGTTTCTTTTGCTGGGAATTTTTTCTTTTTTTCCTCTTCCTGGGACTGGTTGGCATCGCGTGGGCCCAGGACACCAGGGAACCCCCGGGGGGCCCCCCCCACCCTCGCCGACTTCTACAGCCGGGCCTGGCAATCGTCCCCCCACTGGAGAACTGAACCGGACTCAGACGGACTCTGAATCTACCATCTCTTCAGAGGAAGGAGAGGTTTCATTGTTTTCATATTATCCAATTTTTCCCTATACTTGTAAATATTCTATGTGTTAAATAAATAGTTTTTTCCACTTTTCTCTAAGGAAATTCTTCCCGGACCGGTAGGGGGAGGGGCGATTGGAATCGGCTCTTCCTAGAGGAGACCCCCCAGAGGTTTCCTCCTAAATATTTGCCCTAAACCAGGACAAAGAGGGAGAATGGGATGGTGCAGCTCTTTGACATCTGCTCTCTGCTTCCCTTCAAGCTATGTGCAAAGTGCCTATAGGTGGGCCATAAAAAGTGCTATTGCTGCACCAGGTATTTCCACAACCTGTGTACCCACTGCTGAATTATTTGTGCCGTGGAAACAGAGAAAAGCTGTTAGTGAAAAAAGCCAACAAAACCACCCCACAAAATGAAAACCAGACCAAGCACATTTCCCACAGATCCTTATTAGACAAGCCACCACTTAACAAACCAGGCTACTGCAGACAGAAGAAGGTCTACTGAGCTTGTGATTAGCCTAGGGAGTCTTCAAATATTGTCACAGACCTTGTACCATATCTTAATTAAGAGGTTGTCTCTTATCTCAATCCTGGTTGTATAAACATCCCTTTAGAAACTACAAAGACATGTTTTGGGAAAAAGTATTTTAAAAAGCAGAATACTTTTCTGCTTTTATTTCAATAAAGTTAAGTAGCTAGAAAGGAGGAACACAGCCTGAACTAGAGAACTATTGACCTTCCTCTGGACCACCACTGTGTTCCTCAAGGCATTTTGGAACATCTGACCTGGTCCATTCTCCTGGAAATCAATGATTTGCCTCTATAAAAATATTTTCTGTGCTTAGTTCTTTCATTGTTAATTAATTTTGATGGAAGCTGATATAATCTTTCTTTATATTTTCATGTCTGGAACTAGAGCTTGCCCTCACAGTAAGAACTCCAGCTGAAAAATTAATTTCCCATTTCCTATTTCTTGGGTTTTAAAATGAAAATGATATTTGCATCTTTCAAGCAAGTGGAATTGAGACACTGGCTTCTCCTAATAATGAGAAATACTGGGGTTTGAACAAAGTCAGTGTGACAGCTGTCCTCATTTAAGCTATTTGAGTTACATTACTCCTGTGCTGCGTGGTTGCCTAACATCAGCCTAAATGTAGGATGGAAAATTCTTGGAAGGATATACCATTTCAGACAGACAGATCTGCTGAGAAATGAGGGCAGAAAATGCACTCAACAAAATTAATGGGTTTTGGTTTTTTTCTTTACATTCCCTTTTTCTAAATCTCTCCAAAAAAAGGCTCAGAGCACTGAAGAAGTTTTATGATAAAAGAGTGACATTTCAAAGGGCTACAATTCTATAATTGGCTATGCAGTTTTGGGTCTTTATTATAAATATGTACTTCAGCTACATGAATCCTATTGAAAAAGGAAACAGGATTTACACTAAAAAGCCCACAAGCAAGAAAGACCCTACCAAATACTACAACAACAGGAAAACACCCTAGGAAATGCTTTTAAGTATGACTATTTTTACATGATATTTGAGGGAACTGTTGAAAGAGAATTGTGATAATTCCTGTATCTACTTAGAATAAGGTAGTATAAGCTGCTTTAATGGCAGTTCACAGGCTCAGTGCATGATCTCTGTGCACTCCTACCTGATCAGCAGCCTTGAACTTGAAGAACAAAACCTGCATATACACCTGGAAGAAGATGCATTACACCAAAACAAATACATATAATACATACAAGAGATATTGCTAATACCTCTTAATATAGTAAAATGCAGTTCCTAAAAGGTTTTATTTGAAATATGTATCTTGCTTGCACATGTCTATAGCAGTACAAATAACAACATTACAGGCTAGTTTTCCATAGAGTGCTTGCCTCATACATGCATATAGTAGATGAAAGAAAAAGAAAGAAAAAGAGAATTAAGTTTCATGGATAATCTCAAAATTGAGAATGGAACATCATAATTTATTTTTTACCCTAAAAAATAAAAATATTTTGGGGAAAAGAGTGTTAAACATGATTTTTTTCCAGGCAGTAGAGTCTTCAGTAGTTCTTCCTGTGTATTTTGGAATCAATTCCCTTGTCATAGTAGCAATAAGAAGGTTTAAAATACGCATGAACATAAAATTATTTGCAAAGAGCACGTGAACTGTAATAAAAGAGTGAGAACTTACTGTCTTGCTGATGTAATTTGTGCTGATATTCATACACTGAAGTCCTTCACTATTGCAGCAACCTCCACATCTGTAGATGGATACACATGGGGGTTTAAAGAAGGTGTTTGTAGTTGCTCCAAACTCTTTTCCCACATCCACACACACTTCACGTGGCATGCACTGAGTTTTTCTCCATTCAGTATCAATACCTGCCAAGTTACAGGGAATTTCATATGTTATAAAGTAACTGTTTAAAACAAAGACTGTCCTGCAGTTACACAGGATTCCTTTTTAAACTTCAAAACCAGAATATGAATTGCTAGAGTCACACCCTTTGGTCAGTGAAATACACATCTCTCTGTTACCTTCTAGCTGATTTTTCTTCTTCATAGAGACACAATATATTGTCATGGAGCAGACAAATGTCACAGTGGAGCTAAAGGAGACCTTAAAGCACAGAATCCTAGCCTGGCTTGTGTTAGAGAGGACAACATTTTAAGAAATGTCACTTGTCACCTAGTCCAGCCCCCTTGTAATGAGCAAGGACATCTTCAACCAGATCAGGTTGCTCAGAGCCCCATCTGAATAACCTTGAATATTTCCAGGGATGGGGCATCTACCACCTCACTGGACAAGCTGTTCCAGTAGTTCACCATCCTTATTGTAAGAAATTTCTTCCTTTTATGTAGTGTGAATCTACTTTATTTAGTTTAAAATTATAACCATTGTCTTGCTACAAATCCTGCATTTCTCTGCCTACAAACACTTGCTCAAACTGTTAGTTAATAAATTTTTATCCAAGCTGTCTGAAAGGTATTAAAAACCACATTGGTTGAAAAGTTTTGCTTGTTTTAGCACATCATTACGTCTATCGTCTTGTAACAGGAAAAAGCTGTAAGTGGATTATTTGGTGTTCCAAAACCATAATGCTTAAGAGAAGAAAGAATTACCAACCATGATGCAATTACAGAAAATGAGAAGAAATAGCTCAATGAGTCAAACTATTAACTTTTTCTTCAAAATTGTTACACACTCTACAAAGTAGGATTCCTTATACTTGAAGACAAGCACTTCACTCTCTCTAGTGAGCTGAGAAAGCAGCTTTCTTACAGTGGGTATACCTACAATATGTCTGAAGAATGATTTGTTTCATTGAAAGGCTGACTATCAATGATTTTATAATATAGAAACACATCCTATCAAACTGCTGAGGTTGGTTTACTGACAACATGAAGCTTTGAAAACACTTTTGACACAACTGAAAAGGCTTCAGATTTTCATTTATTGTGTGTTGGGACGTGAATTGTGTCCTGTACTTACTTTTCAGAATCTCTGCATTATAGTGTGCTGCGGCAAATTTCAGGGAATCGTCTGATCTTGTGTCAAAGCTGGAGTGTTCCCTGTTGTGCTGCCAACCTCCTCTCCTCAACTGACATTTGAACATTTTCCAGTATTCTGGGTAAAGTACTGTCATGAGTTCATCCACACTGGACACAGACCGCAACTGCTCTTCCAGGTCTTTGCTTGCATGAGCCTGTCAAAGTAACATGCAAGATTAATTACTTTCTCTAGTACACAGGGTTTGCTGGAAACCAGCCTGAAAAGCAACTCACATGCTGTAAAATAAAAGTTGTGCTCAAAGGGGTCCTCATTATAAAAACTGCTTCTGTCAGTCAATGACAACAGTACTATGTTGACAAATAATGAAATGTTTTGCTTCTTCCACCACTTCTTTATCACCCTTGTAGTTCAAAACATCTGTGTGAGAAAGGAGCTATAGAAGCAAGCCTATACAAACACAGTTTGCAGATTATTAAAAAAACATTTTTATCCTGGAAAGATAAGGTTTTGTGATTAAATTTTGAATGTTTAAACCCCAAAATATTTAAATTATTTTCATGTTATTTAATATCATATACTCTTAAAGTAACACCAAGTTTTTCCTATTTCCCATAGTCACAGAAAATCAAAACACCCAGAAATGCAAAATGAGTTAAGAAAAAAAACCACTCAACAAAACACCAAACCAAGAAACTAATTAATGTTATTTAGTCCCTTTCTAGGGAAAATCTTAATAAGCAATTTTTATTACAAAGCACTAATCCTTAAATCAGTAGGACACAAGGCCTTTGGTACCTTGAAGAATTTAAACCTCACGCTCCCTTGCTGTTTCAGGAGTAGCCTGAATCCTGTATTCTTGCTTTCTTATTCGCTGGCCTTTACACAAACTCAGTCATTTAGAAAACTGCAATTGCAATGAGATTTACATTCCAATTTTTCGCTTATCAGGAAGATTCCTCTGTTTCTCTTAGATGAAACATTTTGCATCAAAGGACTGGGGTTATCCCCTCCCCACCTCTCTCATTCATGAATTTCTGACTTCCCACAAGGAAGGCCAGTATGGAGAGCATTGAAGAACCTTTAGCCACCTTCTCAGCCTCCATGGCCCTTAGATGGCAGTATGAGACACAAAATATAGAGGTACACTTTGTACAACGTGCATCAACTGGCTGGAGACTCTGCAGTTTACTAAAAAACTGTGGCTCTAGTCAAAAAACCACCAGGTTGTAAGACATGTCTAAATGCAGAAATACGAAACATGAACTGAAATTTACAATTTCTTCTCTGACTCCATTACTAACAAAAAATAAACTCCTTCAGTTCAATGATTTTGAACATCACATGAGTAAAACAGGTAGTTCAGAACTAGTCAACCTGAATCAAAACTGCTTCTTGTCTCACAAACAACTATGGGGTATAAAATGGCATGTGTGGTTGCATCGACTCCCTTATCTGGTATAAAATATATCAGAAACACCCCAGGATAATAAAAATTCGCAGAACTCATTTCTGTAAATAGCTATATACAGAACTGTGAAGGTGGTGAGGCACTGGAACAGGTCATCCGGAGAAGTTGTGGATGTCTCATCCCTGGAATAGCTCAAGGGCAGGCTGGATGTAGCTCTGAGCAACCTGGTGTAGTGAAAGATGTACCTGTCCACGTCAGGGGAGCTGTAGTTAGATGACCTTTAAGGTCCATTCCAACTCAGGCCATTCTGTGATGCTATGATTCTAATATCGATTTTAAATTCATTTTACATATCAAATTGTTATGAAGTTAAAAAGGTGTTTTTGTTGAAGCCTTGCTAACCACAGTGTCCTTACTGACTACTTTGTCCTGGAAGGTTTCAACAACCAAGCTACTGTCTCAGAAACGTGCCCATGCAGGTCTTCACCTCTTTCCTTGCCACCATAGGAATGGCCATCCCTGACCCAAGCCATGCAGCAAGCAGTTTCTGGGGACTTTGCCTTCAAATTTAATGGTAACACAGAGAATTTCACTCCCCATCACCCCTGCTGTCCTTGCAGGATGCCACTCAGGGTCTCACTCCGGGGGTCACAGACAAACATCCAAGCTTAACAAATTTGGCTACTTGCTGCTTGCACCTCCTGAGAGGTGAGAAGTGCAGGGCTTGCACAGCCTCACTCCTGCCAAACTGTTTCCAGATAGCGCTGCAGCACATGGCCCTTGAGTAATGGGAAGCAAGCTGCTGCACCAGCACAATGCCAGCATTGCAGATGCACGTCTGCCACGTGATGGGAACGTGCATGGCACAGCGTGTATATCCTGTCACAAGGCCGGGAGCCACTCTGTTATGTAAAAGGCACAGGAATAAAACCTGTGGTTAGCCAGCCAGTAGCTGGTCCTAGGAAGTCCCAGCAGAACACGGAGGTAACATGGAAAGAGAATTCAATCAAAGCCTTGCCACACTTGACAAATCCTTAAAAGCCAGTACAGCACACAGTAGACAAACTGTTGGCTATTGTTGTTGCAGATGTTCAAAGTACAGGCCTGGAGCACCAGGAAAATAAGTAATGAAACTCAACATTACTTTATTTATAAGAAGCCAGGCATGGAGCAGGAAAGAGTGAAATTATTTGAAATAATGCAGGTGGATTAATTCCTCTTTGCTCAAGCAATCAAGTCATGTCTTTTCAGCTAGACACATTTTTTATACATGTATTAAATACATATGAATAAAACTCAAAATATGAAGAAGTGAATGGCTTTAATTAGGCATTGTTTCAAATGTAATGAAGTATTGTTTTATCCTGGATATTCCATAGACCATAGTGCCAAGGCAGCCCTGGTTGTGTGTACAGATAAGGAAGGAGAGGCTGGAGAGCAGCGCTGTGCAAAGGGACGTGGGTGTCCTGGTCAATGACAAGTTGAATATGAGTCAGCAGTGCCCTGGCAGCCAGGAGGGACAACCACGTCCTGAAGGGCATCAGGCACAGCATCACCAGCCAGGCAAGGGATTGTCCCACTCTGCTCTGCACTGGGGCAGGCTCACCTCAAGTGCTGGGGGCAGTTTTGGGTGCCTCAATATATATAAAAAAAATCATCAAGCTATTAGAGAGCATCTAAAGAAGGGTCACGAGATTGGTGAAGGGTCTGAAGTGGCTGGGGACACTTGGTTTGTTCAGACTAAAAGGGACTGAGGGAAGACCTCTTTGTGGTCGTCGTCAGGAGGGAAAGCAGAGAGGCAGGCACTGACCTCATAATGAGATCAGTGACAGGATTTGAGGAAATGGTATGAAGTTGAGTTGAAGGAGGTTTAGGTTGGATATCAGAAAAAGGTTCTTCACCCAGACGGTGGTCATGCACTGGAACAGACTTCCCACAGAAGTGGTCACAGCACCAGCCTGACAGTTCAAGGAGTGTTTGGTCACTGCTCTCAGGCACATAGGGTGACTCTTGGGGTGTCCTGTGCAGGGCCAGGAGTTGGACTCAATGACCCTGATGGGTGCCTTCCAATTCAGCTTATTCTGTTATTCTCTGAAGTTCTCACTTAATATGAACAAGGAGGAAACAATTTCTGGAGCAGATATACATAATTACTTCCAGAAAAATCATCATTATTGATCTGAATTATTTTCTGCTTGGTTTAATAAAATTTACTTGCAAACATGGCTTCAATCCAAATTTACACTGTGGAAAACTTCTGCTCTCTCCCCTCTTCCAATTCTAAAAGGAAAAGAGAAGGAAATACATATATCTGTACTACATACACTACACATAGTGTCCAGAGTTAGGGAACAAAACAAATCACATAAATTATATGATGATTTTTCAATATGCTTACAGTGGTATCTTGAGACACAGATCAACGATCACTTCCTCTACATATATGTAATTTTTTAACTGCAGCAAGTTACTCTCATCTGTGAAAAAATGTTTAGAGGAATATTTGTTTAAGGAACTTGTGATTTAATTTTGTAAAACAGCCAATGTTTTGTTGACATTATCATCAAATGAAATCTTAAGTCTGAATGACTACAATGGTTTGCCCTGCATATAGGATAAGCATCAGACAATTAAGGATGATTAGAAAGAGTTTCTTAATTTTTAACGGAAGAAGTAATCTGCTTCTGTAAATTTAACAGTAGTCTGGTAACATTTTTGATTTTGTGTAAATTTTGATAATTTCACAAAAATATACTGTCTTGGTCCATATCTTTTATTCTTTGCTCTTTCTTAATTATGCATTGGCTTGTAGTATAGGACACTGAATTTACATTGCAAAATAATTTTGAGACATAAACACCTACTTAGAATACATGACATGAATAAAGTAACATCAACAAAAATGCACTAGAGATTAGAGGAGTTCTCAGTTTTCATTCATCTTATGATGACTGTGTAGATTAGTTAAGTTCAGGAAGAAATATGGTAAGTGCAATTACTGTCACCAAGCTCGTTATTCCCAAATGTTAAGTACAAAGTGAGGGGAAGATAAAAGGTAATAGAACATTAACGTAAGTTGTGACAAGAGAAACTCTATGACTTTCAGGACTGAAGAAAGCTTTTTGGTAAATGTAAACAGTCAGTTGATTTTCATATTATTACAGAGCACTCCTGATGAAATCATGGTCCAACTGCTTAATGTTTTATTGGTAATGCATTCTGGGAATCCATGTTCTACATTAAGAAGGAAATGGGAAACAGTGCCAAGAGTGATTGCACAGGAAGAAGTTCTCTCTATCCCATGCTTTCTATTTTCTTTGTATTTTCAAGTCAGTTAAGGGATTGGGTTGTTTTTTTTACCACCACCACTCCCTTCATAAATGTTTATCTCCATTCCTTGGCTGACCATTCTACTGTTTTTTGCCATTTTTACCTATTACCAAGGTTGTCCTGCATGAACACCTAAAAATGCTAGAACGTATATTCTAAAGCAAGACACTGATTAAAACTTTGACTAGCCAAACTCTACATGGGTGATATTAAGCAAAATAACCTAAAAACACAAGAATGAATGGAGAACACAATAAAGATACACTTCTCCACTTCATTAATTTCACATTTTTCACGAGGAACAGGGGAAATGACAGATACATATAAATAAAGGTGTAAAGCTTTATAATAAGTGCTCTCCTGATATTATTTATTTAACTTCACAGCATTTTGTTCTATCAAAATACATTTTTCACCATGTGGCTTTTCATTACATGGTATTTCCACTTTTTCATACAATTAGGGTTTGCAAGGGAAAGGGCAGGATACCAAACAGGCTCTATATCCATTAACGAAGTCAAACATATAAGAGATTTTCCATGCATTATACTACTTATCTTTCCTATGTCCCCAGTGTTTGCCTCTATTATTAATAACAAAGGTCAGAACACTTAATATTTGGCAGCATGCTTGACACATAATTGATGGTGCAATATGCTATAATGGTACTTTATGTATCTGCTCTGACAACAGTTGTCAGCTCGTTTAATTTTCAAGGATTTTGTGGACAGTGCTTAATAGGAAAATTCTATCTATAAACCCCTCCATTTTTAAGATGCTTATATTCTGTATTTATTGATTGACTAAAATGTATTAAAATCAAGTATTTAAATCTGAATGTTGAAATTCTTTGTAAGGAAATGGAAATATTGCAAGAGAAAAGTATTTATAAACACTTCACTTGCATAATAATTTAATGCAATTTTCATGTATTTCAGTGCTAGGTTTTTTGGAAGTTGATGCTAGTAAAAAAAAAAAAAAGGAAAAATTATTCTAATTAAAAATTGTGGCTATAGTTAAGAACTAAATTCAACTTTTATGCCCACTTCTATGGCCTTGCTAGAAAAGCCCTAATTTCCATCTCCCATGCATCCATTTGTCACCAGCAAACTTAGGTGACTGTAGTTGCAAACTGTTAAGTTACCATTCAATACAATAACAAAACAGTGCCTTACAGAAGCCAAACAGTAACAGTGAACATAAACTTTATTTCACATCACTTCAAAGAACTAGAAAGACCACCACAGTTCATTAATATGAACTAAATCAAAACATAAGTACAGCAGAGAGATTAGAATCAGTCTCTGCTCTAAAAAGCCTACAAAGCACATCAGACAAACATAAAAAGTAACCAAGTACAAAATAAATAAATAAAACAGTCTGAACTGTATTATGCTTTAAGTGACTTCTATTCACTGTGGCATTTTAAATACTAAGAATAACATCAGGGGAAGAAAACAAATAAATGGGAGGAGTGAGGTGAGAGAATGCACAAAGGAGGCAAGGAAATGAGTTTAGGAAGAAATTCAAATGAGAATTTGCTAAGAAGGAAGAAAAAGACATTGGTTATAAGGATAACCTAAAGACTACAGAAGTTTCACTTTTGTATTATACATCACGTCTTTTTTCTCTTGTTTTGACCATTTTTTGAGACCAAGATGCATAAACTGCTAGAAAATCATCCTAGGCTCATACTATTTATTATTGCTCCTCCTCTTTATAAGTACGAGTATTTAAGCTGAGGTAGTAGGTAATGTAAAATTTCCAAGTTAAGGGAAATTCAATTTCATGCATGTCAGCATTTTTAGGGTAACATTTTATTTAGATATTCTTAGACAATGCTGGAAAATATATCTAAGTTTATAGATTTGTACAAAAGTACTTACGTCAAGTCCTTTAGTCAAACATTTTGCTGCTGCTGAAGTACTGAAACACGCTTCTTGGCTGGTACTTATTCTTCAAGTACCTGCATTCCTCAGTGGTTCTCAACCCTCACTAAAAAAATGCCAGTACTTTCATATATTCAATGGGAATTACTTAGGAAAATACCTTTTTTTTTTTAATCTGAGTTTGAATTCCCTGGGAAGCAAAGAGGAAAAAAAAAATCTAGCTGCTTTCTAGGGCAACTCTGTAGGCTGCTGCCCGATTGCTTTAGAAACTCATTTTGGACAGCCAGTTCTCACAGGTTTCTACAAACTTGGGCAATTAATACCATTCCTGATTATAACAGAGAACAGTTTTGAGAAAGAGGATTTGTGGCACCTTAGCTAGACTCTTTTTTTAGAAGCAATTTCACAACTAGATTATAGTAACAGGAAGGGTTTTGTTCTCACACACTTCAGCCTGCTCTTTAAAGTCTGCACCAAAGCAGCAGATTTGTGTTCCTAAATCCCTGCAGACATTTCTAGGAGTATAGCAAATTGTAATTGGAAGATAAAATACAAAAATCAAACCCATTATCAATAGACTTAATTCACTATTCGGGAGCTTTCACTAGATAAGCCCACAAACGTTAAAGGCTGCAAATATGTGGGATAACCATTTTCTGTCTAAGTGCAGCTGCATCTGGATTGTTTAATTGATTCAAAGGCTTGTACTGAAGCTTCCAGCTAGCATTACAGATAGATTTGGAATCAATAAGGATTTGGATTATTGCTGCTGAAAGGCTTACATCTGATTAAATCTTGGAGACATCAGGCAGCGCAATCTGTACCAGATGAGATTTGTGCATTATTTTCCTGGTCATCAGCATCTCCAGCGACCAGTGGTGACAAATGTGTGGATGGCCATACACAACCAGATGCATGATGAGAAGAAAGAGGAAACCCTTCGTAAGCAAAATGTGTGAAAAAAAATAAAGGGCAAGAGTGTGATCATTGCTGGGATATCAAGGTGATTAACAGGCAGAACCCTGCCAGAAAGGAGACAGCCAACAGAATGAGAATGTCAGTGCCCTCTGCAATGCAGCCACTGCAGCCAGCGAGGTTCTGGTGCTGATTGCGTGCGCTCTGTCTACAAGACATCTGGGTTGATGTCAGATGGCAGTTTTATAGAATTTGACACATTATAAAAACAATATGTTCATTCTGAATACTTTCAAGCAACTTTTAACTAACATTGATGAAAGCAAAGCACACAGTTTTGAAAAAGAAAAAACAAACTTGCTCTTCTACTAGAAATGCTCCTCATTATAAGAGCTTACTCTCTCAGAAAAAGATAAAATCCCAGTTAAAACTTTTTAAAAATATGGTCTGAATAGTGCTGTTTTTTCAAAATACCCTGCAACCTCCTGTTTTCCTTTCAGCAATCACATGTATCCCATCAAAACCAATACAAAAGAATAAACTATCAGGCCTTTCAAAGAAGGTTGCTTATTCTCAGCTTACCTTTCACTGGCATTACTTCTATTAACACCTGCCATTAGCTTTGTAAAGAAAAAAAAAATCAAACAAATACAGAGTCTTTTTTTGAAGAAAATGATTAATGTGGCAACACAGCCACATAAGCTGCCATCACTTGAGCAAGGGCAACACTTGCAGTGAGAATCAAAAACTTTCTCAGTATTAAATTGAGAGTTACTAAGTGAGAGGTAAGGTGCAGCCCCTTATTTTAATCTGAACGCCACCACATTCTGAGACATGGCTTGAACACAGTACCTGTGGCACATGAAAACATCCCAGACCCTAATTAGTCAGTGAGTAGGAGCTATGTAGAAGTGAATGGCTACAAGAAGGCTGTAGATAGATTTTACATCATGCTTTCTATTCTACAGGTCAATCATTCGTAAAAAAGGTTACACTAAGGGCAGGAATAATAAACTGCGCATTTGTAAGAACATTTCTGAGTTATGCTGAACACATAGGTTCTCACTGTGATGAGACTATTTAGTTTTCAATTCAACACCTTTGCTTATTCTTGAATTTTTGAAAACATATTAATTTATAGACAAATCATATCATTGTTGAATAACTTCTGTCACTACTAACTTTCCTTTCCACCATGTTTTTAAAATCACTATTTGAAACACTGAGCAAATATAATTAATCCATGGTCTAAATATTTAGCATCAGGTCACAGAAATTTCATGAATTAATTATACTTTTTAAATGGTTCATAAAGCAAATAATTTCACAGGCCATGAAACTAGATCATTGAATTTCAAAGACAAACTTGAACTTTATTCCTAAACAAATGTCTTAATCTGAAAGGACATGATTTCTGTTTTGTTAAACAAATCTCAGACAGTTTACAGATCTGTACAGAAATATTAATTACAAGACCACCTACTTTGTCACTATTTCAAAAAAATATTCCAGCCATTAACACAACATACTAGTTAAAAATCAACAAAAAATGAAAGGATAATGAACAAGTTATAACACAGCTATTCTAGCTGCAAAATCTTAGTTTTAAATTATCACAAACATGTTTTATATACATGAAAGAGGAAACACAATGATCCTCAGAAACCTGTGCATTTCATTAAATTTTAGGGTTTCTAAGTATGTGCCATTAAAATTACATTATTATTGGTTTATGCTATTTAGCATCTTTTTTTTTTTCAGTTCATTTGACACAAGTCTATTTAATAAGCCAAAGTAACACACCAGACTAATATATCAGACAATTTTGGAAACTAAGATATTAAATAGTGAGATTTCATTAATAAAAAAAGTACCTGAAGCAGCTTTTATTTTTGTTATCAAGCTATAACTTAAACATTTTATGTAAAGGATCTTTGCTAGTCCAGGCCAAAGAAAGATTTCAGCTGCATTTTTTTAACCTGAGTTGGTGTACAATTCAGAGGACCTGCTACCCAGAACCACTTGTACCTAACCTGATAATTTGTGTTGGAAATTTGTTCCACTCTGAATTCTGTGTGAAACATCCTTTGGACCACAATTTGACACCTGTTACAGGTAAGTTATACAGAGGCAAACCCATTCATTTAGACATTGAGCCTGTAAGAATTTTTTTTCCTTTTTGCTTTCCCTGATTGGCTAATTTCATTGAAAACTACAGGATAAAAAACAATAGTTCTGTGAAGCTGTCACATCTGTTCTGAACAACGGGGAGGAAAAAATTTTTAAAAAACCAACAAGGGTCTTTGATCAAAAAAAGAGAAATAATGCTTGTGTATCACTAGAGGAGAAAGCTTATTGTACCATGTAAAACCTGACAGGAATTAAGAGATTTGCCAGCAAGGAATGAGAGATAGGGAAAGGCAAACGAAACCTTGAGAATGGCAAATCCAAGAACTAAATTGAGGCTTGGTCACAATTCCCTTTCATGCAACTAAAGCAGGAGAAATGTATGTTGCCCATTATTTTTGGCTTAAATTATCCTGAATAGCATATTGTACAGCAATGTTACTTAAAAAGGATCAGGGAACATCAGCAGTATTAAAACAGACCCTAATTTACACTGACAGGACATAGAGTAATCCAATGCTGAACACAGTGTGCTATCAGAAGAGGTTTTTGAATGAGGCTTGACTGCAGAATGAAGTTATTGCAAGAAGCATGCCCTGAGGTACCAACTTCCATTGAATGGCAAGAGGACCTATAACCCCTGATGGAAGATACAATACTGCATCTTGAAATCCATGATAATTGCCATTAGTTAAAACTTGCCCTATGCCACCTTGCTGAGCTGCCTCCATTCTTGCCAGGCCCAGAAACTAATGAAAAATAAAATAGATTTACATGGATTATATATATTAAAAGGAAGCATAGAGCGAGCAGGAGAAAGGGAGATAGAGGCTCTAGTTATTCCAAGTCTGTGGGAAGATGTAAGGAAGATGTTTAAATTTAAGCTAAGCATAGGCAAAAGACTTACTTTTATATTTAAATATTTACTCATGTTAAGTTTTTTATCTGCTCTTAGAAGTCAACAATTTTTAAATTAAAAATGGTTTTGTATCATTGCATGTTGTAGTCACTTAGAGTCTTGAACAGAAGAACTTTAGGTAAAGAAACCCAGTCAGGTTTGTTACATGAAAACAGGAAAGGGAGAAGAGATAAGGGAGTAGAAGTGGGTTAGTACTATGACTATGTAACACCAGTCACCAACTCGGAGACTTCATTCTTCAGCGGTAAAGGTATCTTGAGATGAGGGACTCTAATACAAAAAGTAGGGAAAAAAACAACAAAAGGCTCTCTATTTCCTGGAAAAAAAAATAGATCATATTGTTTTCATCATCTTCAAAACCAAAGGTTCTAGAGGTT
Source organism: Petroica traversi (assembly GCA_025920805.1). NCBI lineage: Eukaryota > Metazoa > Chordata > Aves > Passeriformes > Petroicidae > Petroica > Petroica traversi. Next base: position 682,148 of record JAHLSL010000015.1, read on the forward strand.
TTTTTAGATTTTAGCAGGAGAAAGTGGCAAAGCAGGAGAACTATGCAGAGAGAAATTTCAAATTCTCCAGCACTACAAGCAACCTTTCAGGAAGTGCTTTTTCAAGCATATGAAACCACTTCCCTCAAGACAATCTGTATAGATTACTTATAATGGTTTTTATATAAAGCCATGATGGAGTTATGGGCACACAAAAATAATGCAGCAGAAGGGTTCCTTTGACTTTTTTCCCCAGTAGCTTATTGCACGTACCACAAAGTGCACACACATCTTTACAGGATTGCAGTCCTGGACACTGGAATTTTAGACACACACTTAGTAATATCAAGAGTCCATTGTAGTCACTGAAGTCACCAATTACAGGACCAGACCACGAAACAACTTCTGTTTGTTCTTGCATGTTTCTAGCTTTTCTTTTATTGAGAACTCCAATTTCCTCAATGCTTTAACAGCAGCTCTTTTCAAACAAAGTAGATTCAGACACAAGGAACACATGTCTCATTAGAGTAACTGGCAGTGAGAATGACATTTCTGGTATGCTGAATTAAATTTTACTTCAAAAGAAAGTGTTTTGTTTATTTTCAAATTTATCTGAACTAGGATTGCAAAAGAAGGAAAAACGTAAATGAATTTTAAGGACATTTTGTTTCATACTGAAATGGCTCTAAAAAAATCTGGAGAGCAATTATTAATTTAGCTTTATAAACATGCATGGCAGATGCTATTACATATTTTTATTAATTTAACTAGAAGATATTTCTGACATCTCACACATTTATCTCCCATGCTCTCTTACATTTAAGAAAAGTCAAATAGCTGCCACTCTCAATTACAAGTGGCAAAATTGAGCAGCATCTATAAAATTCCTGTTTTTTTCCTGAGAAGGAAAGGAACAAAGAATTTGCTGTTTCAAAAGACTAAGATTACAGAAGTGTTGCCTTAATATGACTCTTTGCTATTCATTTGTCATTTGGGCCCATTAGAACTTAAACTATGGCATAATTGTATTTCTTTTTTGAGATGTCATTAAAATTGACTGTGAATTTAAACAAATGTGCCCAGATGCTCTGGGTACAGCTAATCACGGGCACAAAGGCCCAGTCAAGGTCAGGCTGCAACTTTGTCTCTAATTGCCCGGTTATACATTCCTTGCTCAGGCAAATCTTCTACTGACTTCAATGGGATTTTTGTTTAGTGAGGATTACAGGATTCAGCCTCCTAGCTTAACTACTGCATCTATGCATCACTGTGGGTAATGTTTCAGTCCCTACTGGTACAGTATCTGGAGTTTTACAAGCCCTCAATATGTTGAGCTTTTTAAGACTTTTACCATCCCAAAGCCTTAAAACATAGTTTCCAGGTTTTTTTTATCCTTTTCTTTTTTTGGCTCTTCCATGGTTAACACTACTGGACTTTAAAACAAAAAGTTACCCAGAAGCCCATGGTTGTCTTACTGCTGTTATATTTTTCATTTCAAACATGCTAATTTGCTTTCTAAACCTATTGACCTAACTACTATATCAGCCATTCTGCTAAAACACAAAGACAGTAGGTTTCCTACTCCTTCTCTTAAATTCTTGGTTACATTTCAGGTCCTTATTAAAGCAATCTGGTGATTTTTACATGATCTTACCAATGCCCATAATAGCTTTTGTTGACTTCTCAAAACATTTTTGCTTGCCACAGCATATTTATAGAATTAATTCCCAATTCCATTTTTTTAACATGTTTACATCAGGTTGCCTGCAGTCTTCCTAGTTTACCCCACAACATATGCTCATGAAACATTTTTTCATCATTATGCAAACACTACAATCTAGACAAAGTGCATGCCATCATTTTTTATCAGACCAACTGAACAATTCAAAGACAAGGGTGTTTCTATATTGTCAGTTCAGGCCTGTTGGTCTCTTCCTCATCCAAACTGAACACATGAGGAAACCCAGACACAGCTGACAGGACAGTTCACTCAAGTGCCCGATTCTAACAGCACAAAACGTAACACCATGAGCTCGTCCCTAGCTCATCCCAGCTGCTCTAGCAATAAAAAACCCACTTTGTCACCTCCCAGGGCATATACTAGGGCCCCTGCAGTATCACACTGCACAAACACCTTTCCAAGGGGCTGAAACACTTTGACAATTTACAATCCAAAATATACTCAAAACCCCCAACAAAACCAAATTCCTCTGCACCGATGGACCCTCCAAAGCAACAAAAACAGTAGTTATGCCACAGAGACATTAAACAGGAGCTGAGAGTACTAACAAAATGCTCTGTCAAGTCTGGGTGCTCATCATGCTCTGGGCAGCACTGAGATTGGGTGGACATTTCCAAGGGGCCTGAGGGCTTGAGGTAGCTCTCTACTAAACCCACAAAGCCCATCCAGAAGTAGTTTTTTCTTCCTTAAGAAATGCCATGAACATAAGATAAATGTGATGCAACCATTGTCAAAATCTTGATTAACTCCTAACACCTCCCAAAGTAAAACCTGGCACAGGGGCTCCCTGGAAAGTGAAAACAGATCAAGGGAAACTACCGGACAGCACATGTAATTTACAGCTCAGTATCTTCTCCATGCAAGTCCTATCACAAGGAAGCCAAGCAGCTTCAGTGGGCTACAGTTTAGTCTTACCAACTTTATTGACACATATTAAATACCTGTTGCATTTCTGTATTTACCAGATAAATTTTTACGAAATGGGCTTTTCTCCATACTCCCTCCCTGTACAAGGTCTTTGTTGAAACTGTAGCTTCCTCAAGCTCTCTGACCCCTCCCTGTATTCTAAACTGTCTGCTGGATTAAACAGAAAACCATTAAGCACATCACAAACTTAGCCTCTGCTATTGCACACATTTCAAGCAAAATACCAAAAATAACCCAAACAAAGCTGATCAGGTAGAAAACCAAGCACTTACTGGTCTTACCATTGGAAAACATTACTTGACAGTCTCACACCTTCTGAACTCCCTCACACTTGTCATCCTACCTCAGGTCACACTGTCTATACTTGTGCTCTCAGTGACATCTTCTCCATTTTTGCAGCACAATACTTTTGACAGAGATGCAGAAAAATAGGATCTTATGTTAGAGAAATACATACCTCCTTAATGCATTGTCAAGAAAAATTTAACTTTTTTTTTCTTCTGATTAGAAAGATGCACTGCTGAGCATTTGATATTTTTATTATGTTAAACAATTAGATTTTAAGCCTATAAACTTTCTCTATACCCAGGCCCATGGTTTTTAGCTCATGAGGGTCTTTGGGTAACTTCAAATGTTTCTGTTAGCCTCAATTCTAAATATTAATTTCTGACTCATGAACAACACATCAACTGTGAGCCACACTCTGAGAAATTTTGAGTTCACTGAATATTCTCTGATGAGAGGCCAATATTCACAGGTTTTTAATTTACTGTGATTTGAACAAAATTCCAGATAAAAGATAAAGAATTGCTTGCATGAGGATCACAAGCTATCACAAACTAAAGTGACACACTGGGTAACACATATTCATTTAGTTAAAAAGTCTCTAGTGAGTTGCAAGCAGCAGCAAATATATAATTGCTGCTCAAGGTTTGCAGTTTCTGTGACATCACTATGTGAGTGATAAGAATACCATTTAATGGGGTCCACTTTCAAGGTTACCTTATGCTCCAATAGAGTCTAAAACATTCACTGCCAAATGACATCCAAACTGGTATTTTTCATGCTTGAAAGGCACATGCTAGTCAGAAGATTTTATCAGCTATTTACTTTAAATGCAAAAAAGCACTTAACTCCCACTGACAAAAAAGGGATGCAAACTCGGTGAGTTTAGGACACTGCTGCAGTTAGCAGCTGCTAGACCCATAAGCAGAAACAGCAGTTAACTTTTGGGGCTCAAGCTCCAGCCTGACCATTGCACTCTTTTTGCCCCAGCATACACGGTCACAGTAAAGAGCACAGGTAATTGCCAAATGAGGTACAGATCCTGCATGCTCGTGGGCTTGGCATAAGGACCTCTTAGACTTCAGTATCATGGTGCTCTGTCCCATCAAATAAGGGAAGATGGACAACAGAACCAGCACAGTGATGCAGTTCTAAGTCTAGACTGCTGTAATTTAAAGGAAAGATGTGTTATCTCACTATCCTCTATGTAAGCAGCGTGTAGCTCACACATGGAGAGCATGAATTAGAACTGGACAATCCAAATTTTGGAAGGTAACAAAGTGCATGATACCCTGCTAATAAGTGCATGTTTTTAAACTGATACACTAAACAATGTCTTTTCTGTGAATTGAAATTCTTGTGTGTCTTATTTTGACTTTCTTTCAGAAAAGCCTGCACTCAGAAAATAATTCTCTGAAGAGTCCAGATACATACTTTCCATTCTCAGCCTTTTTCAGATTTTAAACAAATACTTGGCTTTTAAGGATGGACTCCTATTCTCTGCAACCACATGTAGCTGGCTTCCTGAGCTCAAATGTCAACATTTCCTCAGAGCATTTCTTACATGAGTTGCCTAAAACTCCCCACCACCATCTTTAAGACCAAATAACAGGTGCATTAAAAAGCCTCCCAGCTCCAACTGTCAAAGCTATTTGTGCTTACTGATTCTGCCCCAGATAGACTCCAGTGCTGCCAAACTCAGCACACTTCCTAGGGCTAAGCACACTTGAAGGTAGTTTTGAAGAGCACATCCACATTCCTTACATGACCAGCAATGTTTTATGATACTCTCCCTGCACAATATTAGTACAAAAATCGCATAATAATCAAATTATCACCCAGGAACTGCAGGAAATACATGGGAAAGGGAGCAATACTCAAAGTCTTCAGTTCCTACAGCTTTGCCCAGTGCAGGTACAAAAGACCAGACACACTTCATATCAAGTCAGTGAGATGACCCTGTCAGGCAAACATCACTAGCAGACAGAATTACACCCATTTAGTAGCATCTCCAAATTTTAACGCACAGAACTTCTGAGAGAAACAAACAGAAAGTGGTCTTTAACTGATTATACCAATATTCCTAACAAAGGGCTTTACATCTGCTAATAAAAGGTAGAAGTTATACTTGTTATCATATCCTGAATCAGAAAGTATATTATGTCAAAAAGATGTTGATTTGCCATTACTTTTAAGGTGATTGCCTCAGGATTTATACTTAATTTGGTTTTCAGAAAGCATGAGCTATTCTAGATAGAAACAGATGTCAGAATTTGCATTGTCAGACAGAAAATATGGCACATTATTCTAAAAAAATAGCTTGCTTATGATTTCTTTTTTTTCAAAGAAAAATTAAATAGACAATTCAGGAGAATCAAATCCAGTAATGGTATAAACGGCATAAATGAATATATAGTTATGTATGTGCTCTTTCATGATTTCAGATTTATCACAGTGTAGTATACGGCAGTATTTTTGTTAAGTAAGGGCAGAGTTAAAAAAACTTAGAAATAGAATTTTCATTTTAAAATCTCCCAAATGCAGATTTATGAGCCTGGTTGGGAGGGGGGAATGTGTGTGGTTTTTGTTTTGGGGAGGTTTTTTCATTCATTTTTACTTGTTTTGTTTGCTTGCTTATGGTAAACTAGTACTTGGTTACTCTCTAATCCTCCTAGAATACCAGATTAGAAACATCCCCAGTAGTCATCTACTCCAACATCCCCATCAAACTTCCAAAGACAAAAAAATTCACAGTCTCTCTACAAAACTAATTCTATGACTTAATTATCCCCATAGAAAACATATTTTCCCCCTTATCTATGGAGGCCTCACCTGTTTCAACATATGATCATTGTCTCTTGTTGTCAGCCTGGGCACCTCAGTGAGAAGCCTGGCTCCATATCTGAAGAGAAAAACAATTCTGGTCCAGTCCTTTCAGACCCTTCTCATAGGGTCAGCCCATCTTGGTGGCCCACTGCTAGGCTCAGTCAAGTTTATTAACATCTTTCTTGTATTTTTTCCCCTTTTGCCTGGAAACAAAGCACAGTCCTCCACACATGGCTTAATAGTCAAGTAGAGGCCAACCACTTGGCTCAATTTGCTGGCCATGACCCTCTTGAGAGAGCCCAGATGCTGTCAGTCTGCATGGCTGGCAGGGCGTAATACTGGCTCATGTTCAGCTTAACCATCCACCAGGAGCCCCAAAGTCCTTTCCCACAGAGCTGCTCCTCAACCACTGAACCTCAGCCTCTATCACTGCAAGGAACTCTTCCATCCCAGGTTAAAGACTGCATTTGTCTTTATTGAATCTCATCAGATTCCAGTCAGCCCATTTTCCCAGTGTACCTGTGTCCCTCTGAATGGCAAACCTGCATGGAAGTCTATCAGCTTCCCTGCCTCCACACCTCCAGTTCACTGCTATCCAAAAACCATGTGAGGGTGCGCTCTGTCTCACCACCATTCTTCTCTCACCACCACCCTCTTCTGTAACTCTCAAAGATACAAAAAGGTGGTTATACCACAGTAACACCAAGGTTGTGGGTTTAATCCCTGTATGGGTCATTCACATAAGAGCTGGACTCAACGATCCTTTTGGATCCCTTCCAACTCAGAACAGCATGTGAATCTGTGACTGCAGTAGAACAGGACAAATCCCAGGAGAGAGCTCTCATCCACAGACCTAGTAATTTCATCAGAGACTGTGATCAGATTAGTCAAGCATGATTTACCCTTGGCATTCACAGTCTGGCTTCAAAAATATCCCATTTACCAGTTCTCTAATTAAACCCAAAGTTGGCTCTTTTCAAGGGCAGGATGATATTCTGCTACTTGAATTCCGCACATGAGCTTCAGTAATTCACAGTTGCTACAAGCCAAGGCTGTCTTTAATTATTGCTTTCTTGGCCAGCTCTTTATTCGTGAAGACTCTCTCACTCAGATATATTGCACCCTCATTAGCGTCCTTTTGACAGTCTCCAGAAACATCCTGGGCTGCTTTTATGTATTGCCCTTCTAGCAGGCAGAGGGAAGGCTAAAGTCTATCCCAAGAACAAAGGTCTCAGAGCTGCTTAAATATGACGTTGTCCCATTCTCATACTAAGCAAGTGATCCCTAAAATACACTCATCATTATGACACCCATGCAAGCCCCTCCTCTGATCCTAATCAACAACAAACCTATCTACTCAAACTGCTTCTTCTTGCAAAGGAAAACCCCCATTCCTTTCTTCCCTGCCAGTCTTCCTACATACATCCATCACAATTGTTCCAACAATGCCTTATTGATGGGTCTGCATGCAGGGGTCTGTCTCCTCCTGATTGATTCCTAGGTTGTGTGCATCTTTCTGCAGGCAATTCTTCCCTGACAGTCTATAAACCAGAAGATTTATGTTTTGCTTTGGAGTTGTTCTTCCTCAGATTTGACCATCTGCTGATAGTACTTTTCTGTCTGTCATCCAAATTTTGATTCTTTTCTTCCAAAATTTTTTTCCTTCTCTTTAAAATCTGTTCCATCCCTCTTGACACCAGAAACAAAGCATTAATTAAAAAGCATGTACAGACAATCTCACGAAGTTTGTCTGTCAGCTATCACACTTTCAAATTAGCACTACTACTTTGGGAAAAGCTGTACTGCTGTAAATAAAACTTATGAAAAACCTGTAGAAGTGTATGCAATAACATGTTCAATCAGTATATGTAGGAAATGGAAGGAAAGGTTTTATCCTAGCCAAACAAGGATAAAATCTCATCTAACACAGTGAGTTTAAAGACCATAACTGAATACTGAAAATATTATCTGGAACAGAGCAAACAGCCACCTAAACATATATGCTATACACATAAACAGCTATACTGCACTGGTACTCCAACCATCTTCTTTAAAAGTTACCCTAGGAATACCTACAGATTGGAGTACTGAGATTGCCTAACAACTTCATTTGACACAGGATACACTCTGGATCAGAATAGCCAGGAGGTGCAGTTGATTCTCTTGATAGACATGAGGCCTTGACAGAAAATATTTCCTAAGACAAAAAAATCAGCAGGGCCTCAGTTCTGCTGAGGATATTGACCAGCAAGACACTGAAACATTAATCAACAATGAGGATCACCAGCCTCACATCTTAAGCTACAGTTCCACTTTCTTGGCTAAGCCTGCAAAAGAGTTTTAGAGAGGAACAATACAAGCTCATTACAGGCTACCATTCATAAGAAGTGTATGCAGTTTCTCTTCCAGCAAGTCAACTGACTGATGGTAACTTCATATTTGTTTAGCAAATGGAGGTCACTAAAAAAAACCAAGATGTTATTCACCCCACAGTTAGTTCAAAAAAGCTCTGAGAGGAAGAATAGACACGTATTTCAACATGCTGGAAAAAAAAGTGTTAATGTTGACTACTGAATGAAAGCTCCATCAAACAACTCCCACTGATGGGTTACTGCTATAATATTGTAAAAAAAAAAAAAAATCACTTGCAGTTCCTCCTAAAAAAACCCAAATTTCCAGTTGAGAAGTTTCACCCAGACATAATTCTGAGTGCATCTTCTTTGAATTAAACTAAAGAGGTAATGCATAAGGTGTAAATAAAGTCATATACATATCTCCAGGGCTAGAGTACAGATTAGCCTTCATTTAAAATTTATTTTTCAAAAAAGCTGCTACAAAACACCAAAAAAGACTGTCTATTCCTAGGTGATTATTCCTATATTTATATAGACTCTTAAGCAAGACCATGTAACAGTTAAGTATACATATTGCTTGAGTAGAGAAACTTCTTTTAGAAGCTAGATCATAGCACAGGAAACCGCATAGAGAAACCAAATATGCAGGACCAAAAGATGCTGTGTTCCTCACCATTCCATGAAGCTTTTCCTCAAAATGCAGAGAAAAGAAGATTTTGTACATTATAAAATTGCTATACTAAAATCATCATTGTTTCTATAGATAAATTCTGCTCCTTTTTAAACCTGGACAGAAAAGGCAACTCAACTCCTTTGCTAGAAATGCCTGCAAATCAAAAAACATAACTGAAGGAGCCATTCTATCTTTCCAGCTGTTGTGACCAGAGCTACACTGATTTTAGTGGAGTTGAGACTATTACCAGCAGCTGAAGATCTGGCCTTTCAATTTAAATTCTGTCTTGACTTTGAGTAATTCTGTTGAGGTCACTAGCACAGGGTTACTCAGGACATAAATTTGCCCCAAGGGCTTTTGTTGCCTGAGATATATTTATATTACATTAATGTATAAACAGAAAATGCCTAACAAGTTCCAGCAAAGCAATTAATGTAATTAGTTTGCAACTTGTGCTTAGGTCTCTCAAGGGTTACTGAGGGTCAAATTAGGGAAACATATTTCTGAAAAGTACAGGTCCTAAAATAACAAGGTTTCAGTTTTCATCTCTATGTGGTAGCACCTCTGCATTTTGACTTCTAATAACTTTTTAAAGAGTAAACAGATGCAAATTAAAGAATAAAATACATCTGAAATGATGGAATGTCATATTTAAAAGCAAATGGTAATTTTGTGTGTTTCCAGAAACAAAAATACTTTAGTTAATTTCCATTTAAACTCCAGAACATCATAAATATACAAATAATTACAGAAGTAAGATTTTTTTCCATGTATTCTAAAATAGGAAAACAAATAGGCAAACAAAAAGTAAGTATTGTCTACTTTGTACTATCTATAACCTCTCCTCATTTTTAAGGAGTTTAAGGTTCAGTAAAACATCCACCATATGAAGCACACACAGGTAGCAGGCTTGGATCTAAACATTAAACATGATTGAACAAGAGCAAGCTGTTTAAGAAACGGATGCCACTTGTCATACACATGAACTGGGGAGCAGTGTCTTCCTTTAGAAGTAACATGGTTTCATTTAGAAAGGCAGAAGTTATGTAACTTGAAGGTTGAGAAACACTCTAAGACACTCATTATCTATAAGAATGCCAGGGAGAATATTTTTTTTATTAACTAAACCTGTCTGAGAACCCTAAACAGCCACTAAAATATAATTAAAATAAACTATCAAAGGTCACCATGGACCATTTGTTGATTTGGATAACAACAAAGGCAGATACCAGCCGCTGATAACTCTCATTTATTGAATTTATTAACAAGCTGCAGGAATGTGCTTGTTGCATTACATGACTATGCATATTGAACAATTGCTTTATTTCAACTTCACTTTCTTCCATTTTACATAGTTCACAACCCTTTACACTATGCAAACACAACATTTTATTTTTAGACCCTGCTATGTCACACATGACATTTATCAACAGATCAATTAGTTACAGAAAGCTGAAAAGAAAGAGTACGGAAATGCAGTCTCCTTGGGGGCTAAAGAAACCAGATAAATCATGAGTTTACTACAACTACTTGTAGCATGTAGCTCACTAGATTTATCTTACAGTACCTCAAAACTCAGAATTTTTTCATGCCAAATACGTAAATCTGTTATTTAACGGTTGCTAACAAAGCAGGAACTTTCCAAGTGGAGATAAAAAGGAACAGAATAGTCAAATCTGACTGAGTTCTATTAACAAAAACGTGATGCTTCCATATACAGCTTAAGTACCAAGTGATGCGAGCAGCCAAAACCACATCAGCTTTAATGGAGAAAGACAGAAATACGTATTTCTGAAGCATGGTCAAAAATGGAAAAATGCTTTTGATCTAGCTCTTGAAGGATAATAAACACTGACAATACACATTTGGGATGCTGCTCTCAGGTTCCATTACAGTATTATAGTGCAATGTTTCTAATTTGTTTGTGTAGATGTATTTCTAATTTGTAACTGCAAATACAAAGTATTTTGAATTAAAAAGGAATTCAAGCAAGTCAGACAGTTCACACTGAAATAAAAGGAAATATTATTGTTTCCGATTTACTGAGCAGTAACAGCTGGCACTTATTATGTCTATGTACTACATCAATCACCAAAAACACAAACTCCAATAAATCTACCTTATGTCCTTACCAATATAAAGCTGTTTTTCCTTTCCTAGACCAGATTGCTAGCTTATGTAAAGTGGCACAGCTCTAAATCCATCCCTCTATGTTCTAATCAGTTCAAATTATGTACCAGACACAAATTTATCTAGTTTAGCTTTTACAGATGGGGGTGGATTTTGATCTTTTTGTTGTTGTTGCTTTATGAGGTTTTTGTTTGGTTTTTTTTTATTATTTTTTTTACCAAGTGATTGACTTCCACACAGAGCATTCTTACATGAGACAAAGTACCAGTAAATCAGAGTATCAGCAAGTACTGTTGGTTTTTTTTTTTTTCCAAAGCTCTATCTTCAATAGATGCCAATTTGTGCATCATTATCTCTACTACAGCATGTGTTGTTTTTAAACAGACAATCTACTGCAACTGGATAAGGACAAGAATAAAAAGAATACAGGCAGTGGAAAGAACTTTAACCACAGAAAGATGAGTAGGACTTGGCCTCTCCTGATCTGACCACCCAATGTATGGGACATCAGTACTGAGAAACAAACGTGCTTTAACTTTCCCATCTGACGAAGAAAGAATGAGGCAGAACAGATTGTCCAGCAAGCTTCTGTTAAGTGCTTATCACAATTTTCAGAGCACCCAGAGGATAGAGCAAACCACTGGAGAGCAAACATTTCTGAAGTCTACTCAAACTCCATGGGAGGACTTAATCCAGAGTGTGAAGAAGAAAATAGTTTTCCATTAAATAGAGCATTAACTTTCAAAGGAAAGTCTATCTTCTGCCTAATCAGGAAAGGAGCAACTTACAGACAAATGGTGATGAGAAGACATATTTATGTCTCAGTCTTTACATTCATGTTTAAAAAAGGTCAGTTGCAACCAGGCAGCTGACACGGCTAACAGAGTAACAAAGGGCTTCAACTAATATGGGGAAGTATTCTACTATGTGCTGTGTTAATCTGGACACCGTAAGAATCAAATTGCTTGTCTAGCTTTCTCTAAGATACTTTCAATTTTCATAGAAGGAACAACAGAGCTATTACTTGCCATCTTTGAAAACAACCAATCTAGAGGACTGGTGGTTTCAGAAGACTAGAAAAGAAAACCAGAGTTCCTACCCCAGGCTCAAATCCAATTGTACAAACACTAGAGCAAATAATAAACAAGCAAGCTATTTGCAAGTTCTTAGGGAGGAAAATGAAGAATCATCCTTTTCCCTTACCCCCCAAGAGATTGTAAACATCTGTTACAGCTGTGTGTAACACACCAATCATGTCAAATTAGTATCATTATCTTTTCCTGTTATGGCAGGGAAATGGTTTTCTGATAAGGAAGGAGCAATATGAATTAGATGAGTTAGGATAAACCTTTCACATGGTAATAAGCAGCACTGTAGCACTGTCACATGGGGATAGCCATACTTTCTCTCTGCTTGCCTGCAACCCAGCCTCACTGCTCCCAACACCCTTCTCCCAACCTTGCACCATCTCTGCGTGCATGTGGCCACAAGTCAGACTCAGAGAGCCTCTGCTGCAAGATAGATCCCACATACTTTTGAACTCACAATTTCTGCAGCCTAAATAAAGTCAGAAACCAACAGCTGCACATAATATTTGTAAAACAGCTTGCCCAACTCCTGCCCCCATGATCCTGCCCCATGAATGATTCTGAGAGGTTTTGTGGTCAGAGGGACCCACTAAAAGATACTGATTAGCAAACTTGGCCCTTTCTCCAATGTGTTGCACTGGTTAAAGACTACAAGAAATACAAACAGTTGTCATGGAGCTGCACTTCCTCTTACAATTAGTCTTGAGAAAAAAATCTGTATAATTTTTTTCTGCCAGCTCAGTTTTCTTGGAAAGCTTGTGACCTCAGTGTGAATTACAAGCCTCATCTTGTCCACTCTGTAATTTATTTTGACTTTAGTAAGGCTTTTTCCTTGATATTCTAAGACTCAGGAAATATGGTCTAGAGGAAGTTACTACAAAGAGGGAAGCAAAACTGCTGGAAAACTGTACCCTGCATTGTTTGTGAATGTTTCACTGTCAAAGCGAACACAGCTGTGCTCACTGTCAAAGTTAACACACTTGTTGCTGTGCAGTTGAACACATTCATTCTGGATTTGGGCGGCTGAAGAAGGAAATGCATACCAAAATATGCTTCTACCAGCTTAGTGGTAGGCTGTAAAAAGCTTGGAGGACAGGATTAGAATTCAAAAGAAACTTTGTCAGTATAAGAAATACAGGAAAAAAAATATTAAGAGATTTTGTTAGGACACTTTCACTTTCCAGAATAATTTCTGTCCTTCAAGCAGGAATACTCAGCTGAACAAACAGAATTGAAGAAGTTCTAACTTTGTAGCAGCTCTTCAGTAAAGCCATCTACAAGTCACAAGCTGAACATGATTTAAAAACTAAAAGGAACACACTGAAGAGACCAGTGTTTAGTCTAAAGAAGAGGAGCTTGAGGAGAGTTAAGAGCTAAACACAAGGAAGGAGGAAATAAGGCATGTTCCATACCCACATTATCTCAGATAAAAAGTAACAGATTTATATTTACAGCACACACTATTTACACTGGATATTAAGAAAAAGAATTCTGTCGAATCAACTTTTCTAGGGATCTATATGGAAAACTATATTAAACAAGTTCCCCTTTTGTCTGAGAAGTCTCCCTTGCTGTGCCACAACAAGACTTATTGAGGCTTTTTTGTTTGCTTTGAATCTGCCAGTCTTGCTTTCTGCCAGTCTTGTTGTAAAACAGTACTGCGATAGCTGAAGTCAGACTAAGCAATCAAGAGAAACCTCTCTAATGGAACTAGATGCGCATATCTTATTGGAAATTGTAAATATTCCAAGTACATGCAAAAAATAAGGATATGTTGATTCAAAATTTCTTTTACTAGCTGCAGCTAGATCCAGTGGACCAAAAAACTCCTTCAAAATTCATGTGGACAGCTCTACATGTGAATCAGATTCCAAGAAAAAGTGACCTTTTGTGTAATTTCATATATATATATATATATATATATATATATATATATATATGTTAGAAGGAAAACACAGTTGGTTAAAAATACCGAAGAAATAATCCAATAGACCGATTTTTCCTAAAAGGGTGGATATAACCAGCCAACAAAACTGCCTTGTGAAAATACAGAAAGTTACTTCTAAACTCTTACTTTGTGTTGCACTTCCAAAAGTCTAACAATTGTTGTTTGGACACCTGTTCCAAAATCAAGACACTCTCTACCATATTGCCACCCAGTACTTCAAGAGGATGGGGGAGAGGAAGGGAGTAAAAGGGAAACAGATCTTTTTCTGACTAATGAATCAATTCCAAATGGTTTGAAATGCAGGAGCTCTTTCTTTTTTCTTTTGCTTTCTTAGCAGTTGTGCAAAATTTACAGTGACTTTCAGACAAAACACCATTCAGTCTTGTAAGGCCACGTATATAAAAGCAAACACAAAAAAAGGCAGAAATCTAATTAGGCTTCAAGAAGACAAAACACAAGGGGGGCCACAGCAGTGAAATATAATCTTTAAGTGAGCAGAACATACTTACGTTGCTGACTACCTCTCTCACCCATGAATTCAGATATATGCCACCCATCCCTGCACTGGGTCTACATAAAAAGGGATCTATGGTTTAGCTACAAAATGACCCTCCTTTCTAGGTTGCATCATGCAGACATTCACCAGAAGCCAGTCCTTTGTGTAAGAGGCCCTTGATTTACTTGGTTGATTTACTGACACACTGCAAAAGTCTTAAGATTTTTTGGTTTTTTAAAGGTTGTTCAGAAGGAGAAGAAAATGTAGTCTTGAAATAATACACTCAGAATATACGTACCCAATACCAACTTTTCTAAGTCTCATACACGCAACCCTGAGGATCATTCTTAAGTTGCAGCTTTGAATTTAGAATTATGAGAGCTTACTAAACAGATACAAAGAACTTATGGTATTATTTTAAAAATTACTTTGCTATTTTGTTTAATAAAATATTTTATGATAATGAGCTATGCTTATACTGAAGCAATGAAAAATGCGGACTTCATTTATTTGTATTACAACTTACTTGTATTTCACTGAATTAATGTAAAATAGTATCTTGTTTTATCAAAAAGTGAGGTAGTTTAAGGCACAAAAAAATCCAGTAATTGTATGTCCTTCTATGAAAAACAAAACCCCATAAAGCTGGTATCTCACTCTAAACAATGCAGAAGTCATAAACTATACTATAAGTAAAAAGAGATCTAATGCAGAATCTTGGCCTAACCCCCCTGAAATCAACAATAAAATATTCACCAATTTTTGATGGACAATGAACCACACATACAAGGAATGCCTGAACTTATAGAACTAGATTTGAGAAAGCATTGTAAGCATGACTACTGCCTTCCTGACTTACCATCCTCCAATATTCTCCAGCCTTTGCTTATACAGAAAGTGACCTGGAAAAAAAAAATCCAACATATACATATATTCCACTTCAGGCACGACATAATCTCAAGTTTTCCAATGCCTTCGTCCATGAAGAGAGAACTTCCAGGGGCTAATTTAGAATTTGTATGGCTTTATCCTTTGAAACTGCTCCCTTTCCCTGATCTCTCACAACAGCTTTGGGTGACCAAGTTTCTAATACAGTACATGGCTAAATGCCCATAGATGCTGGACTGTGTTCAAAAACACAATTCAGTTAATACGCACACTAAAGTTCTCCAATGGTAATAACTATTCCTTTGCTCAAAAACTTGCAAATCCCTCATTTTTCAAAGTTTACTGAGTTGTTTAAGACTGTGGAAAAAAAGCTGGCACCACTCACTCAAAATTATTCTACACTGCCTTTTAAAAAAAGGATACTAAAAAGAAAACAAGTAGCTTAATATACTTTCACATATCCCTATGTAGTAGCCTAATAATATAAATATACTTCAATCTTTAATTGCGTCTTATAAGTAATGGCAAAAGAAGTTCTTGGCAGCAATTTTTAATTTTTATAAGACCTTGAAGTACACACTTGATTCCCACTAAAATAACTATGAACACTAGGACTAACTCAGAGCCTACTAAATCAATTGGCTTTTGCCAACTTTAGAAACTCCGAACAAATCCTGAATGTAATACTAACCTCATAACTATCAGAGAGCTCAAAATCTTCATGTACAGGGACATCAATTCAAAGATATTCAACAAAGAAATGTAGCTAGTAGACTCAAAGTGGGGATATAGATAACAAAATTATGATTGCTTGCAGAGAAAACCTGACATTGCCAGTTTGCATAGCCAATGCTACATACACAGAGAAGTATACTTCCACATTTATGCTTTTTTCCCTTTGGAACTAGAATTCCAAGCATACACCACAGCTGTTATTCAATGCCTGAAGATCCAAAGTAGGTCCTCAGACAGTGAGACACCTGAATTAAGACAGCCTGTCACTGTCTTCATGGTACCTACCATACATTCAATCACAGCACTTACTTCAAGTTCAAACAGAAAATGAAGGTAGTTTGTGACTATGAGGTAACAGCAAATTAATTACCTAGTGAAAGCACTAACAGGTGCAGCACTAACAGTGAAGTGGCTGTTGCAACACAGAACTAAGCATGGATAAAAACCTTCCAAGAAACTTCATGCAGGCTCTCCCAGAGACCCATCCTGCCCCAGGTACATGCCTAGAAATACCCTGTTAGTTATCTTAAACAGAGGTTCAAGGACAGGTGTCCTCTGATAAATTCAAGATACTGTTTCCTAAACTTCCTTCCCGCTGTGATCCTTAACTAAAAGGTTGTTGGAAATTACAGGAGCAAAACAAAAGGAGTTTCTTTGGGTCTCCACTTTCTGTAGCAATTATTATGGCTTTATATATACACATTGAGCAATGCAGCAGCTTTGGGTTTTGTGGTTTTTTGTTTGTTTTCCATAAATAAGATGAGAATTACCTCAACTCTCACTACCACGTACATGACTTCTCCAAAAGTAGCTTCTTGCCTATTTCAAGTCTTTGACTGGTGCCCATACTTCCCAAGAAGGGAATTAGTCTGAACTGGTCTGTCCTCTGTACATAACACTGCAGCTGCATTCACAGGCTGGGAAGGGGACTCAGTGGCAAAAGGAGCATTTTCTTGAGCAAAAGTGTTTTATATGAAGTGCTACAGATTTTTCCGAGTAGAGCTTCTTAGTGAGGGAATGAAAGAAGGACAAATGGCCACAGAAGAACTTCCATGCCACAGTTACCGTGGCCTGAAATTTTGAAGCTGCTCTAGTTCACCCAACAGGCTGCTGCATAGCCTGGTAGAGGGAATTAGAGGTAGAGGGCCTTAAGGCTTACAATGACCCACCTACACCATCTTTGCACTTCTCAGAAGGTGAAAACTAAAAATCCCTCCTAACAGTTTTCTTCTGACCTATGATAGAAAATTATGTGCACCAAAGATGCATGCAACACACTTTGTTACAAGACACACAAAACAGCATTCCATCTAGCTACATTTACTGGGACAACAGAATAAACTGAAGGTGAAAGTCCTGTTCAACCATCCCTAAGGCATTTCACCACATTCACTCACACCTGCTTACCAGCTTGAAACAACAGCATGTCCTAGCATCATTTGCACTCCTGAAGTTATTTGGCACTCACAAAGGATGGTCACCAAGGACAATCTCCTCAGAAAGCTGATCACTTTGGCACACACTGAAAGCCTGAGTTTTGTGCAAAATGCAACAGATGCTTCCGTCTAAAAACCACACTTTGCAGAGGGGGTCAGTGACCACTCTTTATGTATGGTCTGCTATCCTGAATGCTTTCTATGGAAATGGGGATCTGTTATCCCTGTAAAGTCTCTACCAGAAGTTCAAAACCACCCAGCAGGTCTTAGCAGGACCCAGCTCATCAGGGTGTCTTGGTTCACACTGGGCTGCCACCCAGCATCCCAGTGCCAAGAGGCAGCCATAGATACCCCGAAAGTGGTCACGCTGGATCACAGCATCTGGCCCTGAGCAGTTTGTCGCCCCTTTTCCCTGCTTTGTTGCCACAAAGATCACACCCTTGATCTTTTACCCAAAAGTATAACCAAGAGTAAAGACTTTAGATTTGTACTGGGGATGCTGGCTCCATATTTTGTTTCTTTCTACGTGCGGATCCGACATAAGTCTGCAGATTGGGACAAAAACATGGATTGCATTTTGTTTCCACATAAGTGCAAGCCCAGAGTAACTACTGACCTAATACATCTATTTGGGATATAAACTTGAGTAAATAAGAGAACGTAAGCCAAAATATCTCTTAGATTTATAGATTTAACTTCTTTAGTTTATGACTTTTAAACTCCTTAACAGATCAGAACAGCCACAGACTTTTTACATGCAAAGTGTATTTCAGGTTTAGCATGCTCAGTTGAGGAAAAGTGCATTTATATTTAATTATAAAATAAATTATCTTTGTTCCCTAAATACACTGCTTGAAAGCTTTTCTTTTCCTGTTAGCAATATTGCCAAATCTTATTTCCATCTTCAAACAGAACTTTTACTGTTTTATTTAAACACTTGGAGGCACAATTCAAACTTTCACATATGTTTCTATGCAAAACCCAGCAATGACAAAAAACCCTAAAAAATAAAAAATTTCTTCCAAAGCCAGAAAGGTCATTTGGACTGAGATGCCCAAAATTACAGACTGGATTTGGCTCTCTAAAATAATTCCTTCTGCACATTGCTACAGCTTCCTCCATCCAGTGCTCTTTTTCAGATACTCCAAGATGTAAATAAGGGCAAGCTGGGGCTGCATGAATTACTCACACAGCCTGCCCCCTGTCATAACATTTATGGAAAGGTCACAGCTCTTGTCTCTTAACTAGAAACAGGCAAGCCATGATGATACCTGCTCTAGTTTACTGATTTATGGATGGATGAATATCCACATCAAAGCAGCATGTGTGCTTGTAAGAGGACAATTAAGGACATGAAGGACATGTAAGAGGCAGCACAAAATCTCCAATCACGTGATGAGACATAACATTGCAACAGAGACACCATGTTACTTGCTGATGAGCATAATAGGGCTGAAATTATGTTTGGAGTCATCACTTGAATAAAACTGAATACTACTACTAGCTGTTTCAACAAGAAATAACTACATTTTGGTCTTGTACGATGATATCTCATTAATTGCCCACTTTCTCTTCACAAATCGCACTAATCAGATCACCCCACTTCAAAATGCAAAGAGAATCTGACAAACAGACAGTAAAAGACAAGAAAAACAAGCCACAACCCCAAACTGTTTCTGTATGAGAGTCATAAAATAAAAATATAATGAATAGCAATACAAAAATAATTATACATTATTTATTACAAAACCAGAACGGTTTGCAATCTAGAAAAGCAATCCAGTAACAGAGTAAAGGGGGCAGAAAAGAGAGTTCCACCTCCCTTCCAAGACTCAATTACATGATGCAACAAACTCATTGCTGTGGAGGCAATGTGTACAAGCAGTCACAACAAAGGAATTCAGCAAACTTGGGGGGATGTATAAATAACTGGATAATAAACTTGGTCAGCGAGTTACCCTGGCTCAGGCCTTATCTGCTGCCTGATAAAAGCCAAAGGATAAAACTAGAAAAAAAATTCATCTGCACTTCAGACACATCTTTCAGTATTAATATCACAATGAGATGAAATACTAACCCAGACTGACTTCATCATGGTATTTCCAAGGCTTTCTTAGTACTTGTCATCATACCAGAGAAGATTTGGCATGCCATGCTATAATGTTGGTACAAAGGTCTTCTGCTTGGGGAGCCAGAGACACCAAAGGAAGTCTACTTGAACCTCTTGTTTGCAATAGCCCATTTTAGCTATGTTATCTCAGTACTGAATCAAATATCTTTAAACATAAAGGCTCCTATCTTGGAGTATCTAAACCCAAGGACTAGAATAGGCATTAAAGCCGCCATTCCCCTTGACAGATTTTCCAAAGATTAGTTGTTCTCACAGTTCAGAAAAAAAAACCCCAAAAACAATAAACAACCCACACCAACGTCTTTGGCTTCAGTTTTATGCCTTCTACCACGGTACATTTTCAGTTTTCCAAAGATTTCTACATGGTTTCCCCAGTCATCTTTTGGTCTGAAACTCTTTAAACTCTTACTAGAAGTTTTCCCTGTCTATTCTTATACATCTCTTTCCCCCAACCCAGTTTTTCAATACAAGTTCATCTGTAGACATTGAAATTGGAGACAGTAGCTCAGTACCTTCCTTACCAGTGCAACATTCACAGTGGGAAGGAGGGTACAGTTCACTGTTGCTCCCTTTTACATGCATGAGATTCTCATGATCCTGCCTCATTGATAACCCTGGAATGTAGAAATGTACTTCCTATGGCTTTTAAATCAATCTTCTAGTACTATTTCACATTTAGTCTTCTAAGCAACAAGTATATTCAATCTTAAATACCAGAAAGCAAATCACAGTTTTATTTCAGCTATCATGAGCTTAAAGTTTCATGATTCTGCTTTGCTGGAGTCATGATTATTCACATTTGAGAGTGCTGCCATTTTACTGCAGCAGGTAAAAAAGAGCTCTCTATGTGATGCAGCAGATAACAATGACATAGGAAGCACTTCTGCAGCAGTAATGTTCATCTGTTTATTGCTCTCCCTATCTTGATAGGCTGTTATTTTACAGACCATATAAAACACTTGCAATTTATTAGTAAGGCCATTTAAACCAGCACGGTGGGACAGTGAACCATTCTTCAAATTACTGTTTCCAGGCATTCAAGAATGCATTTTCTCCAATGCTTTGTTTCTGTCAATACACATCAGCAATCATAAACACAAAACTGACAGGGTCAGGAATATCAAGTTGAAAATAATCAAGTACTCCACTGGATCTGAGGTAATTGATTCATTTTTGCTTTCCTTCTTAATGAAATTAAACATCCTTTTGCCATAAAAACGTGAATGGGAAATTAGGGAACTGCCTTCAGTGTTCCTCATTGGTCATATTTTCCATGAAACTATCACTTGGAGTGCCAAGGTAAGAACTGCACTTCACCTACAAGTCACCTGGGTTTTATTGTAATCGTAATCTACTGAAAGCAACTTTTTTTTCTATTTAAAGCAGAAAGATGCACTATATCAAATTTCACAGTTTGGGGCAAATATGACAAAAAAAGTGAGGTAACTATGAAACACTTTTGACTCAGATGAGGTTAGTGTGAGAAAGGTGACTCAGGTCTCACTTCCCCACTCAGATTAAAAACTATTAAAAAAGGATGAAGCAAGAAGGTAGGAGAAGGTGAGAAGGAGACCCCACCTTTGGCATCTGAGAGCAAAGGCAACTGTTTCATTGGTGCTGCCACAAGGACCTCTAAATTTATCTAAAGGGTACACTTGTGGACAGTCACATTTAGATATGAAACAAGTTATTGTCATGCATGTACCTCTGTCCATGCAGATCAGGGGATAAGGACCTGGAAAACTACTTAAAAATGTCTCATTAATAAATGGAAGGTTGCTAAGTCAGTTGCTTCTGTCTTGCGCATATCTTTTTTCCCTTTTGTACTATAAGTGATACAAAACACAATACTTTTAAGTAAATGCAGGCAGCCTTCTATTCACCCACACCAGACATATAGCATGCACATTGTGATTTCACTGTATGGTGAGTCAGGCAGCTAACAATCACAAAATCTTTTGTAAACGAAGGCATGATTTTGGCTTGAAAATATGTTTCACTCTAAATATGAAGTTTTCCTGATAATGCAGATTTGCTGCATTCTTCTACCCTGAGATTCAACTGCCAGCATGTATACAGACTTCAAATCTTGCATCAATAAAGTGTTAAAAATCATGAGAAGTAAAAATCCTGGAGTCTTAACATACAGCTAGGTATGATACACCAAGTCTCAACAAGTATAAGCATGAGGTCCTGGAAAACAACTTATTGATCTGCAATTTGAATCTCTCCACACCATTTAAAAGAGTCAGCATCCTACTTTCAGTTAGGACAGAGTTTATTTTTTCTTAGTAGCTGGTACAGGGTTGTATTTTGGATTTGGTATGAGACTGACATGGAAAACGCATGTTGCTGGGCAGTGCTGAGCCTAAGCCAAGGACTTTCTAGTTTGCCTTGCTCTGCCAGTGAACAGGTGCACAGGAGCAGAGCCATGACAGCTGACCCAAAGTGACCAAGGGGATATTCCATATCAGAAAGCATCACAAACAGTATAGAAACTGGGAGAAGCCAATCACTGCTCGAGGATGGGCTGAGCATCAGGCAGCAGGTGGGAAGCAATTGTGGTATGCATCACTTGTTTCTCTTTGATTCTAGTCCTCTCTTTCTTGTTCCTTTCCATTAGAATTACTGTTGTTATTATAATTATTATCTTTTATTATAGTTCTATTAATAAACTGTTCTTATCTCAACCCATGAGTTTTACTTTCTTTTTCCAGATTCTCTTCCCCAGCCCACTAGGAGATGGGGGCAGTGGGGAGTGAGTAGCTGTGTGGTACTTAGTTGGCAGCTGCGGCAAAACCATGAGAGTCCGTATGGAAGTTTTAGGCTTTGTGTAAAAATAAGCAGTTAAAAAAAATATCTAAAATTTGGAAGTAAATACCTGTTTTTCAGATTATTTTCATTTAAATTTGTTTTCCCTTGGATTCTGTATTTTCTAAATTGCAACTGACCTATTGGAAACAAAACCATAAAATTAGAAGAGATTAATTTATGGAAAAAAATTAGAGTTATTTTAGTTCAGCTACAGCAGAATTGTTAGCTGAAAGTTTTAAATACACGTTTAAATACGTATTCCTTTTTTCAAGTTATTTAAAGAACCTATGTGTATACATAGACATAGACACATATTGTGAATGTGTCTCTGTGTGTTTGTGTGTCTATACATAAAAGGGTGGGAACAGCATGATTATATTCTATAGCTAGATCTAAACTAAGCAACAGCATCCGGATACAGAAAAATACCTTAAAATAAAACTATATGATCTCAGGAAATTCCATACTAAAATTACCTCTCCTTTAATTTCACTGTATTAGGACTGAATGGGAATCAAGACAACAGCTGGTGCTAGGAATTGGATGCATTGATCTATACACAGTTTTATTTTTAAAAATGTTCAAATATGCTCAGCATAGCGCATGCCATATTGTGCTCCAACTAGCCTTAGTTTCTTGATACCTGTTACTGTGGCAGTAGGAATAAATTCCCATCTCTTCATTGCTGCTTTTCTTTATCCCTTTCACCTTCTCCTTCAGCTACTTGCTACGTATAACTCAGCACCAACCTACTGGATTTAAACACTGAGTTCAGTACTGCAGAAACCTGAGTGTGATCTGAGGAAAGAAGTTTAATATACTTCAGAAAAATCCCTCAGCAATTTCACCAAAGAGACTACAGAAAACACCAAATGAAACTGAAAAGAGTTGCTCTAGTTACACAGAATAAATATGCAAGTGCACATTTATTTAACTCCCCTTAATCAGCCCACCCTTCTAAACGAGGTAACTTTTGAAAACTGAAAGTTGCGAATATACCTTGAAACTGTGGTTACTGAGGCCATGCCATGTGCTCCTCGCAGCTGCCAGTCTGTCTTGTAGCTTCAACAAGAGAGCAGATAGCGTGACTCAGCTGCTTAAACTTTGAGCGTTAAGGCACAATAATCAGAGCGTTTTTCAAAAAATTGCTGCCTCCTTCAAGGCATTTTCTGCTCTAAAGCTATTTTTTAATAGGACTTTGCAAAGGGAAAAGAAAACAGGCGCTCACAGCTGGGTTAACAGTACCACTGTGATCCAAGTTATTGATCAACAAATGTCCTAGACTATCACAAAAAACCCCCCACACCTACTCTTTATATTCCCAACTGCTTATTCATGCCTGCCCACAAATTCTTGTCTCCTGGCACACGTGAAGCCAAGAAGTAAACCAGACTGAAAAAAATCAGTTCAATCAAGTGTTCCTTAACCCTCACACCTCCCCCCCAGTCAAGCTGTCACTCGGATCATGTTCCTAACCCAGTGACCCACATACTCCCACTGGCACTCAGGAAGGGACAGTGCAGGTGACAAACAAGCAAGTGAGCAGTGGGAATACCATTTGGGCTGGCAGCACCAAATTATGCAGGTTCTGGTGTTTTTTCCACTTGTAATACCTTGTTTCTAGCTGTTTATTCAGGGATTTTGACAGGCTTTAACCTGAAGCTCGATTTTCCACTAAAGAACTGTTCTTATGTCTGTTTCTTGTCCACATTAATATAGTGCAGCCTCCTCAGTGAAGATCTGCAGCACCTTAAACTGACACGGAAGTGTGATATGGAGCGATGAGAAGAGAAAGAAATAATGGAGGGTGCCTCATGGGTATACATTTGACATCTCCAGCAAAATTTAGCCAACAAATAAGCATCACAGCTTATGAGTTTTCAGTAGATTTTGGCAGATTGCTCAAGTAAAACACAAAATGTTTTGAGGAACAATAAGTATATATTCCCTGCGGCTGCTGAACAAGACCTGCTGTGCAGATACAGTTTTGGTCTGCACCAGGTCACAAAGAACAGCAGTGAGAAGAGTAACTTCAGTGTAAAGAAACAAAGCAGAAAAGACTCACTCTGTCCTGAGAATAATATAAGAAAAAGAAAGGACACAGAGAGGGAAGAGAGCTGGCATCTGCAGCTAAAACCTGGATCTCAGAAAAGAGAGTGGGAGAAACAGGAAAAGAAAGCTGAAATCTAAGCTAGTTAGTGAGATGGGGGAGAGACACACACTCCACAAGGAACATGGGCTGGCACCAATTTGCTATGCAGAGAAAAAGTGGAAAAGGAATCAAAGAACCATGACAGCCTGGGGCACCCTCACTGCCATTTACTGACATGAGAAAGGGCAATTAAAAATTATGATAATGGGTACAAAGAGGAGAAGGAAGAGATCAGATTATTTCAGTTTGATGAAGAAGAGAAGCAACGTGTAGAGAAAATAGTAAGAAACTAGAGATAGATTAAAAACACAGAAACTGCTCAAGAACACAGGTGAAAGAAGCCTAAAGGACAGAAGCCTGCTGCCCCCTTGGCTATTTAACTATTTACACAAAGCAGCATTGAATGAGCAAAAAACACCCAAAGGTCTTTAGACACACAGGCTTCTATCTCTTCAGCTGGATCAGTTTATGTACCAATTCACAGTCCTCTAATCAGGTTCAGCATGTAATTCACAGGCTGCAGGAAGGGAGGTAAGTGTAAGCACTTAGGCTGGTGCTCCTTCCCAGTTCCCCACACCCAGCCCCATTCTGTAGAGGACTGTAGACAGTCCTCTAGACTTGCACAATACAGCTGCAGACATTTTAGCTTATCCTGAAGTCCCTAAACATCAGGTAACTCCAAAGAGTATCAGAAGTACATCATAAACAAAGTAAGTTTTTAACACCAACACAGTGTAACTTCTGAACATTTGATTTTCACTGAAGCAGCAAGCTGAAGTGTATGTATTCATATACTTCATACATTTGTGGTTGCAATGCTTGTCAGCACTGCTAGATTCATCTTGGCTCTAGGCTAACATATTATTTATGTGGAATGACAGCAAGGCATTGATAATAAATCTTAATATCGTAGCAAGAGAAGGATTTCCAGACACCAAACTTGTGTCACTGAAAGTCCAAGTACAAAGCAGAAGATAAACAATATTTATATGTCCTTCTAGTAGTTTAGTTATTTCTACAGAAATAATTTTAGACAACTACCTTCACTCAACATAAGTATAAAAAACTCACCAGCAGAAGTTTAACTGCTCATGAACTGCATGGAATTTGCTGCAAAAATTAATCTGTTTACAATTACATCATTAACCAGATAACTTTCTCGCTACACAGAACACAACCACAAAGAAAATCGAGTTGGAGCTTAATCGTTGATCCTGAGGCATATTCAGGAATCGCAGCTGACTAGTTAAATTAGAAATGTGGTACAGTATTACCAGCCCTCCACTTTAGTATTACTGAATCTTACATGTAGGTAAGGAGGAAAAAAAAAAAAGCTAAACCAGCAAAATTAATTTAGTTAATAAGAAATTTATTACCTGCACAGATCAAATGAAAAAGATAATTTTATTAGAATAATCTGTTTGCATTGATAGTCATGGTTCATGAGGATGTGTTTTTGAAAGACTGCATCCAGGTACATGACTACTCCGACTAATTATGCTACACAGTAAAGCAAGAACAGCCACTAGAAGTTATTTACCTGCAGTTCTCATAAGTAAACTGTTGCACAGTTCACATAAATCCAGCATAAATCCATTCTACTTCCAAAAGAAGTACTTCCCTCCTCCCTACAAGCTTTTCCAACACATGTAGAGGGAGGAGAAAGAACTAGTTGAATAGGGACAGGCTTCTGGTTGGAGTACCCCTTCTGTCAATTTAAGTAGTCTGATTTACCAAAACCCAGATGCAACCCAATTACTTGTTACTCATTGCTACAACCTTCTTCAACTGCTAGGGCTGGACCTAGACAGGTATGATCAATGACACTTTTCTATCAGTTTTGCTTACAGAGCATAATTATACTGGAAAATTAATGTATTTCAGGCAACTCAAGTAGAAAACACTGAAAACTCAGTAAGAAAAAAATAATTAAGGGAAATTTGTGACCCAACTCCACCACCTTCCTCTAAATATCCTTGCAACTGTTCCTATACTTGTCTATGGAGTAGAAAATCAAGAGCAAGAAAGGATCTCCTGGATTACCCCTGTCCTCAGCACTGCACTACACATATCAAATGGCATTTGAAAGATGGAATTTCCTACAAATAAATCAATACTAATGGTTTCAGGCACCATAAGCATCTCAAAAGAGCTACAGATTTTAATTCTGACCTAGAGGGAAAATATTTCCCCAAGCTGGCAAAGCCACAGGCAGACAGCAACTAAAGAGATACCGCACATGTAATAAAGGTCTAAAGATAAAAATAAAATCAGTCTCTTAACCAAGAGGTAGAGAAAATCTGACAAAGCACCTAGTCACTCTGGCCAGGACAGGAAAATTAATGAAATTTGTATCTGATTGAAATACAGAATGAAATAATTAAGTGACACATTTATGCTTCTTCTTTAGTTTGGTCTTCAAAAATTTAAGAACGTATATTCCAGATCCTCAAAATAAAGGCCTTTTTTCCCCCCCAAAGTGCTGAAAATAACTTTTGTGCCTGTGTAACACACAAGGTTCAAATTATAAATGTTAATAATATTAATCAATACTAACCATAGAATAAGTCTTTACACATATTACAAGTCAATAAAATCAAAGAAACCCCACTGCCCCCAAACCAGCACCATCCAGCTCAGAATCTACTAACTGCTCATAGCAAATTCAGCATGAAAGCAGACCAAACCCAAGGATAAGACATCCTTAAAGAGGAACTGAAGGGCCAGAGGCATGTCCTCTAATATCCTCAATCCCACAACTGTGGATGTTAGGGGATAGGAGGGGAGGGAATTGCAGAAACTGATTAAGTCCAAATATTCTCCTTAAACAGAACAGCACACGCTGCTGACATGACTGAGGCCTCTTGCCTAAGCAAACCATTAGTTTGCCCCAGTGGGGTATTTCCTATATTCTTATGCTTTAGGCTAGGCTTGCCATGAATGCAAAAATTTGCAAGCAAGGGCAGGTTTTAAAATTTCTTTGGTCATATGCACCTAATTAGTGCACATAACCAAGCCCTCACAAATCTTGCCTGACAGTGACATCTTATTGTTAGCAGGCATAAAAAGCCTCTGCAAGACTGCTGACATATTTCACAGATCACACTGAGACCACATCTCAGTTTTAAAGACAAATCATTAAGAACATTAAATATACAGCTCATGGTTTATAATTCAAAAGATAGCTAGTTCCATTAAACCTCTCACTGAGCACATGTGGCAGGCAGAAAAACACATTAAAACCATAATGAACACAGAAGTTCAAATAATCATACATCATCTTGAAACAGGCCCCTAAGAACAGCTTTTATGTGAATTTTGAGGAAGTAGTAATAACTATGAAATGCCTTCCCCCATCCTGTTCTTCAGCATAAATACGGGTAGTTCTTTAAAGGAGGCATTTTAATCATACTCGTGTCTGACATGTTACAAAACACTGGCATATCAAGACACACTTTTAAAACAATTACACAAGTGGTATTATTAGGGCAGAGAACAAAACATCATTGTGTCCCTACACACATCTGTTTTGTCTCACATGTGGAATCTTGCGTGCACTCCGCGCTCTCCCCTCTCCTTGCTCTGCAGTCTTAAAGAGAATTAAGAAAGGTATGAAGTCAGGTGATCAAAGGTAAAGAACAGATCCATTTCAAAAAACAGGTTACATAAGGGAAAGATCTTTAGCCTGAAAAAGAACAGTGGAGAGGGGAACTCAATAAAACCACAAATGGCATGGACACAACTGCTTCCTGCCTTCTCCAAAGGAGGGACTTGGAAGTTTTGTATTTAATCAGCAGGTGTCAGAACCAATTCTTTTGCTAGTCTTGAGCCTTTGTTTGGTTGTTTTTAAATTTACTCTTACGCATAGTAAACAGAACATCCACTTGAAGGCATACTTTTTGATATAGAAAAGAGTTGATGTGAAAAGCTTCTGTGGGCTCAGTGAATACCTGGAGAAAAGTCAACTGAATAATATTAAAGAAAATGAAATAACACACACACACCCCATCACTTAAGGCAAGGAAGCTCACAAGCTCCTGCCAACAGCCTGTCAGCATGTAGTGACACTTTCCATTTCTTTGCTCAGAAGGAGGTTGTCAAGTAGGTCCTGTAATTTGGCAGGGCCTTGGAGAGTAAGGGCATAAATAAAAAGAAAAGAAGGCCAGCCAAAAAAACCTAAGAAGACCAGAGGAGCGCCTGGAGCCAGGTGCATGTTGCCATGGTTGCTCTTTCACAAACAATGAGTCTGGGGATCCTGCAAATGTCTGCTGCTGGGTTTTCCAACTGAAGTACCCAGCTGGCCAAGGAGCGAGCAGCAGGTACATGTTGACACACCAGATTAAAAGGATTTCTCCTGAATGTGGGCTGTGGGATGCAAAGTTGAAGGAACAAAGTGGAGTAGAAATCTCCCAAGCCATTTCCATGAGGTGGTTTGAGCACAAATCAGCTGGATGTTGTGAAACAAGTTCCCTACAGGTGAATCAATCAGGGCAGCTCACATGATGTAGGATAAAAAAATGAAACTTTTGGGGGCAGGACTCATTGGTACTCTCTTCTTGCAGGAATAACATAGCCATGGCCAAAGGGCAGCCTTCACCTGGAAGGAACTGGGGAGAAGGGAGTTTCAGGGGAAGATTTCTCATCATATACTGTGTGTGAGGTGTCCAATATCCCTCTCCATGGGCACAAGGTTCAGTGGCTGTGTAGCATGGGCTCCCCCATGAGATTCTTGAGAATGGTATATTGGGCTAACCAGGCATTCTGTCTGGCCAGCTACAGATACTCTTCTACCCTATGTGACTAAAATGCTCCATATATATAGTCTAAGCCAACTAATCATGAAGTAAAGCAGCAACTTACAGGCTCAAAGTAAAAACAGAAATCATCCATCTGTCATATGAGATGAGGATTTGAAAATTCCATTAATTTTCTGAAACTGCGAGCTAAGATATTCAAAGAGTTTCATTACTACAAAGAGCCTTTTTATGCTGTTAATCCAGATTAGTAGTGACTGTTCAATTTAGAGTTTGCCTAAATCTTTAGTTCTACCTGATGCAATAGAACAGCCTAATTCTTCCTTTCTTTGAAGCATGGCCTTGCCCTCTGAAAATTCTTCTATGCTCCTTCCCCTACTTCCTGTTCCAAATTCATGGTTCATTGTGCTTTTACTGTTTTATGGCCCATCCACAGACATTTCAAAAAGGAAAGTACTTCTGGGCTCCTCTACAGATTTTTACTCCTTTATTTGTTTTTAGTGATTTGATCACCTGCTGGCCCAGCCACATGGAGAAAAACGAATCATTAATCTTAAAGATCTTCATCATTTTCATAGCTGATAATCAGAGAGAAATCAGCAGCACTTCTTGGATATGAAAAATGAAAGCATTTTACCACAAAACACTTTACAACTTTTAGTTGTACAGGCTGCCTTTCATCTGACTTGAGCACCACAATCTTCGAGGGGACCGTAACTGCAGACAGCCCTTTATCAACCAATTTGCCACTCTAAGGCGGTCTGATCTCAGTCTGAGTCCAGCTGTTCATTCAAACCACCTGCCCCAGCACACACACATTGAACCCCTCTCAAGAGGGGACATTCTCACATGTCCAGTACTAATAGCATGGCATTCCTGGCAGCTGAAACAAATTGCACTGAGGTAGCCAGGAGCTGCCCACCTGCTGGGCTCTGCTGAGCCACAAAAGCAGCCCTGACTACTCCAAACCATGTGTTCAAAAAAGTTCTCATACCTCAGGGAGCGCCGGGGAACACAAAGCACAAACTCAGCATCACTGACACTTCAGCAATTTGATTTTGAGTCTGGCCTCTTGCTTCTGCTGTCGGGCAGTTTAGATGAAAGAAAACTTTTCAAAGGAGACAAGCCAATACTCACCATCACATCAGTGGGTCTTCTAGCAGCTGTTAATGTTCTCCTGAAAGCTGTGCCCTGTGGGCTCCACAATAGGATTCTTGGTATTTTTAAACGAGCCAACATTTTGCCCTTCTCTAACCAGCCAGAACAACATCCAACTGGAAAGTCAAATTAATTGTCCTTCCTGGAAAAAACAAGTCTTCATATTTACTGAATCTACTGTGCAAGCCTGCTTATTATCAAGATCGTCTCATTTCCTCTAAATCACAGAGTATTTCAGTACTAATGATTTAAATGAAGTAAAATTTTAAAAAATCCTTGTGGCAAAGAGATATTGAACACTTAACATGAATATTTTGACATTTATAAATGAAATGAAACAAAGTAAATGGTCATATTTGCACTGCAGCAGCACTCTGCCCATTATGCAAGAAGTGCTGGAAAGCGGGTGGGGTGAAGAGGAAGTCCTAGGCTCTGCTTTAATTTGGAAACATCTGTCCCTAGCAAAGGGACAAACATCAATAAGGCATCAGCTCTCAAGTTTATTTTGTATTTTCCTTTCACAGTAAATTGCACTGCTCATCTAACCATGCTGATGGCAAATTTTGTTTCTGTCAAGTGCAGTTACAAATACATAGAAATGGAATGACTGAAGTTCATATTTCTAAGAAGAAACAGGAGTCATGTATTCTAACGGTGAGTGTGCAAACAGGCAGTGATCCTCTCCTCAGCAGCACACCAAATTAAGAATGATCCTTTTAGGGGTACAAGATACAACCATTGTCTTTGACTTCCAGAGAAACTTGCTATTATGCCCACGGTCTCCAACTCAGAGCAGTCACAAAACTGTCACATAGTCTGCAACATCTTGCAGTTGTTACTCAAGAAGGACAGGTCAAGACTGGTAAATTCACAGGGCTCCAAAGGCAACATTTTCAAAGAAAATAGGTTTTTTAAAAAAAACAAAACAAAGAAACAAAAAAAAGAAAAACAAACAAACAAAATACCCAAACCAAACAAAGCCAAAACCCTCTCAGAATTACTGCCAACACTTGAGGCAAGAAATGCTATACCTTCTTTTTCTTAGGGAACAAACAAAACCAAAAAGGCTTTTCCTTAAGCAGACTGGAGTTTACTCACCAGCTGTGACTTTCTCTCTCCTCCTCTGAAACAAACACACCCATGAAACAAACTAACTAGCCCTCCAAACATTACATTGTCTACACAAACATAAGTAAGTCAAGAACTGATAAGGTGTAAAGCTTCACTTGGCCAGTTTTTCCCTTGGCTCTAAATAATTTAACTGATGCCACAAGGACATTCTGGACAGCTGGAGCAGTTCACCACAAATACATTTGGCCAGCTGAATTTGGCAGCTACTAAGTAAGTTGAAGGACAACAACAGTAGTTTTGCTTCTTTTAAACAATCTCAAATGGAATATAATATTTCAGCTGGAAGAGACCTACACCAACCATCTATTCCAGCTTCCTGACCACTTCAGGGCTGATCAAAAGCTAGAGCACATTGATATGGGCATTGTCCAAATGCCTCCAAAACACTGAGAGGCTCAGGGCTTCAAACACCTTTCTAAGAAGATTGTTCCAGTGTTTGACCATCCTCTCAGGAGAAGTAACACAGGTGATGTTACACTTGACACTAGACAGAAATACACGTGTCATTTGCTCCCCAGCAGCCTTCTGGCGTCTTCTTCCAAGAACTGTCCAAATCTTTGCCAGAGTTTTCCCTGCTCAATTCAGTAAGGAACAGGATGTAAAATGCCTTCAACAGTTTTTAAGCTGAATTCTCAAGGTCAAGCTATCAGAAAACTGTCAGTAAGTAAAGACATTATGTGAATAGTATGGAGTAATACAGAGTTTAGGGTGACAGCAGTATCAGGTAACTAATATCATTAACCTCTCCTAGCAATCATTTTTTATTGAAGTTAACCATAATCGAGATCCCAAAAGTTTGCCACAGATGACCTATGGCCTCAGTAACTACATGTAGAATGATTACATGATCATCTATATTCAGTAAAAACTAAAACAGAGTAAAAAAAAAACAACTGCTGTGATTTTTTTTCTTCTCTTTATCAGTTTTCCCAAGTGTTTTCTCCTCCTCCCCCAAAGAACACAATTTCTCTTGGTTACTTTGCTTAAAAGGAGCTTCTTAGTATAATATATATTCCTTCCACTGGTAACTGCAGACTCTAAATACTTGTAAAGAGTTACAGCCATCCTAGACAACTCAGGAAATGTCAAAAGAAAACACCCAACAAACTACTACAGAGCTAAAGGGATTGATTTATGATGATTACAATGGAAGAATAAATGGCTTACAGTGTAGCTATTTCCTAACTAAAGTCTCAGATGCAACAAAGAGGGAGAGCATCACAAATATTGTCACCAAAAGAGCTTCTGAAGATAAACACAAAACAAGACAAACAAGTTGACAAATGGATACATAACAGGAACTCAACAAAGAATTGTCCATGCTTCCTCAAGTTATCAATGTTTTAAATTAAAATCCTGGTGAAATTTATGCAGCCATTAGTCAATATGCATTTACATGGAGTGGAATAGAACCAAGGTGAAATCTTTAAAGTAATGAATATTTATTACAGATAAGGAAAAAAATCATGCCTGTCTTACTCACTAAGCAAAATTCAGTATTTTACCAAACAAAATGCCTAAGAAGCAACTTAGACTTTGAAAGACCTTGCAACTTTCAAGTGACAATCTTGCTTGGAATTTCTTATAACTCATTCTACGAACAGCTGTAACATATTTCTTTTACATTAAACAGGATATTACATTTGATAGGAAACCAGTGTGACTTTAGTTGGATTCCCTTTGTTCCAAAGGGCTTTTTTTAATGAATCACGGACCACATTCAAAAAAGCAGCAGCTGAACACAAGGTTCTCAACAGACTTTCTATCCTGGAAGCAGGGTATCATTGGGAGAGTATTATTGCCATCACCCTCAGATACAAAAGTCTGAAGTACAAGTCCTGGTTTATTTTTACTAAAATAAGTGGACACACACCCTTGAAAAACAGGCAAGACTTTGAATTAACACTGAACCTAAGTGAGCATAAAAATAATACTTTTGATGGGATTCTTCCACATGCCTCCAAACACTGCAGCTAAAATGACCTCCAAAGTTTTTTTATAACCTTCATAAATGCATGGGATTGCTGCTGACAAACAGCTGAAGTCCCTCCCAGGCACACCAGCATGTTTACACTAGACACCCAGGAATGCACTCCAAGAACTAGAAAGTGCAATGAGCTCTTCAAACTTAGTACTGTACTACACTTACACAAAGGTTTGTCCAAAGTTTAATACCTATGTTTGCAGAAGCATTGCTTAGTCTTTGAAAGAGGTCCTACTACCAATGTTCACCCTGTTGCATCTGCTACAAATAATGCTTCTAAAAAAACCAGAATCTTTTCACGTGCATATATCTGAAAACAGAGGGGCTACACACACACACAAGAAAATTTACAGCAGACTAAACAGCAGCAGCAGGAACAAAATAACATTCTCCCTACACGCTCAATTTAGCATGGCTTAAGTACCAGGAGTGAGGTCTATGCTTGTTTTGAGAACAGACAATGCTGCCTCATCTCTCACCTGTGCACAGAGCAAGGCACATGGCCATAAAACTGATGGGTTTGAGATTATACCATGGAGATACAGTGACAGCAGGTAACCCTGGAAATTGACATGCTGCTTTTCCTCACACTCCCACCAACTAACAGTATTTAAACTCTGTTAGCTGTCAGTGAGCAGCACTGTATGATTAGGTCAAATTTAAAATAATTTTATAATAATAAAATTAAAAAGATGTATCTCAGGTAACACCCAAGAAAAATGCAGCCACAGGTATTTTCATTGCCACAAAAAACTACCAAATCACAGAATCACAGCATAGACTGTTCTGTACTTGATCATTTTCTGTGTAAAGAGGCCCCAATTTTCAGGGATGCCCTTTAGAAGCGGCAAATATATTTTCATTTGCTATTTCCATTCTAATACCAAACTAAGAATCTTTGCATAAATATAGTTTTAAACCTTTTCAAACTACATGGGACAACTGACCAATACTGCTTTTGCATAGTCACATAATTCTAAAGGTTAGACTATGCAACAAAATGATGGTGCACCTCTGACAAACCCTCCCAGCTGTGTGGTTTCATTCCAGGCATTGTTACCATAATAACCTATTCTTGCTATTGTTACTTCATTGCCATTAATGAAGTCTAGGTACATGCTACTGCCACACCTTCATTTCAATAACCTAAGAAGTTTAATTCCTGCACAGAATGCCTATGTAGTTCCTTCAGTTCATTTTTAAACTTTCGGCAAACAAACAATAAAGCATTATTTATATCTTTAAGTAATACTGACCCAGCTAGACAGTGTACAGTCACCTCACCTTCCCTACTCAAGACTTCCTAAAGAACAAAAGCCAAAGATTAGAAATATTATGAGAGTTATTAAAGCACCCAAAGACAGGACAAGGAGCTAAAGTTTCAAGCCACCGGTGTGGCAAAACCGCTCACCGTCCCCTTGCTGCAGCTGCTCGGAGCATCCCCGCGGGGCGGCGGGTCCCTGCCAAGCGGCGTGAAATCTGGGGCAGGAGGGCTGATTCCCCCGGGCCCTCCTGGAGCCGAGAGGGAGCTGAAGTACAGTTCGCTTTCCTCAAGAAGCCACCCAGGCGGGGAGAGGGGCCAGGGCCGCCCTCCCTCCTGCCCCGCCGGGAGGGGCGGGGTGCGCCTGCGAGGGGTCAGCTCGTCGGGACAACCCCCTGTGCTGCAGGAAATCCGCAAGAGGTGATTTACGGGCAGGGTTCGTTCCCATCCCACTGAGCTGACAGTTCAGCTGAAAAGTATTAATCTGGGCTCTGAAAGCTTGTTAAATAACGAACTTTACCCTGAGGCTGGAAAAAAAAAATAAAAATAAGCAGGGGTGGGGGTTAGAGTGGAGGGGGATGAGGCAGTGTTGCACAAGCTTATCAGTGCCCACTTGCTGCAGAACATGCCCTTGCAAGAGCTGTGTATGAAGAACTACTACTATTTATATCTGTAACGCTTCTAACTTGCTGTAAATCGCTAGACAAGTTTAATATGTGAAAATTACCTGCTTAAAAACACAATACCCTTATTTCCTGGCCAGCTTTTCCTCCTGTGTTGGAGGAGCCTCAACTCCATTCACACTTTTTAAAGTGTTTTCTAAAGCTAAAGCTCTTAAAATAGGAGTGGAGAGAAATAAATATATAAAGAGTTGACCCAAAGGCCTGTATGACATGCACTCAGGCATCAGTTTAACATGCAGCAGCATGGCATCTTGATGGGAAGTAAAAACATAGCACCTGTGAACTTCGTTGAAGTTAACAAAGTTCAAGCAGACGACTTTATACTGACAATACAATAATATTTTCCTTGAAACAATTATTGGCAGTTTCTGTATTTAATCCTTTCATAATTACTTCAGATATTCATCTCGAATTCACAGAAACAAATATGTGCAGTACTCACTCACTCAAACAGTTCCAGCAAAAGCAACAAACTCGCAACTAAACACTTCCAACATGACTAAGTCTGCTTGGATCCAGAATCTTTCTCTACTTACTACTCAGCACTAGTCAGGCACAAAACCGTTTTCCTATTAACGTAATCGCTTAACACATGCTATCCCACTCACTTCCCGGTCTCTTGACCTTTCCTTCCTTTGGTTTGCTGACAGTTCCTCTTTTTCCAGGGAGCACTTGCACTTACACACAACGCACGACAGTGGCAGCTCCAAAGACTTCGAAGTTTCTCCAAGAAACAGAGTAACTTTCCACACCATATGCAGGGGAGCACGAAGCATCACTGAGGAGTGTACCTTCACTATCAGCTGTTCTACCTCAGCAGTTTAAGTACACAAAATATGTGCTGTGCTCCAGTTTGGATTCTTTCTGTCTTTCCAGCATAAGTGATTCTGAGGCTTTACAACTCAAATGCCAGCTTCACCCAGTAAATAACTGACTTACAGTCAAGGGTTGGAAGGATTTGAGGTATTTTTACCCTCCACTAAGTTTTTACTTTTTTTTTATTATTATTTTTTTATAAATAGTCTAAGTGGTAAGAGTGACTAGCTGAATGGATTTTGAGTTCCTACTTTTAAATACTTAAGTGTGAAAAACACTTGATGGACTTTTAAGCAATATGATCACTGATCACTTATTAGCACTCAGAATATTGCAATGTAAGCATTCAGCTGTGGTTAAAATATTTTAAAAGAGACTACAGTATAATCAGTAAACTTTTCCATGCAGATTATTATTTGAAAAGTAT
>JAHLSL010000015.1:723964-790373 GCA_025920805.1 Petroica traversi
CGTCCAGCCCCGGGCTCGTCCAGCCCCGGGCTTCGGCTCCGCGGAGATGAAGCCCGCGGCAGCTCCCAGCCGCGAGGAAAAAGCGAAGTGCTCGTTTCATTTGGCTCGGAAGCCAAGGGGTGAAGTTCGGTAAAACTCACACAGAGATATCGTGCAAGAAAATTTTTGTGAATCCTAATCAGTTACTTGTTGAGCAGTGTTGGCAGCTTCACTTAAGACAGTGTGCAGCTGGTTTTGGCTGCAGAAAAAAAGTTTTTGCCATGTTAGAAACAGTAATTCAAAGAGCACTATAATTATTTGTAGCCTTCCTATCAATGACATCTTGGAGCCGTCTTCGAAGAGAAGTAACATTCCATTCAGAGTCCAAAATAAAACTGAGCACAGATCATGTGTTCCAGTTACACTGTGATTAAAAGTTTATAAAAAAATGCACATCTGCTCAAATCTCAGCTATGCAAAAGGAAGATATTACCGATACCCTTATTTTTTGCTTGATTATTGAACCTTGTGTAAATATTTTAAGAGCTTTTAATTTGTTTTCTGCATCACTTGTGTACATGTTTTGGTAATTAGACAGTATGGGAACCAACTGTGGGGGCAGATCCCTGACTGCCTTGACTGGATGCTGGCAGTCTGCTCATGTTACACAGCTCTTATTCTTTGGGAATCCCATTATGTTTCTATTCTGGGAGTGACATTCTGAGAGTTATACATAAAGGTGTCTCCAGCAGGCCCTCAGGTACCTCTTGCTTTTTTTGTATTTATTTTTAATAATTTCTAAGATGACATTTCAGCATGCTGCTACACCAATATTTTGATGCTAGGAAGTAATCGCTTCATTTACAATCAAAATGAAATCTAAAGTTTAAATAGAGCCGCATTTTAAGAGGTTGTATAGTAATTAGAAAATTACTGAAGAACTAATTTTGTAAATATCTTGTAAAGCAATGAAATAAAGACAGGGGTAGAAGTTAAGCAGAACAGCTATAAGGATACAAAATAGCATACATATTTTTAAAAGCCCATTGTTCTTCACTGGACCCTTACAGCGCTTCAGATCAAAGCCTAGGATTAAAGCCTAAAGCGACCATAGTCCAGGATGCAAAATCCATCTAAACAGAAATACAGCATTACTGATTTGAGTTGAAACATTAAAAATCTCTCAAAAATACCACAGACTGGTATAGAGAGGAAGTTCTTTTGCAGCATTTTATGAAAACTTGCCTGACAAATCATGCACAGAAAATATTATTTCAATAACTGAGTGCTGTGCAAGGAGAAGCTGCGTAACTAAATCACAAAACAGGATGAAACATACCACTCCTGCTGTGCCATCATAATATCAGCTGGCCTCATTATTTATTTCCTCAGTTCTCCAGCACTTTCATTCTTCCCCCACAATTCATAGAACATCCATCATGGGATCAAAGGCTTTTATGTAATAGAGCATTTCCACCAACTGCCCTGTATTGCAAGTTTCAAGTGTCATAATTGAAAGCTAGTAGTCAGAGTCATGGTGGCTTAAGCCTCAGTATAATCAGAAAGTTTTAAAAAGAAAGTGGTTGAAATCTATGATAGTTTACATGTTCTGTGTGCAAACATATAAATATTCTATTGTCTCTGGCATACTAAGTTTTTCCTTAATCTAGATTGTACTTCTCTCTATCCCATAAAAGATTGCCAGTTTAAAGGTTTACAAATTAAAATATATTTTGTCCTTTCTCCACCACCTAATTGTTAATATTTCTTCTCTTGTTTTCAGATTAAGTAGAAATCAGCCTACAGGACAATTAGTTTAAAATTTTAAATGACAGAGTACACTAACAGTGAGCTGACCTTATAAACTCAGATGACTAAAGAGATATCCTAAAGAGATAACTGGGACTTTCTGTCCCAAATGCTTCAATGAAAACAATAGCTACTGTTGAAAAATAAATTCTTTTTAATGTCAGAAGTAAGAGTCCTTCAAATGAATTCTTTTGGTACTGTTTTAAGAATGAGTTTTAACAATCCAGGCCCAAATCCCTCGTTCAAGTTGGTGTAACCTACATCTGCCAAGCACACTCCTCTCCTGTATGTAGAAATACCTGATGTGCTCCTTTCAGGTACATTCTGCTTCTGAAACACAGATATGTTTCAGTGCCTGTTTCCTATGCAGTATGAAAAGTCACTGCAAGAAAGGTGAACTGAGGCTGGGAAATAGAAGAGAGGTAAGAGCAGCAAGAAAAATCAGTAGGATGCTTTCATAATAAGATTTACTTGCTTAATGTGGAATTAAGCGCTAACAATTTTTTTTCACAGTATGAAATTTTCATTCTCTTTATGTTTAAATTATTTTGTTTGGTTCAAAGCACTCTCCTTTTCATTCTCCTATTAAACAGACAGACAGGGGCATACCCAAGAGTTAAAATCAGATACCATGGTTTGTTTTTATTTTAGTCCACATCAGTCTTACTGGTAAGTTTCAGTGGAATTTATGTTTAATGTAAATCTCAAAGGTAGAAAACTTTGCTCCCTGTGTGCACCGACTCAAAGGACTGTGGAAGTGCCATTCTGGAGTTAAAAGATGAAGGCACTAAGTAAGCTTCCTTAGTTCTTTTACAGATAGGACTTCACCATACTTCCTGTCATGCTTAAAAAATAAATTTGTTATTGATTAATGTCTAAAATATCAATGTCTGGTGCAGATACTGTAAATTAGCTGTAAATCTTTAGGAAAAAAAGAAAAAAAAGAGAGAAGGTAATTCAGATTCTGTGCCAAACTGAACACAACCACTTCTCACTGATGCATTTTCTGCCATTGAATCATTCAATCCAAAGTTTTATTTCACATTTCTTTTCATGTTGCTTATTTACTCAGAGTAACCAGCTTTACAAAAGACTTGGCTACTGAAAAGAGGGGGTATAGTGAATTTGAGGCTGTAATCCACTTCTCTAAATTTTTTTATTCGTATAAAACATCATTTAATGGAATACATAGGACTACTGCTAGTTTTACTGATTACAAAAATTATGTCCTTCCTCTCTTATCAAAAGAACATTTAAAAACCTATATTTTCCTTGGTACAAGCCCTCATTTAGTATTTCGTTATATAATCTTAGGAAAGCATCTAAGCATGGTGGCTTGGAGATCATCAATAGCTACTAAAATATTTTCATTGGCTTTGATAAGGCATCCTCACTGTAAAACCTAACCCTTGGGAAACTGTTCTACACCAAACTTCCAGCTAGGACTCCTGAAATGTAGTTTTATCCATTCATTCGCATTATTGCCAGGACAAATAACTTCAGTTCAATGAGAAAGACATCACTGCTGCAAAATAATTTTCTGCAATGCTTGACCTAGCAGCCTGCACTTTGTTGTATAGAAATTTCTCTTTTATTTAGTATAAAAGTTGTTCCCTTTTGAAAATTAATTAACAAGACAAGAATCCTTAGAATTCAGCTTTTTGACACCAGTTGAAATTCAAGGATTACAGGATTATTGGGATTTCTTTGTTCTCAGGGATTCCCTTTTTAAACTGTTAAAATCAAAACCATTGGCATGTAACATTAGAATTTCTCTGTGCTGCAGACTAAATGACCAAAATAGTGTAAAACCCATCCAACCTTTGCTATAATTAGAGGTTAGTATGATGCAAAAATGGACAGCACCAGGCTGCATCTCAAGAAAAGTCTTTGAATTAACCATAGCAAATTACATATCTCTAAAGCTGTCCTAAAGTTAGAATGGAGAAAGCCCTAGCACTCATTTTATTCAGCTGACTTACATCAGGATTCTTCTCTTTACCACAGTTTTTCACCCTCCTGTGATGTAAGGTCTCACCAATAGGTATCCAGAGCATTCTAATTCAACATCCTTTAAACTGATGATGATCATTGTTATAAACAATTAAATGACTGATAGCAAATTTATGCTGCCTCTTAACTGAAAGCCGTGCACAGTCTAAACTGTGTATAGCTGAAGCCATGTCACTAAATAAACAGATTCAACAAAAAATATTAGGAGCTGGCAGCATATGACCACTAAACATACAAACGCTTATCATGATACATACCTTCCTGCAGTAGTTTTCCAAGTGACAAGCTATGAGATAGCATATTCAAAATCTTTTTCTTCCCAGTTATACTTACAAAATTTGGTAGTATAGCAGGGCAAGACAGTCCCAAATCAATTGAGGAGACATTTCTATATAATTTCTAAAA
Source organism: Petroica traversi (assembly GCA_025920805.1). Lineage (NCBI taxonomy): Eukaryota > Metazoa > Chordata > Aves > Passeriformes > Petroicidae > Petroica > Petroica traversi. The sequence goes on from JAHLSL010000015.1 coordinate 728,171, forward strand.
ATATGGTAGAAATAATTATTTATTTTAAAGAGATGCAGTTTCCCCTGATTTTGCTCCTGCATACCTCCTCTCCACTTACATATCCGCTGCATTCCTTCTCTTTTTCTTCAGTGCTTCAAACTTTCTGTTCAATATTTGACCTAGTGTAGAAATTAGAAATATGCTAAATCCTTCAAATGTAAAATGCTGAAGTATTAAAATCTTTAAAAAATTGCCAAACAGTATTGAGACCAGTTGACTTCCAAACCCACAACAGTGTAAATGCATTATTGTAATGATCCTGTAAAGATGCTCTTACTGACCTATTGCAAAATTTAGTTCAAGGTTGAAAATTCCCTCCTGACTTGCTGATCCAGACTGCAGGGTTTGCTTCAGCTCATCATGCTGATTCAGAAACCATAAATGCCAAAATGTGGGGACATTCAGGTCTAGGATTCTTGCTTAGGTCCAACTTACTTTTGCATATAATTGAAAATCGTTGGAGATGAATTTAAAAATAATGAAAGAGAGATTTGTGGTTTGGGTTGAGTCCTGGTTTGGGTTTGTTGGTTTGTTGGGGTTTTTTTTTTGTTCTCCTTAATACACCAGGTAGTGAACCTCTGGAATTTGTTGTTATGAAAGGTTTAAAGTGTGAGGTTTTAAAATGGATCAGACATAGTTCTGGAGATCAGGATCATAAAATGATATTTTAAATAAAAGGGAGATGGAGGGATGAAAGGTAGGAGTAGTCCAATGTTGGATACTTTATTCAATGAATACAGATGCTAGAAAAGCATGAAGGAAATGGACTGCAGTAGCAGACACTCAGTGTGCTCTCCCTAAATAGCATATTCAATTGCAACTATTGGAGACAAAAAAAATACATAGATAAACAGTCTAGACAGATGGTTTGTCTAAGCCAATAGGACATATCTTATATTTTGAGGGAAACTGAATCAATTTTTCATTGATTCAGGTCCAAACCACAGAGTAAATTTGGTCTTGTCTTACAGTCTCGTGTTCAGACCACTGTACTTAGTCAAAACACAAATATTTATTTTTACACATAATTATTTCACCAAAAGTCAGTCCAAGAGTTACGGTTGAAAGGGAGTACACCGGAAATCAAATCTGTAAAATAGTCTTCATAATTTTCAAAGGAATGAATAAAGAATGCTATTGCCATCCTAACTGAAATGAGATTTAATAATTCAATCAGAAAAAAGAAAAAAACCTAAACCAAACCCCATGAATCATTTTTTGATACAACTCAGAGAAAAATAGTAAAGCAGCAGTTTCAGATATTTTATTTCCTTTGTTGTTTGGTTTTGTTTGTTTGTTTTTAATAAAAAATAAGCAAAACAATAAACCTGCATACTAACTTTCAGTCAGGAAGTTACCATTACTAACAGTTTGAATTTGCAGCATGCTTAGCTTGGTTACTAAGAAGATTTTGTTCTCTGCTAAACAATCACTTAATAAAAACCATGATATGTTCCCTTCAGAAAGCTGTATGTTTTCTCCTGAATCAAGAGTGTTGTTGCTATCAGACCTCAGGATACATCGTGGGCACAGACCTAGAAGGATGAGGAGCCAACATCTCTAAGAATTCAAAATTCAATCCCTAACCTTTTCATTTTTCAAGAGCTGCTGAGAAAAAACAAACAAGCAAAAGCAATAACAATAAATTAAAGAACAAAGGTGCTCTGATATAGAGATTGCCTCAGAGGTTACAAAAAATTTCTTCCTTCATTGTCTGGCCAGAAAATTTCATTTTCCCACACACTCAGGAGTGGATGGGCAGAGGTCCGAGTTCCCTGTGATATAGTGAAAGCCATGCTAATTTCCGCCATCATCATAAATGAATTTATGTTATAAGAGACATGCTTAGATCTCTTGACTGCTTCTTACTTTCAGCACAACCCGTTAATCTGCCTCTGACCAGCATCGTGGTGTTTAATACTTCAGGCTAAACTAGGCAGCTGATGCCACTGGTTTGTAATGGGGCAAAGCAGGCTGCAGCAGAGCACATCCATCATCCTTCTGATTCCATATCTCTCTCTAACTAGAATCAAGCAGCTACTACTGACCTAAAAAGCAGGTAGCATGCTGGGCCCAATCTATTTTTTGAATTCCGATCTCATCATGAACCTACAGCTATACTCCACAGGGACACTTCAACTAATCTGTCCCAGCATAAAACTCTTAAGTGCAATGGGTAGATCAACAGACCAGGTTCCAGCTGAGGAACTCAACCTAATCTTCTCTATTGATAATGAATATAAGCCTGAGTGTATTCAAAACTAAAACTAACCCCAGCTTCTTAGTAAGACTCCCTGCAGTGATGGCATCTTCCCAGGGTAACCAATTGATCTGGAGAGAGAAGGAGGAGGTAGAGAGACAAGCATGTAAACTAAGAATAAGCTAAAAATTGCAAATATTTATTAAAAATATTTATTATTTATTTTAAGAAAAGAAGATAGGCTCCAAACTGTAGATTATTACATTAAAATAATTTTCAGAGATGCACAGACATTACCTTTACATACTCTTTCTGCCTTATAACTCTGAGTGATCAAAAATTACCTTTTATGTAGCTGTATGGCCACTCATAGATATCTCGCTCAAGCAGGATAGAGGAAAGTCTAAGTCATCCTTCCATCTTATTTTTCTGTCCCCTTGAGATGTGCCCAGCCAGGAGCAACCCCTCTGCTGTGGAAGGACTCTGGGATGAGGGAACAGCCCAGTGTGGAGCTGGGTTCTGAGCTGCCCCAGCTGAGGAGGTACAGAGGAGGTCAGACTGTCAGACCACCTGATGTTAACTTACTTTAATCTGTTTTATGGACTAGTATACAGTCAAGGACAACCTCTCCAAGCCTATGAGCTCAGCTACATGGAAAGAGAAGAAACAAGAAAGACAAGATTTTTTTTTTCTGGGATCTGTCCGTATTAGGTAAGTAACCTGATGAAGCTCAGTGAACCCTAACTATATGGTGCTGCTGCTGAGGCTACAAAGACAGCCACAAGAGAGATGAGAAAAGTTATGCTATGATTTTAAAACACCTTTTCTGCTTCTAAGGCATTGCAGATAGCAGATAGCTTCACCACACACTTTTTGGTCTTGGGTTACTCCTAGTAAATTTCTAATATTCTGTAATGAAAATAGGTGGATTTTAGTGTATCACTGGAGTTCTAGTGTTCTAGTTGGTAAAACTACACAAAAATCAAAATAGTCCAAAGAAATATTTGTTTCCACACAATTCTGAACCTATTAATCTGACAGGCTAATGTTTATAGACTGCAGTTTTGCACTGAAATCTTAAGGCGAGCAGAGGGAATTAGGAGCCATAGCTGATCGTAATAATATCCTTTTACATTGTAATAGCCTTCTTTCAAATCACATCTGATTTTGTAAGTTCCTCTTCCTTTCCTTGCCCTTATCCATGTATATTGATCATCTAAGCCAAAAGGGGTAAGACTCAAATGAGAAAGAGATGTATTCATGTAGTGATATTCACAGCGAGGCTGTTAATATTCATAGGAGGTCTTGAAAAGTCATTTGATTTTTAAAACGGGGGGGGGAAGTGTATTCCCTTTTTTTTAAACAGAACTTCAAAGTCTAGATGTACAGTAGTTTCAAAGGATTTTCTGCACATTGTGTGACCTATTGTTTTGTTAAACTGTGTAACAGATGCCTTGTTAAACAATAATGCTGAGTGCCAGTAGGAATAAAACAACTTTTTGAGTTCAATCTACTCTCAGTCAAGGTCAAAAAGAGCTGGGATCAAACTCAGTGAGTTTTCAAAAGCTTACCCTAAATATACAATATCAAAGTTCATAATTAAGAGGACTCATTTCATCAGTCAGCTTCATGTTTGCACAGCAGTGGGAGTAATTATAACACAACTCTTTTTTTTCAGGTTGGCTTGAGCACTTGACCTTATGATCAAACTCCTTTTTTTGCCCTTCCTAAGATGCAAAGCCAAACCATTTGCTTTTAACAAAACAGAGCTGTCAGTTTGACATTTCAAAGCATGTTTAAATGCTTTCTTTCATTAAAAAGATAGTTTATCTTTAAAATAGACATTTACAGGCTATTTCTGCTAATTTTTACCATGCAAAGATTTAAAAAAAAAAAAAGTTTCAGCTTTCTTGTCATTTTCTTAAGGTCATCAGTTGAACTATTTGTTCTAGCCTTTAGAATCTTCAAATCCATGCAAATGCCAGGATACCTCAAGGGCATTGTTGCCTTGATATTCCTCTTGCATCATGCCAACATTCACTGACCAAAGAAAGTGAAATCCAAAAGGAGAACTACAATTGTTTTCAACAGTAGTCATGTGTGGGCAGATATTCATCAAAACTAGCTGTACACAGAAAGAGTAAAATAAATAGGAGAGGATCTCATCTCTCTTCTGTCATCCCAGAATTAAGGCTCTAGTCTAAAGCCAAGTGTCTGATGGCTCATTGCAGTCAATGAAAAACAAAACAGGCTCCTTCCAAAGAGGAAGTAGTTTTCCATTTATTTGGCACTTTCTTTAGGACATGTGCTAAAATATGTTTTCTCTCAGTTAGTGACAGAAGGAGACTATATGCTAACTTTGAGATCCCTACAGTTACAGAAAAGAAGTCTCATGTTGAGAACCTATATTAAAATATCTGTCCATGGGGAGATCCAATGCCATAAATATAGGTGGAAAGAGGGACAGGAACTTAGGCTCGAGCATGGCCATTTGATTATCAAAATGGAGCAAACATTATAGTGGCATAATTGATAAAATAAGGGGAGTATTTGATTGTTGACTGATAATGCTTTCATATGAAAACTGGTGTAGTGCTCATATTTTTAGCTCTCTGTTGAACAAAAATTGAAAGAGATGATTAGACACATCAGTTGGTTTTACTGGAGAATTATTGAATGAGTGAATGAAAAAATTCACATTGCAATTGATTAGGTCATTCTAAAAAGTTATTAGGTCCTTAATGCTCTCATCTTGCTCATGGGGTGATTTCTATGAAAGTACTTTGATTTCTATCTGAGACACTTGGACTGTCAAAATTAAGCCATAGGATATTTCTAGATGATCTGACATTCTGACTAGATTTTGGGATGCAGTCATCTGTTGGGAAATATGCCATAAAAAAGCTACGTGATCTACAAAGTGCGAAAGTAGACTAAAGATTAAATAAAGGAAATTGCATTTGAGACAAAACAGTCATGGAGAAAGCTTAAAAAGTTGAGGTAGAGCAAAAAACAGATTAAGATTCCAGGTCAAAAATTAAAAAAACCCCTACACTTCATCTGGTCAGTATGAAGTCTTTTTAAAGTAACCCTAACTAGAGTAATAGCTTCACTGAGTCAAAAGCTTCTCATCTAATATCCCTAGGCCCAGAAAAACCTAACATCTCTCTCCCACACACATTTTTTTCCTGCCAATGTTTTTAACCCTGGAAACTAAAAACCAATTTGTCTCTTTCTAGAGAAAAAACCTTTCTTATAGAAGTCTATGTTGTGAGACAAGCTTGGTAACAATTTTGATGATCTGATTAATCTGTTATACATAGGTGGAACTGGCTCTTTCATGGTTTCTTTGGTATTTTAGCAGTAATGCGTTCGAAGTATTCTGGTTACCAAAATGAACAGATATTGCTCAACAAGTAAAGGTTATAATTTTATCAAGGAGAAACAATATTTATTGGTTCACAGTTTTTTTGCCATTAGATAGAGTATGCCATTTTTCTGCCCTTTTTTCTTTGCACTGCAACTACAAGTTTTTTCAACATATATTTTTGATAATCATAAATTTATGTGGATTTTTATTTAACACAGTGAAGTGCCTTGCTGGACTCTGTGTGATGGTGAGGATGTGTTGGTTTTTTGAGGTTTTTTTGTTTGTTTTTGTTTGTTTGTTTATTTGTTTGTTTTAGTGAACTGGAAGAGATTTCTATAGAACTGTTATGTTTCTATAGAGTACATTAATTCCTGGAATTTCTATGTGTATCATGTTATATATTCAAAGCATAGTAAGTCTGTCATGTAAAAAATCTCTTAACAAAAATCTCACACAAAATCTCTTAGATTTTTTTCATGGATGACAAACATACCTAAAATTAAGCATTAAAATCCAACATTGCTTAATTTCTCCCTCTTCCAGACTAGACTTAGAATTCTTCTCCCAACAGAAATGAGAAAGGTAAAAAAAAAACCCAAACCAAAACTGAAAAAAACCAGTGCTACTTGACAAGGGGACAAACCGGAAGCATTTTATGAATTAATAAATCTTCTGAATTAGAAATACAGATACTTGAGAGAAAGTGCACACTCTTGTCTATCTTATTGCAGAGGAATGATTCAAACCTCTGATTCAAACCATTGATCTGATCCTAGGAGATCCTCATCCAATTATGCAGGACTGATTATGTGTCCAGATCAGGTTTTTGAAGACTTCATGGAATGATGTTTTCAGTAAGAGTCTCAGAGTTTCACAAAGTACTGGAGAAGCACACAGAGCTCCCTTACTCATTTATCACTGTGGTAGTCTCTACACTCTAAATGTATTATGAGATGGCTTTTTTAGCAAACCAGATGTGAAACCTCCCCACAAGTTGATCCATTCCTTTTGTTGGAATCATGTTTATTGTAATTTAAACAGCACTATTTTTCCTTTGTGAACGTCACAAGAATTAAATGGAAACAAGACCACTGTGTTCCTGGTATTCAGGTATTCTTTCAGTTATAGCCAAATATCAATCATTCTGTATAAGTGGTCTAATTTTCATCAGTCATGTTTTATGGCCTACTAAATTTAGTTTATCTGAATGCAATACTTGGTTTCTCTAATATTTGAGACTCAGAAAATTGTGCCAAATACATCTGTATTCTCATTGCAAATGGTAAATGCCTACCTAGGAATGAGGAAATTCCATATTGATTCACCATAAGCTTCTTGTTCAGGAAATCCAACTGAATTAATAGCAGAATAAAAAGAGAGCACCAACCAAGGTACAATTTCCATATGAGAGATCTGTTCTTCAGAAGCACTGTACTTTTTATCTCTTACATATTGTGTTGATTGTCTTTTACAAAATTATGAACAGATAATAATTTGGTTTTTTTAATAGTACCATGTATGTATCCTTCAGCACTACATAATTTAGAATAAAGTAGTACATAACTTTCTCTTTTATGAACTACAGAGGCTTCTGCTTGACTTTTATTAAAACAAGGAAGAGGTAATTGTCTTTACCTTTTTTGCCACTTAGTGAGGTAGCAATTCTAGGAAGTTGCAAAAATTATAGTTACATTATGACATTCATTATGTATTCTTACTTCAAAGAAGAAAAAATTGCATGAAGTAACATATCCTATTAATCACAGAGATTTGAATCCATCTAATCTTTTTCTATAATTTTGGCTAGACAACTATTATAATGTCAAATACTATTAGTGAAGCTTTAGCTACTCAATACGTGCAACACAAGTTCTTGCATGAGAATTGACACAACAGAGCTATAAAAGACAATAAAAGGGCAGCAGGGCCTGTGGCCTCTGCTCTCCAATTCTGTAACGTGAAGAAAAAGCGAATTCACTAGGAGCTGTCAACTCTAAAACATCTCAGTTCAACATGATTTCACCAAAGATCAAATGGAAAAGGCTAATCTTGTTTTCTAGACACTTAAATCCCATTTTCCCAGGCAGATTTACCCCAGGTTCATCCAAATGTGTCTTAAGCAGAATATCTTATTCTGAAGTGTCTTTTTTTTTCTAATACCACGGGCACAATAGCACTGAATACATCAGTGTCACAGTTATTGTTTCCAAAGATCAAGCAGAAGGCCACAAGACATCTATGGAAAGTAGAAAGCACATCACTAACATTCTTACAGTACATTTATATTTTATTAAAATATTTATTTATACTTGCATATCAGAAATTTCCAGCTTGATATCTTCCCACACTTGTAATCATCCTGTATTGGTAGAAAGAAACACGAACCTTTATTAGTTTTTCAGAGGGTCTTTAAGTTCTTTTAGCTTTTGTTCAAGTAATAGATTGACAGGAATGCAATTTACTAATACTTGGTGTTTTGTATACGGAAGATATCCTGCTGCTCAGTCACAAGCTTGCTACCATAATAGTTAAAATGAGATGAATAAACCATGTAGCCAAAATGTTGTTTAAGATTGGTTACCTACAGAAAAATTGTAAAGATCCTGCCAATGCTGGATTTAAATAGGCATTTTCACCTTTTGATATCCAATATTTAACTCTGAAAGAATTGCTTTGTCCTACTCTAAAGATTTGCTGTCTCCAATTCCATTATTTTTACCCTCTCCCTTCTTTTAATTTTCAAGTCAAAGACCAAGGTGTTAAAATGAAGTAACACCTATTTTGTACTTAATTAGCAGAAACATTTACCAAGTATTTACCTGCAAATCTGACTCAAGTCACAGTGTTTATAAATTGCACTTTGGATATAATTTAGAGCCTGTGCTCATTATTTGCCTCGGGGATGGGGATGAGGAGGAAGGAGATATTCCCATACTAATAAAGTCCAACATTTTACTAAAAATCAATAACAAAATTCCCTTCTACCCTCAGTGAGAAAGTTTCATGCCTAGTGTTTTGCTTTTTAGGCAGAACAGTACATGACGAAGAAATCTAGAGACATTTTGGCTTTACAAATGCGTTGGTCTTGGCAAAATTGATAGCAACAGAGCACCAGTGTTTTATGTTGCAAAACCAATCTCTGATTCTCCATCAAGTTCAGTCCTGTATTGAAAGCAAGGGAAGTGTTCCTTTTCCAACTTGGCATAGTCAGCAACATATCTTTCTATTTCTTCATTCTGTAGGAATGAAAATGTAATTTGAGGACAAGATGAGGCTTACACTAAGCTGATTCTGTCATTACAAAAGTGCTCTTTTTTTCCATTTAAAAATTAGCACTTATTTTGAATAGAAGAAAACAAGCCAAGAATCTTGACAGTTTGCACTATTTTAACAAACAGCTTCCACAAGAATACTTCTTTTTAAAATGTGGAAACTTACAGGTATGTGCATTGAGAACTGGAGGGCAAGGCTTAACTTTTTTCCCTCTGTTAAAAACAGGACTTTTTTTTAATATATTTTCCCCCCTCTAATCACAACTGATGGAGCAGGGAAACCCTCATATATCACTGTATGCCTCTGGAAATATTTATACTTAGTTCTGAAAGCAAAACAAGAAAACCACCAACATATTCCTCCTCCCTTAACTAAAACATGTAAATTAATGTTTTGCAATAAAAGACGACTAGCAAAAAAAAAAAAAGCTATGAAATATGGAAAATTAGCTAAAACCCCTGGATTTTTCTCTTCAGATGCCAAACATCAGTTATTTTTTCTCTGTTAAAAGAAATGTAGTAATTCCTTCTTGAACTTTGTATGAATAAAAATTTGTAAAGATGATTTAGCAGGGTTTTCAAAGCCATAAAAGTCCATCAGAAGCAGGGAATTCTTGCCAGCCTCTGTAAAACTCCAACAATACTATTAAAGAAGACTACTGGGAACCCACAGCAAACCACCATAGAGCATGAGCCGAAAACCAAAACCACATATTACCAAGTTTCTTTTCCTTGGTATCACATAAAATGTAATAAGTACAAATTGAGAAAGATGGGAATCTATTATTTTCAGGGGTAATGGATGGTGTACTCCCTCAGCCCAAAAACTGAAGGTACAGGAGTTTTTAACATTGAACATTCAGTTTTAAGATTGCATATTAAGTCATTTTAATGGCACTGCTTTTACCAGGCAGAGAAAAATTGGGAAATGTGTAATTTAGCATTGCAAAGAAAACGCAATCTTAGCCAAAGACTTTTTTGTGTTACTGTGAAATTTAATTATTTGAAAGGAATTTGCATTTGGGACAAAAATCCCAAACTTTCTGGCTGCGAAAAATAGGGGAAATGCCAGAAACAACCAACCAACCAACTAACAAACAAAAGTATTCATCAGAATAAAGAGACCTAATAAACTAGTAAACAAATAATGAGCAATCTCAGTTAAGACCAAAAAAAAGTGCAAAATCCAAGAAGTTAACAGATGAAAATATCTTTACTTTCTCCATTAATAATAAATAAAGCAGCTATTTTATCTCTCCTATTACTACAGTATTTTAGCTTAAAAAGCTACAGAATGAGAAATAAGTAATCAAGAGAAGAGACAAGAATAATAGCAGAAGTAATTAGGCAGCATGTATCAGTGTAACAGACATATGTAACAGACAGTACTAGAATTTTCTTTTTTATTTTCTGCTTTAGAAAAGGGAATATGAATATATTGTCCAACCAGAATAACTATGAAAACTATGTAAAATGTCAATAAAGGAAACCACAGATTCTACATGGTAGAATCTGAACACATTTTTTAGAAGATACAAAATTCTCTCTGACGCAACATATGAGTAATTTTAAAAGTGATCAAATCAACATATAATTGCCTTTGTAGATGATATTTCTTATATAGGTTAAGTGAAAAATAATAAATTATTTGAACCAGAAGTGACTGAGAAGCAATAAACATGAAAAACATGAAGACTTTTTCAGGCAGCTATATCCTCACAGAAATGTTTCTTTCTCAGGGAAGTAAGACTTTTTTTCTAGAGTTTAACTCTGACATACTACACAAAATGCTTTCCTACTTTCTGTTTTTTTTCTTGTTAGGCACCCTCAAATATCTCTGGAATAGATGCAGCTTGTGTGTTGAGTAGAAATACTGGGGAAAGAGGGTCTCTCCAGCCTGCTATCTTGACCCTTACAGTGACCAACAGCAGGATGCTGAGGAAGATGAAAGCAAGTACATAGCTATACTTTCTCAGAATATTATCTAAACCTCAGCAAGATGCAGCCTAAAAACTTCTTGAGCAGAAACTTTATCTATTTTTTTATGTAACAGTTCTTATTTTTCTTCCAGGAATCTGAACTGTCATACTTTGAGATCATGTAGATTTTCACTATCCATAACACCATGTGGCAGCTCAATAAGTTGTGTGAAGAAACATCTTCCTTGGTTTGTTCTGAATACTACTAGTTTTATTTTATGCCTCTCATTTTTATGAAAAAAATGAAATTAATCTCTATCCCCTTTTCCCCCAAACTTTTCCCCCAAACTTCATTTCATAAACTTCCTTCCATATACTCTTTAGTTTTCTTTTTTGTGAAGGGTCCTAGTCAGTATGCTTTTTGCTCATGCAGATCATGATTTTATACATTTGATTATCTTTGTCATCCTTCTCTAACCCTTTTTTCATGCAAAACTGAAATTAATAAAAAATAATTGTATACAGTTCTTGTATGTTTGTTACAGATAAAAGTAGTCACAGTGGTGTTTTCTATTTAGTTTCCTTATTACATTTCTAATAATTTTTAAAATTGCTTTCTTCCTCCATTACTAATTATTAAGTCAAGAAATATTCCCTATATAGTTACAAAAATTTGCTCCTGAAGAGAAATCTAAACAAACAAAAGTTTGTTTTCATATTGCAAGTCATACAGCTTTTATGGCAAGCCTATGACACAACTTTAATGTTACAGATGCTTTACTAAAGACCTAAAGTAGAAATCAAGAAATGCTGAGAAAAAAGTGCTCAGTTTGCTAGTATTACAAAACTTGCCCTTGCTAAGAAGTAGTGTTAGTGTTTCCAGGACAGCATACTAATGCTGCAATGACCTGTTCTTCCTAAAGTCTTATCTGACTCATACAGACCATCCAGAATCTTCTTCAGAAATAAAGACACTCTAATACTTCAGGCCTTCTCTCTGTGGACAAGAAAAGGCTCAACAATGCACTGTAGCCCCTGAAGGGCACTACCACTGCTATTGCTGCTAGAACAAGATCAGGCACGCCTGTTACTGTCACCTCACATGGACCCCTTACCATTTTGCCATGTAATGGAGAACAATTTCTATTAATGCCCTGTGTGAGCTGAGGCTTGCAGCAGCAGATAGATCTTCTACAAGAGCTGCTGATGTTGTATCAGTGAATCAGAGGCTGTTTTGCCCAATGAGCAACTGACGGTGACATCTGTCCCAGCCATTCAACTGACGGGCATTTCTGGAAAGTTATATTCATAGGAAAAGTTGTGTATATGGGAGATAAAATATTCAGTTGGGCTGTGGTCAAGATACTTCCTGCTGCCAGATCTCAAAAGATTTACAGTTTTCAGTTTGAGTTTTCTATTCTACAATAAAAGATATTTTTAAGTGATCTTCATTTTGAATTTAGGGTTAGTAAAAGAGCAGAAAATCTTAACAGGCCAAGTAAAATGGAGTCTTGTTGCAAGCCCAATGTTGCCTTTACTTCAGACATTTGGCTCCAGAAAGCTTAAAACAAATGAAAAACCAATGGTAAAAATGTGAACATTTAGAATAGCAGAAATATGAGACAACTAGCAAACTAAAGCAAATAAATAGAAGAGATCGCTTTTTAATCAGTGAGCAGAGCACTCACTGAAACAAACAGTTAATACAAGTCCTCTAGTTAGACCTAGATATTTTTGAAGACATGTTCTAAGTTACAAAATTCAAGCTAAACAAATCATTCTTACATATCGTATTATGCTGGTATCAGCTTTAAATCTGGAAAAACAAAAAATGTGTTTTATTCTTTTCCCTCTTCCAACTCCCAGTAATGTTTCCTAGTAAAATAGAGTATTTGCACATCAGTGCTATGTGTCTTTTTTAATCAGATGTCCTTGCTCTCCTAGCCCACAAAATGTGTGGCAAGGATCTAAAAGGCCTATTAGCTTTTTTACAGAAGGTATAGGTATGAACATGTCATATTTATCAATATTTTTGGCATCGAAAATACTTGGCAAGAGAGGCTATAAACCAGAAAATATTTTTTACTATTCAACTTACAGCACCAAAATTAGTAAGCAATATGTTCTCTGAAATAGCAGTATAATTTTAACTGTGTTCATCTTACAAGACCTGTGCATTTCAGGTAAGAGTTCCTGTGGTTCAAATTATCAAACTGCCCATTGTGGCTTCCTGTACTTCCACTTCTCTGCTTCTCCTTTTCAGTTGCCTAGCATGGAACATCTATAAGAGTGCAGTGCCAATGACATAAATGGATCCATATGCACTGGTGAACTTACAAGCTAATTTGTCCAAGGGAATAGTAACAAAAAAGCAGGTCATATGCCTAATTTTGGCAATTTTTAAATTCTTGGTTAGTATTTGAAGTGCCTCTGAGGCACTATCTAACAAGAAGAGCTCTGTAATAAATACTAAAGCTGTGAACTTTATAGAAGTGAAGCATAATAAAAAGAAGAGTCAAGAGGTTCTATTAGCTTTCTGGAATACTCTGGCACAAGATGCTAATACATGTAAACATACATTGAGCTATACATTATGCCATATTGACCACTATAATAGCAATTATATCTGTGGTCATGGCTGAAATCCTTTCAGGGTTTTTCCACTCATTTACTCTAATATAACCATTTAAGAGTAACTTAACAGCTGCTGTAGAATGGAAATGCTTGAGGAGTGTGGTCTTCCAAAATTTCATGTTACAACCAAATCCCAGATTACTGTGTATTTCATTCTGCTTGCACATTTTAAGTGTTATTCCAGAGGAATGTCTGTGTTACAGAAGCATGATTGCTGGTGCAACATGGTGCTCAGGGGGTGGCTGGGGCGCTGAGAAACAGGAGGTGTTCACTCCTGCTAAAAATAGGGAAACATTACAAAATTATTTTCAGCATACCATGTATTTAGAGATCTATCTCTGCTACAGCAGGATAGGAAATCATGGTACTGTTTTGTAATGGATGAAGCACAGATCTAATACAAAAGACAATATAGCAATTGTAAGAAAGAAAAGCAGTATCATGGCTGATTCTGTAGGGAAAAGAATGCTTTTGTTTGATAAACATTACAAGAGCTGGATAGTGTATGGTCTGCAGTAAATAAAATAGGAGAGGACTGACTACAAGAGCATCCAACACTCTGAGACTCTGAAGTTGTCTGCCACAAGTCGGCAGGCAGTAATAAGTGCTGGAACACATCACAGACCTCAGCTAGAGGGACTTCACAGATGAAGACACCTTGAGAACTTAGTGTTAAGAGAGAAGTCCTAAAATTCACTTTGAAAGTCCTCTTTCTGCAAATGCCAAAAAAACTCCAAACCAAACCTAAAAATCCCAATCAAATAGGAATCGGTTTCTCCTGAGTGCCTGATGACTTTTTCCAAATTCTAATGGAAAAGAAATTGTACGATGAAGGCTCCTTTATACTAAGAGTGATAATTTGTCATTTGGATACAAAACAGAACAGCTAGAAACAAATCACAACCTCAGTGTAAGAGGTGGTAAGTGCAAACAAGTAAGCATAAGAGCGAAATGGCAATTGGTAAAGCACAGACTCTCCCACACCCCCTCCTCATTTTCTGTTTTCTAATGTTAACAGTCTCAGACAATAACTTAAAATGGGAATAAACATTTTCCAAATCATTATAGTGAGTTTATTTACTCTATATGAATCATAAATAAAAATATTATTTTTAAATGATGGTAACAACATTAAGGAGCAGGCATTTAGGAAAAGCAACAAAGTACAATACTATTAGGCCATGAGTTAATGAACTTCAGTTTGCTGGCTGTAGCCTCTGAAAGACAAAGGAAAGATATTGTAGGGGTCAGACTCAAGGATTAGAATGATTTATTGCTTAAGCATCTATGATATATAGGGTAAAGGAGTTATCAGGGCATTCCAATTAGAATAATGTACAGTAAATCATTAGAATTTCTACAAACCCCAGATAATTTTCTAATACAAACAGAACCAGGTCCAACGCACAATCTTTCCAGGAGACTGCAGCTTAAACACTGAGCCAGCAACTGGTTACCTAGGGACCAGTAAGGATGGCCTGTTTATATTATGGATGAACAGAGGACATTTGCAAGCAACACCCACTCACTCATTCTCATATATCACATACACAGTACACTGAAAGGGCTAAATGTTCAGCAAACTCAGTATAATGAGCCAAAGTTAGTAGTGGAGTGGTAGAACTGCCCCCAAGAGACGTGGAGTGTTTATTTGCTATGTGGCCTGGGAACTTAGGTCATATTCCTAGCCTTAAAATGACAAAGAGCATTACAATTATGGGTATCTTCTGAAGTGAAAAGCAGCCAATGTGGCGTACTGACTACTTGAGTTCCTTTAAAAATAAATGGTAATTTAAAGTCAGCACTGACCTGTAAGTCCCCATCCCCTCAAGGAAAATTAATAGTTGGATCTAATCTATGAGGGACTCAGAGCCATGTATAAAAGAGATAAAACATTGTCAGCTATAAAAATTAAAGTTAAGCTGTGACAATCAGTAAAGGCAGGAATGCTGGGTCTGTCTCTGAATTACAATAAACCTGCTTATCCTAAGTAACTTACATTTTCCATGTAAGACTGCACTGGTATCCACTGCCAAAGTGTGACATGCGATCCAAAAAAGTTAGAAAAGCATATTATCTTCCTATTTTCAGCAGTTTTCTTAATGATGTCATGAAAACAAATGAAATAGCAATGTGATTAATTTATAAACTCAATACAGAACTGTATCCTAGTTTTTCTGTCCATCTAGTTTTCTGTTGTCATCCTACCTTTAACCAGCTCAGACATAACAAAAGCTTCAAGGAGACAGAGACCTTTTAAAACACCATAAAAAAATACATTCAACCCCACTGTTTGAATCAGTTGTTTAACTTCACAAGCATCTGTCCAACCACAGGGCTTTACACAATAAGATAATTAGAATGATTAATGAAATTAATTGGAATATTTTTTCTTAAGTTTACTTGAGATAACTGGAGCAAAAAAAGAACTGAACCACTAATAACTAATTTACAACAAGGTGTAGTCAAGAACTCAATATATTTGCTTTACAAAGACTACTGTTAATTGTTTACAGTCAAATTAAATAGTGATGTTTTTACTCCTGCTCCAGCGCTTTAGAAGAAAATATATAAGCTTAAATAGTCAAAACATGTTTTTCTCTAGTTACTCTTTCCATAAGAAAATGTTCCAAAAAAGGAAGCATGTGAAAATCTGAGAAGACAGCAGCTCAGAGATTAAAAGTATATAAAAACTTACGGTTTTATTTCTTTATTTAATTGAATAATTTAACTGGTTTATGCCTTAAATCAACTAAATAAGCATGTAACTGGAGCAATATGGACACTTATTTCAGCAAAATATCCATTAATCACCAGGTCTGGATGACTTAATCTAGAATTGCTACAAGCTGTCTAAACTTATCCTGATTGCACTCCACCATCACTTCCTACTGCATATCCTGATGTTTCACCTGCACACAGAGAGAGTCTGGTCCGGCCGTGTAAGGGAAGCTCTTTGCTGGAGTAATATCAGGGAGAAAATTTAAATTCAGCATTGAAAGTAAATTTGTATTCTGAACAAATGTTGAATAAAGAGCCTCGCTCTTCCCATTTACCCACAATTTGTTACTCTACTGATCAGTCAGGTTTTTGCTTTTGAAACCCTATTTTGTTACCAGTTTCCATTCATTAGTAGTGAAAAGACCTATGAATATTTGTTCCACTGTCTTCAGAACTATTTTGCCCCAAAACAGATTTTGGCTATTTCTAACAGGCCTCTTAGAGGCATAGCAGTAGTCTACAAAAAAAAAAAAAATAAAAAAAAAAAAAAGAATGTTTTGAAAACACTCAGCTGAAGGCAGGAGAGACTTTCAACTCACTATAAAAATCTCATTGACAAAAACCTTGAGAGATCACCACACCATGGCTAGCTAATTTTAAATAAAAAGAGTTAAAATATTGCTGAGATCACTCTCAAGACTGGTAAAGAGACTGCACTAAAATCCCTGGTTTGATTCAAATTTTTATCATATTTTTGGATTAATTTGCCTTGCTGCCTGATCTGCAGTGATGAATTCCAGATCATTTGGAAAAATCCTCCCTTCATCTGAGAGATACCAAAAATTGACCAAACTAAATTCATTTCTTAGGTGTTATTTATACATAATGCATTATTGTAAACTGAAATTTTTGGAACATATAAAAACCAATGAGGCTAATTACCATACCCAAAGCTACACAGGTAATTAAAACCTTGGAGATAAATACTCTCTGAAATCACAATTTAAGCTACTGTTTTCACAGTGACCTAAGGCAGCAAGTATTTAGGCAAGTATATCATTCCCTCCCAAGAGCTCAAATGTGACAGTGAATGTATTTTTTATTCACAGTCTGGGAGGCCAAGCAGCTCCTGCAAGGTACTATTTTTAAAGGAATTTTTGAAACAATTGCTGTTGAGAGAAGAGTCACACAAAGCTGCAGGGGCACAGCACAGGCACATTCAAAAGGTTTTGAAGTGGCCAAACTTTAGGTACACAGAAAGGCTAAACATTTCTTGTTTCTGGGTCACAGGCGATCCAGACCTTTGACCTTCAAGCTATAGATCTCTTACGCAGGCAAATTACTTACACTGCAATACTTCATAAACAACAGAAGCTCTCCGTGTCCCACCAGGCATTACAAATAAGGTGGGGTTCCACTCGCTACAGGTTTGATTTGGATGGAAATGAGCCTCCCTGGGAAGCCTGCTTAAGCCTTTTAAATAATGCCCCATCAGTGGCATGGCAATTTAATTTTAGAATTGTAGCTAATGATGCTGCTTTGCTATTTTAGGAACTTAGCTGGTATGAGTCAGCAGAAATATTCAATTCAGATTTTTATTTTTTTTAATTAGAAATTTTACGCAGTAGAAAAGGAAAATACATCCATTATCAATCTCTAATTTGCTTGAGTGATTTTTGCTTTAGATTAATTCAGTACTCTGTGGCTTTCTCTTATATGTGAATAAATAAATAATGAAAATATGACATGGAAACAGGAGAAAAATGAAAATTAGACTGGCAGTTTGTCCAGGTATGCCCAATTCATGTTGCCTGTGAGTTCTATACCATTTCTACACTAGTTTTTTGTATTCAGAGCCTAACCCAAAAAACCCCTATGTTTTAAGGGGAAACTAGAAGGCCACATTCCACCAGAAGAAGCCCACATTTCCACAGAAGAAAGGAACAGAAGCTCTAATTATTTCACTTTTCTCCAGCTACTAACATATACAACCCTGATATGTTTCAATAGATGTTAGAGTGAGAAATAGGGTGGTTCCCTTTGTAATGATGACTTCCACCCTTTAAATTGCATCATCTCTTATTTATTTCTCCTACAGTTCAGTTTCTTTAGGAAACACCTTAGAGCACTGAGAATTAAGAGATATGTCAACATCCAGCACTCTATATTCAGAGTGATAAACACAATGAAGCCACAGGACAGCTGCCCATAATTCAGTGGCACTTTGCTCAACATAGAGTGAGCTAGAGTGAAAATTTTCCTTTTTTTCCTACTGTTTTAGTGCTTGGTATGTGATTCAGGCTGTTAGAACACTAGCAATAAACATTTAGGTATGTTCCAGCCATATTAAGCACATCAACATATGTAGAGCTGTGCTCATTTACCCGAAATGCAGAAGTCACAAGATTTGTCCTGCCCCTCAGGAGACTAATAAGTAACCAAACTCAGACTATATTTTTAACTGTTTTTCTAGAGCTGAGAGAGCTCCTGAAACAGCAACTAAAGGCTTATTGGATCAAAAACATGGAACAGAATTGAAAAATATATTTAAAATCTACTGAATGGAAAACTCATTTAAGAGGTGGGAAAACTGACATAATTTCCTTGTTTTCAAGTTTTAGGCAACAGAAACCATGTCTTTTTCTTGGAGCGGTAATACAAAATTAGACTCTTTAGAGTTACCATTAATTCTTACTTTTAAAAGTTTGGCTTTTTTTTTCTTTTTGAGAATATCAGAGTGTTTAATGATGTCACAACATTTTAAGATTGAGAAACAGGCTCCCTGTTTATTGTATTTAATACCAAGTCTCTCTCTGCCTACTGCAAGTTTAAATACATTTGGACCAATTGTTTTGGTAACTTTTTTCTAGTTAATGTCTTTGGCCAAAATTTTGCCTGCACATGAACATCCCAGACTGTTGGGATGTACAGGATCCAATAAAAAGTACAAAGCCTGAGGAAGTAAGTTATAACATTTTGCTTTTTTTGTGATCTCCTCCATTGAACTTTTCCAGGAATCAGGAGTATTCACTTATCAGAAATTTGATTGCACTGAAGAAAATTCAATATAAAATTTCACATCAAAATAGATTTTTTAACAAATGTAGCAATGCCAGTGGTGTTTGTCAATTAGATGCTCACCAGCCAGATGTGCTGAAGGGGTGGGGAGGCAAATCAAAGTACTACTTTCTTTATACTTTCCTTATGTTTAAACTTCACTCATGAGAAAAGATAGAAAAGCCAAATGACAGGTTACAAATTAGTATGTTTTACACATTTAAAGTTGTCCTTTCGGAGTGGGCTTTGTATTAATTGTCCAAATCCACTGAGTAGGAAACAAAATACTAATTACTTAGACACTCAGGTCACAATTTTTTTAGTAAGAGTAAAAAACATGATAACGACCTAAAATTAATTATCAATGCTACAATCTCAAAGAAGAAAAACACCTTTCTAATGACCATATTTCCACTCTGAGAAGAAAAAGAGGACACTTTCACAGGAAGATCTCATTTCATGTAATTTTTTCTCTTCACTTACTCCATTCGTTTCCCTTCAGTTTCAGATGGTCGGCTGAGGTACAGTTTCTTTCATTTGCCCATCCAACTCCTCTCACTTTAAAAAAAGCAACCCACTAGCTAAAACTAATTAGGGCACTCAAATTGCATTAGAAAACATCTGCTACACCTATTGAAAATTCTTTAAAAGAAAAAGTGTATCAAAGTAATATGGTTGCCTGCATTCTGACCCAATCACCAAATCCCAAAGGATTAATGTAACTTTTCACAGTTCCAGAGATTACCCTCGATCTCATTCTGTCTCCCTCCTAATTCCAGAAATGTATTCACTAATTAAAAATTCATCAAAACACAACTAAAAATTACTTTCACAGTCTCTGTATGGTTCCTATTTAAAACTGGGTTCCATTTGTAAATCCTATTTCTGTACGAACAATCCCGATCAGTAAATTATGTAGAGTTAGAAAATAAGAAAATAGGAAGACTCATTCCCTGAGGTGAACTGGTTTCAGTAACAGCTATCTGGATAAAAAGCTAGACAAGGTAATAAGCTTGAGTGATTTCAGTGGTTAGGAAGAGAAAACATAGGCCAGACTGTAAAACAGAGCACTTGTCATAAGAACAACAGAGCTGTACTGATTGTGTTTGCAATTTGTGGTAAATAAATAGCATATTTACTCCTGTTGATCTATTTAATATTACTGAAACACTATTTCTTCAGAAATACTGAATTATATTTCTTTTTAACATAAACATATTTCTTGTTTGTGACCTTAATGCTATTTTTTCCTTCATTTTTCTATTTCATGCTGTAGCCTTACTTCCCTACCTAAAGGTTCTATGAAGTCAACAAAGGACATAATGAGAAAACAAATATTCAATGAAGTATTACACATCACAAGATTTACTCCTAGTGAAATAAGAGCTTTACCAAAGAGAATAATAAAAATCAGGTGCTAAATGCACGTGTGTGTGAGGAAGTGCTTCCTTAACAACATATGGACTAATTCTTTGTCAGCTTTTCTAAGCTCTTTTCCCCAATCATTTCAGCAGAAATTTTGTCATCAAAGGAAATATTATCCACATTAGTTTATAACATTAAGTAATATTACATTAATGATTAAAAGTCATCTGGTTTAGAACAATCTAATATAGATTAAGTACAATCTGATATCCTTCCAGGGACTAAGTCAAGTTCCTTTTGGAAAAAAGAAAATACTGCCCAAACTTATTTTGTTTTTGTCCCCAGAGCTTAATATGTGTTTTCTGGCCATATTCTAAATTAAAATTAGTACAAATGTCAGCCATTTCTGGCACCATAATTTCTCTCACAGAGTATTGACTTGATATCTTTAATCTCACTCTTTTGCTAGAGTACTGAAACACTAAACCATTACAATAAAGGAGATTCTGTCATTCCAATTCTTCAGCTATAGAGAAATGAGAATGCCAGTACTGAAGAACATTTAAAGTGAAACAGCAACTAAAATTCTTTACTTCTTTACCCCATTTCTACTTACTCCTACAGTTTCTATGCCGTATAGCCCTGTAATATTAAAGGAAGCGAATTTTAGTTAAACACAGCGACAAAAGGCACTGCTAAATTAGGCGGGTTTTCAGGAAACATAAATTCACCTACGTGACTACTATGCTTGAGGTCAAAGAAGTGAGACAGGAGGAAAGATATTAAACTATCCTTACAAAGGTATAGACTGTTTTTACCAATGCAAAGTTTATTGCATTAATTATGTTAGTCAAGAAACCAACCAATGGATGTGATATCCAGCTGAAAAACTCAGGCCTGGAGAATCATGCTGCATGCAGCTCATTTGGGCAGCTGTGCTTCATCAGCACACAGGAATCAGGAGCAAGTGTCAACACCTGAATCTTCCTTTCCCTGCTGCTCAGGAGAACCGTGATTGACTAGAACAGGAGAGAAGATTAAAGACAGCTGGTTCCTAATTCCTTCCAGAATGGAATGAAAGTAATAACTTTGCACTGAAACAAGGCTGAATAATACAGATCATCAAAGCTACTATTTTCTTTTTATTAAGCTGGGGGAGTATAAGGACTTCTTCCATTGTTTGATGATGCTGAGATATTTCCTAACAGAAAAATTTATGACAAAATAGTGAGGAGAAATAGGATTAAGATATTACCCTTTAACAATTTCTTTAATAAAAAAACCAGTCAACTTTGTTATGATAGTAATGTTGATCAATTTATTTTATTTCAAGCATGTGAAGGATGTTACAGATCTAATATAGACCTATAGACAACTGTGAAAAACAAGTAAAATATTTACATATGTATGAAGTAGCCATTTTTACAAGAGTGACCTCCTCACAGACTGGTTTAGTTCTGGGAGAAATGAGCCCTCTTTGTTTCCTGAGGCCACAGGGACTCCACTGGGATTAAATACCTGTACAGTTGTTCATGTGATTTCCCTGTGTCCTCTATTTCTCACGTTGTAGAAATGGCTTTGCAAGGCAGACCACAAATACTTGCGATGCTCTTCACAAACTCCATCTCCCCCAAAACTGGGT
This sequence comes from Petroica traversi, assembly GCA_025920805.1. Lineage (NCBI taxonomy): Eukaryota > Metazoa > Chordata > Aves > Passeriformes > Petroicidae > Petroica > Petroica traversi. The sequence goes on from JAHLSL010000015.1 coordinate 750,372, forward strand.
ACAGTACACTCTTCCCTTTCATTTTCAATAGCAGTTTCAAAGAATTGCCCTTACTTAAAAATAAAAGGTCCAATTTCCATGATGTGGTGACAGTTCTTCCCAAGCTGTATTAGAACTTTTCTATAATGGATTTCTTTTCATTATGAGAGTAACTTTATCTCCCAGGAAGCCAGAAGCATTATTCCACTGGATTTCGCTTCAAAGCAAGCAATCATGTAAGCACATACATACTTTTATCAGTTATCTAGTATTATTTGCTTTACTAGATATATTCTAGTAAGTTGCAGTCATACCTAGGAACTGGGCTGGACTGGAGTCTGGCTTCTTGCTGAATATGGTTGTCCAACAATGAAACCTGAATATTTTCAGCTCAAACTGTAAGCCTTCAGAAGCTTGATTGCCAGATTTTCCAGGTTAAATAATGTACTTTGCAATGCTTTATTGCATGACCCTTCCTGTTCAAACAGGGACCTGTCAGCTTAGCAAAGAAAAAAAAAAAAAAGCTTTTTGTAAGTGATTAGTAAATATTAAAGACCAAAAAAGTCAACTTGGACTTCTAGAAGTTAGATGACTTACAACTTACAAGAGGCCTACAGAACTGTATTTCATCAGTTTTGCAATGAAGCCCAGTAAAGCTTACATAAACCCTCAGGCTAAGTCTGTATGAATCTACATAGTTCAAAATGGAGATATGAGACCAAGTCATGAAAGGAGCCGTCACTGTCCTTGCCACAGTTATGTTAGTTAGCTTCTCAGTTTAGGGTAGCTCAAGAGTTTCTGCACAGCTTTCCCTCCTTCAAAGTTAACATGAGACTTGTGGCACAGTCAATTAATAGTTTGGTCAATACCTAATACAGTTATCTTCTGCAAATCAGCTATCTATTTTTTAGTGACGTATCAGTAGAATTATTATGGAACAAATATTTATGGTTTTCTTAAATTTTTTCCAACTGCTTTGTTTGTTATTTTTCTTGGAACTATTGTCCATCATCTGATGGTGACTTTCTACATTTCATTAACTGGAAAAAAAAATATGCAGAGTGCAAAACTTTCCTTCTTCCATGGAAAGATCTTCTGCCTTGGGTCCATGCTCTTGGGATATTTCATATGGATTTAAAAATGGTAAGCTCCTGAGCCACTTGCAAACAAAATTTTGTAAAACCAGCGAGGAAGCTGGGAGCTTTTGAAGAGTCAAGACAAAAAAAGAGCTGACCTAAATTCATCAGTACGATCTAAATATTTTGAGGTATCTTTCTTAGGATAGTGACCTTGTATTGTTTTGTGTCTGTTAGTAATGAATATAGCATGTTGGTATTTTTCTCTTAATCTTTTACATATCCAAGATAGAAACATTGATTTTCTTCTTCATCTGTTTTCTTATCTGAACAGAGTAATTGCAGATTAGTTTCTAATTAGAAACATTTGTTTGCCTTTATCTGCTGGAGAGTCAGGAGGTGATAGAGAGGACATATGTAATCATATTTTTTTGGATATACGTCCAAACTTTATTTAAGTAAAAAACACTCAAAATTATTCTTTCCACTAAAAATACCACGGTTTTGCTTTTTCTTTTATTACTTCTAATAAAATTATACCAAGGAATTAACCCCAGTCTACAAAAAGGTTATATTCATATTTATGTAGAATCAATATAAATATCCATCATTGCTTTTTAATTAATTGCACTTTTTTTGTTTGATTGGACTTCAATCTTCAGCTTGGATGGCAAGAACCAGAAGTCTCTTCAGTGTCACTCATTATTTAAGATCACTGAGTGCATACTTTTTCAGTGCCTTCTTGAAAAAGGTTAAACGCATATTTCAACATGTTCCTGAGATCTTTTGATAAATCACATAATGAAAATTGTCCCTCCTTCATTTGAGAAAGGACCTTGATAGTACTTCTATGTTTTAGGTCTTTCTTTCTTGAAGTAGTGACTTTGTATTATTAGATATCTGTTAGCACTATAGAAATAATATTATATTCCAAAAGGGAGATTATGCTGATAGTTACTTACAGTTAATAGCCTTTCTTAATTTCTCTGTGGTTTCAGGTTTGCAGTGGAGCTGAATAGCACTTCTGATTTAAAAAAGTTTCTTAATAAGTAAATTGGTATGTGTCTAGGTTTGGATATCTCTTTATTTTCCTTAATTGCATGGAGTGAGTGTAAAATCACCAGCTATCCTTCAACCAATAGCTACCAATAGCAAATGATCCTGTTACAGAATTAAAACAAAATACCACTGCCACCAAAAAACCATCCAAACCCAAAAAATCAACTCCCCCCAACAAACATCAACTCATCCCAAAAACTAACCAAACAACCCCAAAATGAAAAACCCAACCAAAAAAACCTCCAAAAAACCAAACCAAAACAAAAACAACCCAAAAAGCAATCCAAATCCACTCTCCCAAAAGAATAAAACCAAAACCCAAGCAAATAACGAGGAAAAGAATCCTAATTTCACAAAAGTATTTGCCAATTCCTTTTGGCAAAGGAAAGTGAAAGAAAACCCTAACCACTTCCTTTTTGGGAAACATGAGTTTTATCTAAATTTCAGTTAGAAAAAAGCAAATTTTCCTTGAGATCTATAGAAAAACTTTCAAATACCTTGCAAAATTGCAGAACTGCACCTTCAGCTACTGCTGAGCACCCATAAATCAATTTCTCTATGGATATTTGCTGTTTAAATATTCTTTCAATCTATTTCTTGTTTGTTGAAGCAGAGATATTGGCAATAGCATACACCATACATCAATTTACCTTCTGTATTGGCACACATAGGAAAAGAGCTCTCTCAGTTATAGAGGATTGACTTTAATCTCCTCCCCTTTTCTGAGCATTAGCCCAGGTATCATAGCTCTTTCCAAAACTATTCAGTTTTCCCTGACAAACACTGCTGTGTTCTTCAAAATCCTCTATCTATGCTATTTTTATCCCTGTGAAGCACACTGCGTGCTGAAAGCAATCCAATGTGAGAGTGTGAGGCAAGAGTGCCTCCAGAGGGGTGTTGAATGTGCACAAACAGGTACTTTGTTTTTCTCCTAGCACTTGCCCAAATCCTGTTGCTGACATGTCAAGTGGTGAAAAAACATTTGACAACATAACTCTCCAGTACATCTCTCTTCTTAATTCTCAATCAGTCAAAAAAGTTGTTGGATTCCTTCTTAAATGTCTCTGGACCCATATGACTAATGTTTCTTTAAAGCAACCAGCAAGTGTTGCTTTTTGGTCTTTTAGCCAATCTATAATTCAAAGGGTAATAAAATTGTTCAGCCTCTGTCACAGGTCAAAAGCAGCTTTCCTGGGGGCACTCAGACTCCTTCAGCTTTCTTCACAGCCTCATTATAAATGTTTCCTGTCTTCTGTGTGAGCAGCAGATGCAATTCCTAATGAATTCATGAAATAACCAAGGTTTCAATGTAAAAATGGGCACTTTTGACCACTTTCCTCAACCCTCCCCCCCCCAACATAACAGAACTAGCATTTGATAAGGATAGTGTGTAGTAGCTTCATCTCAAAAAAGCTTAAATTATTCCTTATTTTCTTCTTGTTGTGGTAGCTGTCTGAAAATGTGATGGCTGGACTATTCGATTTATATGGGGAGTAATGTACAGTGCAGCTTTCTGTACATAACTCTTGGTGCAGCAGAAATCTATCAGATACTTTGGAAAAGAAAAAACTGCAAAAACAGGATTGTTTAGGCTGAAGAGGAGAAAAGCAATGGTGGGCATGGAAACAGTATTCAGATATGTAAAAGAGGAAGGGAGTAATATATTCTCTGCATAGGCAGAACACAAAGAAGAAACAAGAGATTTTCATTTGTCATTAGAAGAATCCAATGGTAGGTCATAATTAAGGACTGAAACAGGTTGGAATGTGAATATATATGGGGTATCTGTCTGGGGAGGTTTGAGGCTGGACAAGCACCTCTCAGGAATTACACAGGATTAGCTGACCCTGTTTATGGAGAGTGGTTGAGCCTGGAGAGCTTCTAAGGTACATTGATTTCATACTTGCTGCCTTAATAACAGTTTTCAGTAAGTTGGATAAACACCATAAATTATTCAGCTTAGTCAGATACCATGAAAAACAAAGGTAATTTTTGAATATTCTCCATATTCCCTAAAAGTTTCAGCTTTTCGCTCTTTTATTTTTGCATTCAGGGATTTTCTGATTAGATTGGTTTCCCCCTGTACCATATGCTGTTCATATTATATGTGATCTGAAGCAGCTAATCTTACAGGGAAGAAAGATTATTAGAAAGATAATAATGGAAGATTCAGTGAAAACTTCTACATCCTAGTCGATGACAGCTATCAGACCTAAATTGTTCAACAGAGCATTTTATTCTTCTATGTGCGTTGAGTTAGATAACTGTAATTTCTGCTGATCCTCCTTAGGGGTGGGCTTTGCCTGCGTTACAAAACCTTAGCTTTAGATTGACCTAACCACACGACTGAGGGATCAACTGAAAGCATTTCTGAAGCAATACCTATAGTGAGATTGCTTTTCATTCAGTGGAAGACATTTTCCAAGAGAAATTACTATTGTTCCAATAGGCCAATCTGATTAAATTGATTTCTTATTAGCAACATGTTAGAGAGTATGTATCAATTTCATTCTGGAATAAGGGTACCAAACAAGATCTGACTGATCTGATGCTTAGCTAAGATAAAGTCTCAATCATTCAAATTAAAAACAATGAAATCAAAGCCTGGAAGAATGACTAGGAACATGAAGAAACCTTTGTATTAGAAATTATCAACATAGAACATGACTGTCTACTAGAGAGAAGATAGGAGGGGGTATGGTATTTGTGTTAATGACAGGGATTTGTTTTTTTTCATGCTCTATCTGAAATACAATTTTCTCAGGTTATGAAGAACATGAATATTCAAGCCAATAGCAAAATGCTAGATGTCCTTTTTTCTCATGTCTTAGAAAGATAGGCAAATCATAAATACAAATGTTAAGTATTGTAAGGGATGTGAATTTAATCACACTAAAGGAATTAACTTAAAACTGCAGATTTAAATAATTAAAATGAAACCATTTAATAATGCTGTTCAGAAAGATTTTTTCATTATATATTAATTAAGACTACTTCTTGTTAAAATAAGAATGAAAAATCACCCCCAAATCTCCTATGTTCAGTGTGCCTTAGGCATTTTTTGAACTTTCATAATGCAAGCAAGGTTTATAATGCTATGTACACCACTAATGAAGCACATTTATTATAATATTATTTAGAACTGAGAACTCAGTGGCTAAATATATGTTACAATTCTGCCAAGAATGTGGGCAAATTAATCATCATTCCTTCTACTTTCCCTATGGAAAGAGAAAAAAAAAATGCTGAGGACTCACAAAAACTATTTGGGCAAGTTCCCATCTTTTTTTTCTTTTTTTTTTTTTTTCAGGAGAAAATTTCTTTTTATTATGAAGATGGATGTTGCCTAAAACATTTGTAGAGCTTTAAGTATAATAAAACTATTTTCACCCACAAGACTATATTTGCAAAGAATACAAATTTTTTGTTTCAATAGTCAGTCTTTGCCTACAAATTTTAATTCAGGTGTTTAGGTGAATATTTTTCTTTTCTCTGTTCTCTGTGAATAATAATTCCATTAATTCCAAATGTAATTGGAATAGGTGAGTACCTTACGCCTTAAGTGAACATCTTGGCAAGTTGTGATATTCCTTAGGATATCTGAGGGGGAAAATAATTTACCCTGGAACTATGAGCCAGTATGAATGCTTGCTTCCTAGACAGTGCTTTGCCCTTCAAAAGTAAAATGCAAAATCTGCTTTGGGAGTTTTTCTCAATTTTTTCTGTTAACATCCTTCTGATCTGAGAAAATAACTAAGCAAGTTGTAATAAAATGTCCCACACTAATGTGTTTAGAGTAGGTTTTAGAACTGTAAATTACTGATTTAACTTAGGAATTTCCCACATCCATTTTGTCTCCACCATCTCCCTTAGTCTGTTCACTTCTACCCTCACTAAATGCTGATGCCCCGCTTGGAGAGTCATTCTGTAAACTGGATCCCTGAAAAAGCTCTGAGTAACAACAACAAAGACGACTGCTAAAAAAGGAGCTTTAATTCAGGAAGAACAACCCATCCTTTATGTATATTTTGAGTTATTCTAACTTTGTGGGGAAAAAATACTTCACCCAGGCAGATACATTTTTCTGTAATAGACAGATATTAAATATGGGTAGCCTAGAGAGCTGGAATGGCAACGGCACTGCTTCTACAAGCTTCTGATCAGCCATGCAAGGCATTCATATAGCACGGAGATTTCTCTGTAAACCATGGATTATTTTTTCAGGCAGAAACCAGGTAGAAGCATGATTCAACATTTGCTTTTAGATGAGTTTTAAAGCTAGAAAAATTGATGTCAGGGAAAACAATAGGAACCAAACATGCTGAGTTATAGTCCTCTTCAGTCTTGTTTTGTGGCTAGCTTCGCAGGGATAAGGATCCTGAGAACAGAGAATTGCAACAGACAAGAGAGAACAGAGATTTATGACTTTTCTTATTTGAGTGTCCCACAGTTCTCAATACTGTTGCAGATTTATATTAGGTCTTCTGTGGCACAGTGATGTTTCCTCATGATGGCTTGCCTAACTGCGGAGCTCGACTGCTTTCTGTGGGACTGCATGGCTCAGAAGGTCATGGGTGTTTTGTGCCTGGCTAAATCTTAAATTGCTAATGTCAGTGAGAATGAAGGGAATAGCTGCAGCTGGTATGCCTTCCTTGTGTATGTTTTCAGACAGGATCCCTCTATACATTCCATAAATGCTTTCAAAATCGGCTCCCATTAAACAAACCAGCATGTGCTGAGGGATTTCAGTAGCTGGCTAAAAGTAATTTTCTTCCAATCAAGTCAGTTTTTCAAGGGTATGTGTTTCCCTCTACTATAAACATGCTGTTATGCTTTGGAAGACAAAGCCCTAGTTTCCCTCTCCCTACTGCTCCCCCCATTCTCGAGTATACTCCCTTGCAGTGGAATGCAAGACTTTTTATTCATGTCTTCTTTCATTCCCAAGTTTCCAGAGTTATGCCATATTGGTGGGAACAGTGAAATCAGGAAGCATATTGTAACTTTCACTTAACCATAGCTCAAAGGAGACAAAGGCACAGAGTGCAGGCTTGTTTCTTGGAACCAGGGAGTGTTCAAAAATAAAGTCTGTCTTCCCTCCTGCTACTTTAAGGTCATATTTTAAAATTTAAAAAAAATTTATGAGATAATAAGTAGAATTATTAATAACATAATGAAGAGAATAAAAGCATTTCCTAATTTATGCAATATAAAAAATTAAATTTTGGTGCAAATAAAATTGTAAATTTAAAAATTATAATTTTTCCTCAACAGAAAATTAAAATGCTGTAGAATTACTATTTCTAAAAGTACCCAAGTAAAAAAGAAATAAAAAGATAAGAGAATTTAGGAACTGGCATGCCTTTGAGTTGCTGCAGCCATAGTGTGAAGAAACACTCAAGAAGATGGATTTTTTTTTCTTGTGACCTGGTTTTTATTCTTGACAGACTTCTGATTCGGATGAGAGCCATGACACTCCCTGAACACATGCCTAATTTGGACTGTAGTGCATGCCATAATATGTCCCAGTAGGAAGATGTAAACACTGCCATAGAGAGTAGTTGAATAGAGGATATGAAGTAACCGTTTCTTTATGTTCCAGATGATGGTGACTTAAATACTCTTCACATTTGGTAGCACTAATGATACCTCTTGCTAATATTAGTGTGGTGCACTGCCAACAGCTGGAAGCCAATGCAGCACTTGAGAGTTCAAGGACAAACTACACAGTGCAGTGCATTTTGGGACCAAGCATTATGGCCTATTAAATGGCTATTAAGCAGCATCAGAAAAGTGAAGGCTTTTCATCTATGTATGTACTGCTTGAGGTTAAATTTCAGTTTTAAAAGGAACTTCTTTTTCTTTCAGATAGACTGTTCCTATAATCCTTCTAACTGATAATCTAGAGCTCATTCTGATTGGTGTTGCAGGGTGGGAAAAATGTTCATACTTATTTCAGATTTATGATCTTATAATACATTTTTTGCAGGACAAAATTTTAAAATTTTCATTTATGCGTTTGATCCTGATTATTTTGAATTTAGCAGATCAGTTTTATTTTGTTTAGAATAAGAAGTCACCTAAGTAAGGATCAGTGAGAAAGCCTCAGTTACAAAACTTATCTTGACAACTACAACTAAAACTCATATTTCCTCAGGCATATTTTAGGAAAAAAATAATCTCCTTTTCTATTCCATATACTTTACAGAATGCTTTCCTGAATTGCTGAAATATGTGTAGTTATGAAATAATGGCACTTAACTGCTTTTTCTACCATGCAGTTTCTACTGGTGAAGGATTCTTTTCATCCTGTCCTAAAGCACTTTGCTGCTATTAAGTTTAAGAGCCACTAAATCCTCTGGGGATAAAGGTAGCTATTCAAGTGCAAGGTCATTAGGAAAACATGAAATTTCCCAATTGCTATGCCTCCTGTTAGGAAAGATATCTTTAAAAATGTCTTTTAAAGAGCCATGCAATTTTAGAGGCAGCAGCCAAAAACCAAAATTGAGTGTGTTAATATTGATTTAATGGCACAATGGAATCTCAATTCCAGACAGAAAAGTACAAAGAACATAATTTTTTTTTAAATTCAGAATTGATGATTCAATTATTCAAGTACCTTAATTCTTCTGAGAACTCTGTAACTGGTCACAATTCCCTTCTTACCAAATTTGGTTTGGTACACAAGTAGCAATTACTTCCATTCTTAATCCCAGTTGCAGAGAATGTCTGATTTTGTTGAGCAGTTGCTTGCAGATGGTAGCACCTCATCCAGCTCTCAAGAGGCACTGAGGCTAGAAGAATATTCATGGACAGTCCGTAGTGGGAAGGCTATCCTAATTCTTACCCTGCTTGTTACTAGTTTTAAGGGTTACCTTCATCTTTCTCTCAGCAACCATCTTCCTCTTCCCAAACCTTACAAGGAAACACTTATGGAGCTATTGTATGCTCTCCTTTCTGGAAACTAAAAGGCTTTACCTACCTCTACTCTAACAAACTCATTAATGCAAGTGGCTAACATAAATATTCTCCTTGCTGGTAGATACAAAATAGTGAGAGAAAAAAAATATTTATTCCAAAGTACAAGGAGGGTTTTTTTTTTCAGATCTTATGAATTGCTGTATCAGCACTCTGAATAAACTGAATATTATTTGACTTTGGAAACTCAGTATCAGATCTTATTTTCTTAAATTCTCAAATTTCTCAAATTCAAGAATAGAAAATTCACTATTTTCTGAATCAGTGAGCTCCTTGTCAGATAATATTCTGGGTCTACAGACAGGTTTCTACAAAAAAACCCTCCTAAAACAGGTTTATAAAACTAATTAATTTAGCAGTTGTGTGAAAATACAGAATCCAAACCTTGATTTATTATATATAAAGATCCAAACGGCACACAAAGTGACAATTTTTACTATTAGCCTCTGCCAATAAATAGCACATCATTAGAAGCTGCATATGCATCTCACAACTGGTCAGCTGAAAGCTGAATTATACGGTTAATATAAGAAGCCTTGAAATAGAAACAAAACCTGTTACATTTTTAGTAAGATAGTAAGATATAAGTATATTATGTGGAATAAATAGACATAGAAAAGAACCTATTGCTCAAGCTTAGGTATTGTCTTTGTGTAACCTGCACCTTAAATCCTCAGTATTGACATAAACTGAACTGACTTTGTTGGGTTGTATCAATCAGATGTGTTTGATCTAATCATCCTTCACACATAGGGAGTGAGAAGAATCATGATGGACAAGGATCATTTGTTTTGGGTTTAGTTCTGATAACCAAAATTGGATCCAACTAGCAAGATATTCCTTCTGTTGTAAGAAATCTGGACTGCTCTTTGCATGGCTGTAAAATGGGGATGGTTATGATTTACTTGACAACACAAAAAGTAGACATCGTGTCTTTCTTGATGATCTTCTTATAGATATCTCCAAGATACTAAAAAATAAAGCAGTTCTCCTCTTCCAAAGAAACTTTTTATTGAAAGTGACCACCTACAAAACCCCCAGGAGAAAGCAATGAAATAATTATAATATGAAAGGTAATCCCATTAATAGTCAGTGTTAAACCTATATGGAGGATAATCCTATTAATCTTAATTGTTTGAATTTATAGGACTCTGAAAAAAACAAAATGTGAGAATTCATATGAAGCAGTAAGGTTGAAGAAACTATTCCAGTTCTAAGAACAGCCTTCAGTAAGGCCCTAAGTGAGAAGTGAAGTGTAGGAGACAGGGATGGAAAAGGAAAACAGGTTGATGGAATGAGGGTAACAAGGAGGCACACTTGTGAACAGGAAAAGTTACATATGGCTGAAACTTGAACAGACCCTTAGCAATTAGGAATAAGTTATTAAAGAAAACCAGACCATGCTGCAAGTTAATCAAGAAATGAGTGTTAAATGTGAATACAACTCAACCTGTAGGAGCCTCAGGGAGTGGAGGTGAAGAATGTAGCAGTGGCATAGATTGGGTGACTGGTGAATAAGACACAACATGGCTTTAGCACCTATTCCAACTCTGTTATTAGGATGCTCCCGAATAGCTGCCCCCATTAAAGGATCTCCAGCCAGCCCGTCCTTTGAAAGGCCATGCTGTGTCCCTGTTTGCCAGCAGCTCACCCGTGGTGTGTCCCAGTGGAACTCTGGCAGAGCTGCCCTCCAGGCTGTTGGCTGTTCAGTGCTACAGCAGTCACACTGTCAGCTGTTATCCCCCGTGTTGGCATTTGACTCCAGCTCCGTCCTGCTTCAGAGGACTTGTCTGCCCCAGCCTGTCAGCATTCACACTGACATTCTGCATGGAGATTCACTAATGAGCTACTACAGACACCCTAAATTACATACTGATAAAGAACACATGCTGAGTTTGCCTGAAAATTTATCTTGTTGGATGCTCTCGAAAGGCAAAACCAGTTTTTCTGCTGTAAAACTACCAGTGTTATGGACTGTAGAAAGCTATGCTAATTTCCTTTCTTCATCAAGATGTTTTTATATCACTATGGCAAGATGCACAGTACATTTTTAGAACTGAAATATTCCACGAATTAAGTAGAAGAAAATTGAACAAATGGAACTATGACAAAGTTAACTTTCCTCTGACTTCCTATAAGTTATCACAAATACGGTTGGTTGTATCTTCAAGGGTCCAGTCAGCTGTGTCCAGCTGTTTTTTCAGGACACATCATTAGCAAATTCATTACATCGTGAAAAAATGTATCTGTTTTCTTCCATGTTTTAAAGAGTTTTGCACATGAAAATTGGTTAAAAATATTAATAAATGTTAAAGAACTTCCTTTTCATGTGTTACAAAACATTAACATAAAGGACTGCTGTGCTGCTTAAGTAAATGCACTTAATATAGTTACTTAAAGTAAGCATAAAACTATTTTTAAAAAAATTTGTGTGTTCTTAGACTCCGGCAAAAAAGAGTTTCCTTTTTCTGGTTTCTCCTCTGCATTCACACAGACCTAACAGGCATCTCCCTGAAAGTATTTTTGGCTAGATAAAAGAGTTTTACAGCTCTGGGGAAAATAACCTCACTATTGCTCTTAACTATCCCCTTGATACTTTCATAAAAATGTTAGACCAAACAGAATCTCTCCAGGAAATTCCTAAACTCTAACCTTTCGGGGTCAGAGAATGCAGCAGACAGTTTGTTGTCTTGAACAGTGACCTCAGTGCAATTCTACTCCAAACAAACTTTTAGATGCTATCTGTGTATTATCTCAGGGGAATTCAGAGCTAGCCCTTAGAGATCAACAGTAGCACTTTTTGTACCACTTTCTTCACTTTCTACAGAGAATGAGGAAATGACTCTCAAGTCCATTAAGTTCCAAGTATGTTGTAATTATTGGTTCTCTGAGAATCGTCCGAGTTAGGCAAAAACTCTATATCGAAAAGTATTTTTGAGAAGATAAAATGAGCAATATTTCAGTCATTATGATATGAATAGTTCTAAAGCCAGAGCCAGTTTTGTGCATATTTAGGATATGATAGGACTGAATAGATTTTCCTGGTCACCAAGACCATTTCTGTTGTAATACAACACAAATGTAGGAAGTTACATCTTAAAAGTTGGTTTTAAAGAGTCATTTTCTTAATTCATATTAGCCATTATCAGATAGAACTTATCTCAGGATTCTTAGATGAAACACAGATTAGAAAGCCTTGCAGAAATAAATTAGCTCTTTCGTGGAAATAAACTTGGACAGAAAAATGCATGCTTTGATATTTTTTGAGACTTCAAATTCTTCTCATCAGAACTTGCATATTACTTACTCTTCTAGTAACATAAAAATTCCATAAAAGAAAGGTTTGCCCATGTGTTTAATCATTCTAAATTAAGAAAAAAAAAAAACAAACTTGAAAAAGATTATAAAGGGAGGAAATTAATCAGTGACAAATACACTAAAGCTATCAAACTAATAAATATTGTTTGGATAAATTAATATAATAAAATAATCATATGGTCCCATTACTCTTTTTGGTATAATTGAGTTTTCAGTCAACAAAAAAGGTTGTTTCAGGGAGACTCCTGTGAATTCCTGGGGCTTCTCAGGTCAGGAATGTATCCTGATACATTCCAAACTTTGATCAATCTTTTCTGGAAAAATTGCTCAGTGGCATTTCTTGCTATTTTATCCACTACTTTCTCCCAGAAGACCAAAACTCAAAGATCTCTGTATTGCTCAAGCTGTAAAAGCACATCTGTCAGTTTAAATTAGATAGACAGCTTCCTATAGTCAAGGGGCAGACTAATGCCATTAACCTTCAAGCTTTACAAGAACTTTTTGGTGTTCAGTTTTCAAATGCAATGCAAAGCAAATGCATGTGAAAATGATGCGTGCTATGAAGAGTCAACAAACTACATGGTATTATTCTGTGTCATATTATTTGGGGTTTAGGTTTTCATAATACTTTAGGCGCTGATATAAAAGTATTAATTTAAGAAATAGATTTTAAAGGAGAAATATGTCATTGGTGGTTTACTGTGATCTCATAAACCACAGATTAGATGGGAACAGCATTCAGTTGGACAAAAGAGAGCTCTCTTGAATCCTTAAACCTTGCAGGGTTTGTTTGCAATAGTAGAAAACCTATCCATGTCTTTGTAGCATTCTTACTTTAACAGACATATAGAAAGAAGTGAGAATAAAAAAAACCCTTTTCTCCTCTCCAAATTATAAGATGTGTGCCTGAAACACCCTAAATGAGATAAGAACAGACTGAATGATCTGGGTAGCAAGGAAACTTTTTAATACAGTAACAGTTGCACACTACTAGATAAGATTATGATGCTTTCCCGTGTCTTCAGTGGTTAAATAAAGTTGCAGATCCTTTCTGTCTGTCATTTATAGACCTGTACATCCTCATTAACAGATCATGTGTTAAACAACAAGAATCTTATCACCATTATGTACTGCATAGCTCTAATGACAAAGGTAGTTTGTTTTTTTAAAAAAGACATGTGAGATAATACTGAGCAGAGATAAAAATCTACAAATTAACTGCTTGGAAAAAAAACCCCACTTGTTTTGCAACAAGGAAGGAAATATATAACCATAAGCATAGGTAAATGTAATAAAGTTGGAGTTCAGATACGATGTTATCTTGTATAAAAAGGTATAGAGAATTAGAATAGAGGTTCAATTAACTCAGTGTTGCAGCCACCTCTTCCCTAAAACAGTAACAACCTTTGGAAACTTTAAAATAAATAATTTGATTATGTACATTCTTCTTGTTTTGCACTTCACTTTGCACTTAAGTTGGATGTAATAAACAATGAAAAGAATGAGCTCAGTTTTAAAAGAATCTGATGCAATTCTGGGAAGTTCAAAGAACCCAATCCCCATTCCCACTGACTCCTGTGGGTCTAAGGATATTCAGTTATTTGACTAAGACATAATGAAAGAAGTATGGCAGACAGCTTAATGCAGAATTTCAGAAAAATTTTCCTCTGGAAAGAACACGCAGATATGTCAATGAATATAATAAATTTTCAATTTTATGAACCAGATATAGTTCAGTTCTGTGGTGTGTCCTTCATTACTCAAACCTAACTTTTGAAATGCAGTCTCTGATGGGAGAATTCAGATTCAATAAAGAGTTGTCACAATTCCTTTGGTAAAAGCCTTAAGACACTTAAGACTATTTCCATGGTGTTAATGAAATATAATTGATAGTACTCTATCTGTCAGATTAATCCAGTGTTGCCAACAGCACAGCTATGCTCGACTGGAGGTTATTAGTTATGAGCACAAAGTAAGTGAGCATTTATTGAACAATATTAGTAGAGAAGAGAAAAAAAAGACAACAATATAAATACTGCTTCATGCTAAAGCATAAATCAAAATACTGTGATTAAAAAAAAATTCAAGCCTTTAAGAAACATGTAATATAAAGTACTACATGTTTCCAAATTACAAAGATTTTAAGAGTAAGCAGCTGATATTCTTATCTTTTTATCTTAAGACTGGTCTCTACACAATTTTCTTTTTTTCCACCCTTAAACTTCTTATTGATGACCTCATTTGTTTTGTAGAACACACTTAAGAGATCCATAACAATTTGATAAAGCATTGTCACTAGAACTTAAAGAGTCAGTTTGAATCTATCAAGAATCAAGTATTCTCACTTATTTTCAAGATGCAATGTAAATGCAGTTTCTGTCTGTGACCTCTACCCCTATTCTGTAGGGGCACACGTGACTGCAAAACTGTAGTAAACCCAGTAGCCTGTACTGTGCACTCCTGTAGCCTCTGCACTCCCATTATAGTCTTTCTTGTCAAAAGTGGTCAGTTTAATGCAAATAGGGAAAGAAGTCTCTTTCACAGAAAACAGAACTAGGGATCAAGTCTTAGTATAAGGGCTTTTTTTATCTTGCTGGTTTTAGCTAAAGACCATCATAACTAGGCTAGGCCTGCTTGTCTTAGTGACATTCTCTGATCTAGTTAACTTTTTTCTCTTTCCTTCCTCCCCCTAACAGAATAGTAAAAACATGTGGGGTAGAAACTGTACTTATCTTTTCATGAGCTTTATGTTGGTCATTAGGAGGGAGATTGGAAGGCTAGAGGAACTTTGTTTTCATTTTCTCAGTCAAAATAGTGTATTGAATCTGGATCTCTGTTATCTTTAGGAAGTGTTTTAACCAGTAAGGAATTGCAGAAAAGCAAAAGTGAGAGGACTTCTCTATCACCACTTGTACACAGGTTTTGAAAGAAAGAATACAGGCAGCTACCTGAAGAGTAGAATTTGGACTGTAGAGTTGGAATGGGAGGAGGCATCTCTCTGCAACAATAAGAAAAAAAATCTAAATATAGGAGAAGAGTTTAAATTAAACCACATTCCAGTTTTCAGGATTGTGTTGGGCCAGCAAGAAGTACCCTTCTGCTCAAAGTGTGGCTGAGCATTTCCTGTGCGTTGAGTAGGAACGAGGGGCAATGAAGTGAGCTAAGCATAGAGCTGCTGTGCAGCATCAAGTGTGTTTGTGTTTGCCTGCTTTGTTAATCTAGCCTTAAATTCCATTTTAGATGTTACACAGGGAAACTGGTAGCACCAGAGACCAAATATGTGTCTGCTGAGTCACAGTTCCCTTCCATAACCACAGGACGGACTTTCCTAATGAGGAGCTACAACAGACATGAGTCACTGTGATTGTGGTTCTGCAAAGTAACATTTCACTTTCTCATTTAATAGTTATCACATTTTACTTATGTACATTTGTACTTTTGAATAAAGTTTCACATATGGCTTATATCTTTTCCTTAATTTTGTTTCAGAGAAACTGCTAGAAAAGTACTATTTCAGGAAGAAGATATTTCTTACAAATTGTATATAGTACATCCATAAATAAATAAATTTCTTACACTTCTTACATTAACATTTAACAAAAATATTATTATTACATAAAGCATATACATACGAGTAGCCTTTGGCAAGAATAATATTTAAAAAATGTTTATAAAATAGATGTTGAATACTCACAGCATGCATAAAGTTTTGCTAGACAAAAAGAATTCTAAAGTTTGCATCTCACAAGTTATCAGTGACCCAATATTAATACACGTTTTGTTGTTCATTTACTGATGTTGACAACTGTGCTCTATAGTTTGTAATTTTTCTTCTCATTTTGAAGATGGCAGGTTTTCCAAACAAAAAACTCTTGAAGAAATTTCCTAGGTGCTCATTTATTAGTGCCACATAAATATCACTAAGGGTTTCCACTAAACTAAGAAAACAGAGTTGATTTTTTGATCAGTTAAATATTTGGACAGCTCAGCTGAACACGAGAAGTCTGCATTTACTAAGTCAGTACACAGTGGTATCTGGAATAATGAAAGAGTAAAAGACATTATCTCATACCCCACACTGTGGTAACTGTTGGGAAATGGGTATTTTTAAAAGTAAAGATAGATGACCACTAGGCATTTTTGCACAGTAAAAATACAGCTGAGTTTAATCCATACTGAAAATATATTCTGAGTTAATTGATTTCACTTGTAAGCAAACATCTTTAATTCTCTTGCTAACCAAAGCAGGATTTTTTTAAGTATCTATTACATATTATCAGTAATCTTTAATGGAATGTCTTTACAACTAAGTAATCTACAAGAAGTGCCTGAGAAGCCTGTCCTTTTGCCCTTTTATTTATACCTGATTGCTTTAGAATCATTGCTGACCTGATTGCTTTAGAATCATGTGGTAGGTCAAACTGATACAAAGGTATACTGGCACCTCTTTAAAAACACTTAAGAGATTGCCCTTAAATGTCTCATAATTTCTTCTAGTAAAGACCACATTGAATCTCAGAAGAAAATGAAACATGGAAAATAAATATAGTGAAATGTAAAAATCTATCCAAGAGATTGCTACTCAAATGATGTTTCAGACTGCAAATAAATGTCTGTTTTTCAAGAAGAAATCCAAAAGAGTACTTAAAAGATAATTACTTTTTACATGCTTAGAAGTTATCTCCAGTAAAAACCTAGTTTATGTTTCAGAAATATTTTTCAGTTCCAGTCTGAACAGGGCTCTAATGTGCAATGCCATCTGTAGAAATAAAGGGTACTTTCTGTACTTCAAATAATTTTACTATCCAGAGGAAAAGAACAGACATTTCAGAAGTGACCAAATATGCACAATAGAAACAAAAATGCTTCCATACTATAGAAGTGAGTTTCCTGAAGTTGTTCTCAATGTTTAGTATCCTTTCCTTTCTTTCCTTTTGTTGACTGTTCTCCAGTGTTCATATCATTTGACTATGAAAGAGGCTATTTTTATACTATAGTTTTATTTAGATAGTGCCATGCTTCTGCATTATACTAAAAATGAAAACAAAGCTGACTCCTGCTAATTGAATCCTAACATGTCCCAGAATACCACAAAGACCAGTACCGCACAAAAATGACTAAGAAGTTTAAAGCCCACACATTCCAAGTGCTCTCAGATACTTTTTTTTTTTTTTTCTCTAGCAGGGGTACAAGCAAGCAACACAGTTTACAGTTCATTAAGTTATCTACTATACTCAGTGCATGCAGTAGTTATGTGAACTGTGGTAAGGGAAAAGTAAGCAACCAGTAGCATGCTCCAAGCTGAATTCAAGCTTTGCCAAAAATAATGAAGATACTTTCAGCAAA
This sequence comes from Petroica traversi, assembly GCA_025920805.1. Classification (NCBI taxonomy): domain Eukaryota; kingdom Metazoa; phylum Chordata; class Aves; order Passeriformes; family Petroicidae; genus Petroica; species Petroica traversi. The sequence goes on from JAHLSL010000015.1 coordinate 768,125, forward strand.
TTTTGGCTGTACACCAAACATGAAACAACTTGTACTGGCCTCTTATTTGTTGAATTGATTCTGTTATCCATTTATAGATTTATTTTCTTTAAATGTAAGTTTGTGTATTTTCTCTTCATGTAATAAGATGATATGACCTAAAGTACAAAAATACCAGAATATAAAATTTCATTGCTTGGTGTTGTGTTCTGATCTTAACAGTTTCTTATAGGAAAAATTCTCCATTGGAGAAAGTGATTTATTTGCCTTAGGAGCCTAACTCTATAAAGCTGGATTCTGATCATAGCACTCTTCTGTTGATCAAGCCTTTGCATGCAAGGTGATTCACATGAATTAATAAATTTCTAATTCCTTAAAGCCATTCTTTCATTGATATATTGTGTCTGACATTAATACTACAGATACATGTATAAAAGATTAATTATTAATTGCATAATATGCATGACATAAAAATATACAGAATATAGCATATAGTTAACCATGTACAGTATATGGTATATATACTTAGAGTAAGTACAAATGTTATATAAGATATGTATATTGGTTGGTCCATACCAGTTGAAAGAAATAGTTCCTAAATGAAGCTTCTGTAAATAAACTTGATTCAAGGTCTTAGGTAAACATGACATGAATGGTGTTTTGAGGGTGAACATATGAGAGAAAAGGGAGACTTCATGCATGGAAGAAATCCTTGATATTGAAATAGGTTTCAGCCAGTTAATACCAGACTAAATTCCAACCATAACCGACATTTTCTGAGATCCATAGATTTTATATTAGTCAATATCCAGAAGTATTTAACACATGCTGTAGCCCACATAAGGTGTGTAAAGAGAGAAAACATTATATTGACTATTAGGAACAGGGAAGGCATGAAAACAAGACTCACTAAAAACAATTTTAAAAAAAGTTTAAAAAATCAGAAATCAGGTAGAAAAAGTAGTTTTTCTCTTCTCCTTGATATACATTGTGTTCTATTAAAGAGAATGAGAACCATAATTATCTAAAACTTCATGCTTCATTGCCTGTTTCTGAGTGACTAGACTGCTCTACTGCCACGTGAATTCTCTCACAGGTTGAAGAAACAGTAGACAATCTTGCAGCCACAGGTCAGCCTGGTGAGCTAAGTTAATCACAATAAAGCTTGTTGTTGCATATGTTCAAAATAACATTTTGAGTCTTCATAGATGAGGCAGCACCTAATAGAAGTAGCAAGATTTATATGTGACTGGATAAATCAGTATAGTATCTACCAATTTATTTTTAAAAACAAGTGGGTAACACTTCTACTCCTCTATTCCAGCATTTATTTGTTTCTTGCTTTGCTGTCCAAAATACTTCCAGGTGATTTTCCCCTGATCACCAGCCAGAAGTGGTCACAGATGCCTCTTTTTCCTTTTATCAGTTCATGTCCTCATTTTTCTCTTCATTCAGTTGCAGACACAGCTCCTGCTAGCTGCCTCCTGGAATTCAGGATCTAGCAGGTACCTTTGCTTTGGCCTTGGTTCCTGAGTGCAAGAGAAACTTGCGATCTCACTATCCCTGCCTTTGCTCCACTATAAAATAACTTGCATCAGTGTTTCAGTTTTGGTACAGTTCCACAAGTTTAATCAACCCATCCCTCCCCAGTGCATTTTCTGCTCTTGCTGTGAAAAGAGTAACATCTTCTAACTCCTGTGCAGTCCTAGATCATTTCTTTCTTCTGTCACTTGAGACAAACTACCCAGGCTGTGCAGTCTGATGAAAATTTGTGTGGGTTGGTGATTTACATGTTCATTTATGGTTCAAGAAGCAAAGTTCAACTCCTAGCTGTATCTCTTGCTGTTGAGGTGCCATGAGAAAGTCATCATTGCCATGGACTTGTGTTTTGTGAGCTGTAGAAGTGGCACCCGACAGTGAGGTCATTTGAGCTGTGTGGACGGACACTGGATCCACTGGATCCACTGACACTGGATGGACAGTTATGGAGAGGAGCCTCACATTAATCATGGAGTCGAGGAAAGCCTAACAAATGGATTTTGCCACCACCACACTGTCAGATTGCAGACTAGTAACTGGCAACATGCAGCCATGGGAGAAAGTACTCAGTTCATACTAGGAACATTCTTGCAGCCATCCGATATTTTTGTTGGAAGGATTATTTTGTATTTTACTGGAAACTTTACCTGAAGAGATATTAAGAAAAGTAGGAATACAAAATCCCACTGACTCAGTATGACCTCTGCTGGCCAGAGTCCTGCGTTAGCAGAAAGCAAATGTGCAACTCCGATGTAACCTTTCAAAGGTAGGTTAACCTGCTCATGTATTATCTTTGAGTAAGGGTCATTTAATACCATTTAATAAATTTGTAATAAATTTTATATCTCAGCTGAAAATTCCTGGTAATTGTTTTAGAATACGAGATAATTGTTAGTAAAATAGAAAGCAAACTCTAATCTGAGAAAAAAAAGTATTTCTACCTATAAAAAAGAAAATTGCTTTGACATCTACAATTGGTAATGGAAATGAATGAAAGCTTATGGATTTTCAATCCTCCTACTCCTTCCTGCACTTTAGACTAATTGGCTAAAGATAAATAAGCAAAACAGTAGAAGAAATAACTAGAGTGAGGTCAGTAGCTTCCAACTCATTATGAGTTTTAATAATTACTGAAAGATAAAATGTTATTTATGGGCTAGATTCATAGAAAGGGTATACAAAGATGACAGATGACCTAGTTGTGTATTTGAACTTCTTTTGGTTGAATTTTACTTCAAAATTTCGGTCTCAGTGTCTAACCCTGACGGTGCCTAAAATCACTAAATGTTTAAGCTTCTGTGAATGCAGATAGTTATGCAGTGAGAAATTAAGGCTTTGGGACACTTAGAAATTGCCAAAAATTAATAGAGCAAAGCATAGCTTAGGAGGCAGGAGAATATGTAAGTAAATGTGTACTTGTATTTAACCTCCAGGAAAGACCTTTTTTGGCTAACAAGCAGTTGTAAAAGCACTTTGTGAGCATGTTTTGACTTCATTGTTGAATGATGTGTAATCTCACTGAGTTTTTGAGCATTAGGCACAACTTCCCTTTTAAATGAGAACAGCTCAGGCCCAGCTAACTGCAGGACTCTGGACTTTCTTCTACACCAGCACCTAAATTATCAACAGGGTAAGAGAGAGCTGTCTTCTAAGTTTTGCATGTGTGAATTTGCAGTGCCTTGCAGAGTTATTAATTTGCATGTCAGAAGCAACAGTATAGTGCTGGAAATAACTCAGCACCTGATTTAATTAGTCTGGACTTTTTTGTAAATTATGGGATTGAAATGAATTTTCTCCTTCAGGTATGAGTCTACATCTAGGAAAAGCCCTTTCAGGGTGAAAGCAGCTTCAGCCATTAACCACCAGAATGGTCTCTGGTGTTGCCACTCTGCCTTGTGCAGTCCCCTATCCAGTGAATGTGCTGTAACAGTCTGCAGTGGCATCTCCAAGAGCATGGGATGTCATGACTCTGATACACCTCAGCCAGCTTCATATAGGTAACAAAACACAAGCCACCAGCAACTCAAGCTTTAGGACATGCAAGAAAACAGGAAACTAAGGCTCTTGGAAGAGTGTACACTGGCTGATGGCAGAAGATAAAGCATAAACTGCTCACTCTTTACTGTTATTGATGGTCATTGTAGATAGATATGATAGAGTATCTTCCCAAATTCATTCAGCTATCTGCCTACAGTTGCTCACGTAATTCTGCATCATTAAGTAATATTGGATGTGTAATAGATTCTGTAAAAGCTGGGTATTTTTACAGTAAACAATGAAATGCTTAAAATTTTCTGGATCCAGACCTAGCTCCACAACTGTGTTGCTCATGCACTGAGTGTGTACCACCAAATATTCCAAGCCACATCTAAGTCCAAACAATCAGTGTTTAGCAGTGAGACCAGTTTCATCCATTTCAAGACAAAAAACCCAGTCACTTACTAGTGACTGGTTAGAATCACATTTAACTAGTCTAAAAACTTCTTAGTTAACTTTCATTCTGTTATAACCACTTTACAAAAAAATTTAATAAAAAATACTGTGAACTTAACATTTTGATAAATTAAAATGAATGTATTTTATCAGTAAAGGAATTCAACAATTGGCATACAGGAATGAAAACGTGTGTACAGCTGACTGATGCTTGGGTAATTGGGATAAAGTTTTGTAGTGGGCTTTTAAAGAACGTGAGAGATAAACCTCCCATTTAAATTAATCTTGGAATATAGAGACATTTATGTCACACATTAATCAACAGTTTGGTTATTGGTAGCAATTAAAAAGATTTTTCAGTTTCCACTAAAATTACCTTACAAAAAATCATATGGCCAACCCAGGACAGTCACGTTTCCAATTATTGCATCTCAGCTTCATGGCCACATAATTATGTTGTTTGATGTAACATGAATTACAGCTCTCATAATAATAATTACTCTTTTATAACAGGATATCAAATATAATATCTTTTTACTGTTTGACAAAAAATTTTATCAACACAATCATTTACCCAAGGTGAGGGGATGGGCTGGTACTCAGAAAACTGACAGTGCAACATATCCCTTCACACACAGGAGAGCAGTCTATGATTTGTTTTATGATGTCATAATTTCAAGTAAGCAAACAAGACTTGTTTGGCTTGACTGCTTAGGAAATCTTGTCCTGTGTCTCACCACTCTTTATGTTGATATTTATATCAGGCATAATTAAACATTCACATATGATGAATACCCTAAATCAACAAAACATAATGCAATTTCCTGTGTGGAGCACACTGCAATATACATCATTCTTGTTGTTCAAAATTATTCCCTGGCAAATAGAAGACAAATAATTTAACCTAGTGTAGATATTTAAAAGTTGATACAGCATTTGAGAATGAAAAATTAAAATACTTTCTGTTGGTCCAAGAATTGCGATGATCTTATAACTTTAGCAGTTGTTTCATATTCCTAAGAAGAAACACCAAACATCAATAATTGATTTTATTATTTAATAATATGATCAAGTCACATTTGTAAATCCAAGCATTGCAATGAAACTGCACACTCTTTTGTTACTAGGATTCCAGTGGTACACTTTTGTCTGTAAACCTGAGTGCTTTTCAGTAAGTGCCCATCCTCTCCTATTAGGACTCCATTCATTAAAAGTAATTAGCCTCTCTGTTATATATACTTCCTTAAAAAACAGGAGTGACTATGAAATCTTGGACTACATTTTTATTTCACTCCTTAGCACATGTTATGATAAGGCTGTTCTATAAATCACTGCCTTGATTGTCTCTATGATGCAAGGCCACCACACTTTTATGAATAACATGTAAGTGAGCACAGGGAAAAGTGCTTTAAAATATATATTATCAGTGCTCCTTTCGTTTCATTTTTTGAACTGTCTGTAATACAGATTCTATCTGAACTACTGACCTTCTCCCATAACAATGAGTGCAATGTTTCATGTCAGTGTTACAAGAAGTTTGAATTCCTTCTAGTAACAGCAGCTCTGACTTCTTTTCAAACATATTTCAGAATTTGAACTTCATGTTCCTGCTTGAAAACATAAGTAATGTGAACAAATATCTTCCGATTCCACAGGGACTTGCATTTACGATAAAAGCCAAACAGGCACTAGAAGCAATATGTGCTCCCCACATAAAAAGGGAGCAGTCAGCTAAACCAGTGTAGTGATGGAAAACAGAGTAGCCTTTGATTGATCTGTAAGTAGGTATTTCTTCATCATGAGAAAGGGAAACATTCTGAAGTTGAAAAAGGTCTGTAAGCTCTAGCACTAAAATTTGTTTCAGCTCAATACACATCAGGAATGCAGTATACTAATAAACTGTAAAAAGAGATGGAGGAATGAAGGGAAAAACAAAGTCTAAGTTTACTTCCAAAGATTAGGGCCTAATTTTGAGTAAACTCTGACATACTTCTCATCCTGACAGTGCCCAAAAATGTAATAATATTTTACCAAGATTCCCCAAAGCAGTATACAGATTATCATGGGATTTTGATATATTAAAAATTTCTGTGCCTTCAGCCTTATGATTTATCACCACAGAAGAATATCTAGATTCTCAGAATTACTTAGGTACCTATATCCTATCTAGTCATATAATTTGTGTTTTGACAATGTGCCTAAATATCTTACCTTCTTATTGGGAACATAGGTTTTAAAATTTTTCTGTATGTGTTCTCCTGAATCCAACCTATTTCCATTTTATATTTAGAGACTGCTTCTTGATAAACTTTGCATAACTAACACAGATGTTTAATATCTTCAGTAATTTGATGACAAAATTTCTTGAACTTCTATATCTCATTATAGGATGTGCTTTTTAGATAATGATTGTATATTGTACTAACCATAATTTTAAAATTTAACTTTGTGGGAAGAGAACAATTTATCTGAGTGAGAAACAGTATCTGAAATAACAAATTTAAGATTGAAGTTGCATGATTTATGAAACTTTCAGTGTTCCTATCTGTATTATTACTCCCTAGATTTTTCTTGTTGTTTATGAGAGACCAGCCAAAGTTTCAGCCATGTAGAAAAAACCCAGCTAGGTCAAACTCTACTCTTAATTATACTAAAGCTTTCCAAATTTCACTTAATCAAATCACAAATTTAAAAAAAGGGGAAAGCAGAATCTAAATTATTACTTCTAGATAAGGAACTTCCTGAAAATTACTCTCTTAAATTTTAGTGCTGAAAATATGAACTCTCCTTATTCTAAGAAAGAATCACTGTTTCTTAGAAATCTGGCCTGGTTTAACATCACTGCATCATTCCAGATAAAAAATATTCTGTATTGGGGGGGAACTCCAAAAGGTTTTGTTCCTGTTTCAAACCCAATCATTGTGTCAAGTGAGTAAGAATGCACAGTATTTCAGCGATCCCTTTTCACTATACCTGTCATTTTCTACTCTCTAATAGGAGAATTTTCTTGGGGGAAATCAAGCAGCTTCTGCTATTTTAGGTGATGTTCATGGTGATGAACAAAGCAAATACAATATTTCATAGGGTAAAATTGCACCTCAAACTTCATTTTTACTACAGTAGATGCAAACCTTAACTTAGCGACTTGACAGACAATCAGCTAAGTCAACGGACAGATTTTTTTTTAATATTAATGGACATTTTATCAGACTATGAATCAGGACAAAATGTATCTGAATTATTGCTTTCCTGAGTGCAAAATGGGTATTTTTGATACTGTGACTTCTAGCATGCCAAATCTGTGAGTTTCACATTAATTATGTGATGCATATCCCACATAATTATCCACTGACCTGTTTAGAAACCTCAGTCTGCTTAAAGAGCTGATTTATCGTCTCTCTCGTGTTATTTACAAAGGCTTGTCCATTTCATACTTGACATGACATCTATATGCATACAAAATAAAACATGTCAGTCTCTGCAAACCAATGTTCTGAATAGATTTAATACACATAGAAAAGTGACTTGCCTGAATCCTGTTATTATTGAAGACTGACAAGTTCTTTAGTCACTTACTCTTGAAAACATCAACCTGAACAGGCAGGAAATTTTTGGAGATATTGAAATTTATAAGACACTCTAATTACTTCCTGTATCTACTAATTTTTTCTCTCAGAACATTTTAATGTCTGAGTGCATTGCCTTTTGGCTTTAATTCAGAAGCTAGAAGTAATCCAGAAGTTTATTTATAAAATTTGACTGTTTGTCTAATTATGACCCATGAAAGGACTGGATTTGGCAAAATGATCTGAAGAATTAGCTTTCTCTAGATAAACAACAAGATGTCTGCCACCTAAGAGATCCTCCTTGGAAAACTGATTTTTGTTAAGCAAAAGTTAGAATAATTCTGTTATAACTAGAGTGACATAATGACCCAGTCCAAGGTATCTATTAAAATAGTACACACTCTTTTTTAGCTGTCTTAGCAAAGCATGTGATCTGATGCTAAAGAGAACTTTTAAAACTGGAATAAAATCTTAATTTACATAGGGTGACAAATCATATGTAAACTAAGTATTTTTATGTGCAGTGGAAACTGTGTACTCATAACTTTTGATAAAGTATTTTCCCAAAAGACAAACAGAGTAAAATTTTTTTACAAAAAATCCCTCAGATTTTTTCAGGGATCTGTGCTTAAAATTATTGCTTAAATTTAACCATTAACCATACAGATAAACCTTAAACATTCTGCTAGAACTACTTTGTTATTTATGTAAATAGGACGTGACAACAAAAAATGTGAAGAGCATGAGAAAACACTAAATGGTAGTGCCACAGATTTTAGACTGCTCATAACTCTCATTTCACCAAAGTTGCTAATATAAGACAACATCCCAATTTCCCTAAATTATGAACCTTCTGTGACACATCTATCTGAAAACTTAGATATGAGGAATAATTTCCAAGGTGACAGTGGTGCATTTAATCTGACAGAGAAGTATTCTTTCATGTGAAAAACTATACAAACTTAATTCTATACCTAATTAATCTCTGAAAATATTACTTCACATAAAATTTATTTTTAGACTAAAGACTGCAGTGATTTTAAGGTGTCTAGGAACATTCAGATTAAATTTTAAATCTTGTGATATTTTTAACACAGTACAGTTAATTTTTAATGGTGCCAATATTGTAAAATAGTGTTTATTTTATTTTTTGTATAATACTTATCATTTCTGGGAAAGAAAGACAGTATTTCTTAATCCATATATTAGTAATGTCCAAACTCAGACAATTCAAATCTTCTAAAAATTTGAAGAGTGAACTATAAAATCTTGTAAGTAAGGAATGTGTCTTTTTTTATCCCTCCCCATGTAAAGACTGGTTTGGTCAAGATGGTCTGAAAAATCATCTTTCTCTAGAAACAAGATGTCTGCTACCTGCTGGGAAAATACATTATCTGTAAGCAAAAAGTAGAATAATTCTAGCATAATATAATGTCTCAGTTTAAGGTAGCTGTTGAAACAGAAGTAAGCTCACAGTTATTTTTTGGTTTTTGATACAATATGAAAACATGAATGTGTATAAACATACACCTTTCAAAAGTGATGCCAAAGTGTGGGATTTTGCACCCAACAGCCCAATTCAATTTGTATTTTAACTTTTACTACTATCCAGTGGAGATTGTAAACCGAATTATAGATTTATAATCCATTACTTAAAATTCTTAAGGTTGCAGTACTTTGCTGCTGCTGGCAGTTCTTGCCAGGCATTCAGTGGGAAGCTGGCATTTACTTTTTTTCCCAAGACTGTATATATGTCTGTTTGTTTACATTACTGTTATCTCAGGAAATAGACTGGAGTGTCTTTCTCTACTGTAACTCATGGTCCTTACTGAGATCAGCTGAAATTACAAAAACTAAAGACTACAACCTTTTTTGCTCATTTTATTGTGACATCATATTGGGATTTTTTTGTTTCTTTTCAGTTTTCTTATTACTTACTACATGTTCCTTTTCTGCAAGAAATATAATAAATTTCAGCTTGGTATTACTTAGCATGCTATGATGAGTATCTACTCGTAAATTATTACAGTCAAACTTCAAAATGTGCCTATTAACTATGGATATACAGCTGTCTACAGCAATAATCTACACACACTAGATTTAAGATACACAGTGCATGTGTGTACATAATAGAATATAATAGGAGACATAATACTACTGTTCACCTACATACAGACAACCCATAGAGGTAGGGAAAGTGAAATCTGACTCTTCAGAAAGTATACTATTTGCCTCTCTCTTTTTCAAGTTTTGGGTTTGCTTTCACCTGCCTCTATTTGTTTATTTGTGGTTAGCAAAACTGCTAAGGCACTTACCATAGGTATGGGGGTTTTCTTATGTGCAAAATATCACAAATTTTGCAATTTTCAGGGGAGTGTACAGAAGAAGTTATGAATACTGGGATTCTAAAACACAGTGAAGCCATTCTGTAGCAAAAGAATATACGTAGAACTGATTTTTGAATACTGGATATAAAAGATCCAGTGCAAAGGGGATTATCTCTAAATTAACTGCTGTACCTATTGAATAATGAATGAAACAGGGAGAAAAAGACAGAAATAATGAAGCTCTGGTGTGCTTCAATAATTATTGTAGACTCCAAGTTAGATACTCCAAATTAACTACACGAAAATCCCAAAGTAGGAATTACAGTGTTAATGGACCAGATATTTCCTAATAGTATTTAATTTATAAAAAGGGTAGGCTTTCAGAGACCTTTCATACTTTTCTTAGAGCCAGAGAAAAAGCCTCACCTCTTAGCAGGAGGTCACCAGAATGAAACAGACAAAACCTCCTAGGACTTCTGACTCAGCTCTATCAGTGTTCTTATAATTCTGTGTCTGAGCAAGTCTGCACATCATTAAGATGGGATTTCTGTCATTTTGCTCAAAGTCCACTTTATATAAATGTTGAAGTCAAGATCTAGCAATGACACAAAGCCTGTGCAATTAGTTGTAGTTAGAGTTTTTTAAACACCAGGGAATTTCTTTTGACAGGTAATAACATTGCTTGTATTTCATGCATTTTTCACTTTGGGGTAGAGAAGTTAAATGAGAAAAAGACACAACTATTGTCTCTTCAAACAGATTTTTCTTTAAAATGTATTATGTTTCTTGATTATATTAAAGTACTTTGTTTTCTAACAAGATACTTGTAATTTTATTGAAAAGACCAATAAATGCCTAAACAAAGTAACTATTGTTGGACTACTTCTCATGGAACAACTCATGTTATTTCTAGTTGAGAAAATTAAATCACAATTATATTTGGAAGTTATATATTTTAAACTGGTGTTTTAAAATTTTTTTATTATTTTCTTCACTTTACATGGGTGTTTGAAGTATAACTTTCAAAAATAAAACTTGTGTTAGCACTTGGCATGTTTCAAAGGGTTTTTTTATCTCATTTCCTGCCTTTAATTTAAAACCAACTTCTGCAATAAGTAGTCTTTGGCAGCATTTTGCAGTAGCCAATTTGCTTCTTCAAATACTAATGGAGAGATTTTGTGGATAAAACCCAAAGTAAATAGCTGATAATCTCAATTAATGAAAAGTATTTGCTGTAAAATTTTTGCAGAGAGATTTTGATGTCAACATGTTTTGCTTGACCTAAAATGCTGTTTTGCCCCAATTCACCAAAGAGAACATCAGAGAACAGCCATGTGTAGGTGTGTTTTTCAGTCATTGTGCTAATCAATGAACATTTTCCATGGAAAAGAATCAGTTTAGAGGACTTAATACTAAGCTAAAAATGGAAAATTATTCCTTTTCCAAAGTTATCTGAATCTGAAACAGAGCTGCTTGGATTAGCCACCATATCTCCATTATTTGTGGATTAGTAATAAGAACTGGACTGAAAATGAATTTTGTGTTTATCTCTAGCAAATATTACTGAATCACTGAAACCTGTCACAGATAATTAAAACATTGTGTTCATGCTCTCTAAAAAAATTTAATATATGAAATGTGGTGGAACAAGGCTGTATCTGACATAAAAACAAATTATAAGTAAAGTTGAAACTGTCTTGATATTAACACATCAGCCAATAGTGTCTTTATAAAAAAGAAAAAAAGGGAAAAAATGTAAATGTTTCTTTGAATTGTAAAAGCAGTAACACATAAGACTCCATGTGCCTCATCTGTCCTCCATTAGGCAATGCAAATACATGTTTTGCATTTTTCCATTAAAAAATGGCTTTTTCATTCTACTTCAGGAATCACTTATAGGATCCGGGTATTAGAATTCAGCATATTATTTTAAAGTAGATCCTACTGTCTTAAACCACTTCTGCTTAGTATGTCTAAATATTTGACTATTTAATGGTTTAAAACAAAACAAGAGCCTTTTCCTATAGTCTAGCCTGTTTCCATGCTCCTTCCAAAGCATTAGTTGTTTCTAAAATAAGATCTTCCCAAGGACATCTAAATAATTTCCTGTCACATCCATATCTGACTCTGACCAGTACACCAGTATGGAATTCAGTTATCAGCTGGGAAATGCAGACATACTAAACTTCAGTCTATGTTAGGAGGTATTCTACATGTTGTTAGAATGGGACAATACCAGAAATGACATAAAAGTTAATGACAGAAATAAGAAGTACTTCAGTTATTTACTCAGCATGACATTTTAAATGAAATTTTTTCTTTCTGTCTGGGTAGTAAATGCAAAACCAGTTTTTTTCAGTACTTCAGGCAATGTTACAGGATCTTCCCTTACAGAGTTTGGGAGCTATTCTAGCCAAAATTCTATCCTAACAGAAAAACATTTCACATCAAGTTTCTCTCCAGATATTTTGTACCTCCAGTGAATACTGGTAAAGTCCAGAAATGGTTGCTATAAATGGTATTGTCTGTGAGCTGCTTTGAGAAGCTGTTTGTTTTGTTGGCATTTGTCCCCTCCTGAAGGAAGGAGGGTGACTTGAAGAGGAAAGACATTACATAGAAAGAAGGTCATAGACAGATTGAACTTTGTGGAAATGTAATTTCAGTGGATTTAAACTATGCTTTATGCCAGGCAAATAGTGTTGGGTGCTGTTTTCTTCTCCCTCCAGAATCCTAGTTTAGAGCAGCTCCAGGAGATGCTTAATGAAATTATTCTTCAGTATTTAAGAATAACTTAATTATAATATATAATATATGTGAGAGCACTGTGGGTGCATAGCCTGGTTATTTATTACTATTCTAGCAAAAAAAATATATTTTTGAATGAAGACTTCATTAAGGAACACACTGGACAGAGAAGTAACCAAGAAAACTGTTTCTGCTCAGGAAAAAGAAAAATTGAAATGTAGAAGGTATGGACAGAGTGGATTGACAACACGTGCAATTTCTACAAAACAATGTTTCAAATTTCCAGATTAATATTAAACTACTGCCTCAGCTGAGAGACTATCAAAGAGAAATAAGTCCAGATTGAGGGAGTGGCATATGAAGGGAGAGGGAAAGAGCACTGAGGTGACTGAAGGAAAAATGGGCACATCATTAAATAAAGTTAATAATTAAACTATGGAAGAGTGTGGTCCATCAAAGGTGAGTAGATTTGATATTGAGGCTATGACTAATTGGGGAATGTCTTTATAGACGAGGACAAGAATAGTGTCAGTGGCAGCAGACTTCTCTGGGTACCCAAATCACTCCCACAGTATTTTATCCAAAATTATTGGAAAATTAGTAATTTTTAAAAACATGGTCATTATCTTTTCAAGAGAGGCATCCATCAAAACACAGCATAGCTAAATCTAGTTTCAGTTCTGGTCCTATAAGGAATGAGCTAATGGCTTTGACTCCAATGTCTATGGTCATCTTGCTTGCTCAGTCTTCTCACATTCTCTAAGTGATTCACCATGTCTGTCTTTAAACTTGATCTAAGATATCTGATTTTCAAAGCAGACAGAGATGAATCTGAATATTTCAATTTAAAGTTGCTCTGAAATACAATTGTCCACTATCTTTGAGGCAGATATTACCTAGTGAAACCAGTAACTGCTACATTTTACCTAATTACATGCATTAAGAAGGATCATAAAAATGGTCTCTTAAAGTGATCAAGAACTATGATGCAGTCTTAAACCATAAACTGCTTTCCTTGAAGCAAGGTAATAGATACCAGTTTTATTTATTTGTGTTTCTATAGGCAGAAGGGGAACCCAAACCAGGGAATAAGGAGAAACATACAGCTCTTGTGTAACAAAAGGATCAGATTAAATACTCAGGACAGAGATTCAAATCAAACTTTGCCTAATTTGAAAAAGGAATTTCATCTGAGGTCACTTATCCTACAGAAAGTCTTGTTACTGTAAAACTTTATAGGTTCTGCTTGTACAATATGGCTAAAAGTAAAAACAGTTCATCAACACCTGGAGCAATTCTATTCTAATCTGTTTTTGTATTTGTGGTCAGAACGTGCCTTCAAAATTGAGTCTACTGAGCTTAGGTTAGTAGTCTTCCCTAAACACTGAATGTCAGCTAAGGTAACAGTAGGCTGGAATGACAGCTGATGTGAACACAAATTCAAAGGCAGAAACTGAAATACAAAGAGAATGTACTGGGCTTTGGAGAAAGGTGGCAGTTTGTGATATCAGTGTAGCCTAAATGGGTACTTAAGTGCCTAAAGTGGTCTGCATTATCACTGAATTACTTTGGAGAAACCTGAGTGAAAATCCAACCATCAGTCTATCTCCGGGTATCTTCTAACTGAAACATGGCAGTTTTATTTTGGTCATATTTTGACCTTATCTGTTCTTTTCTCAGACACGGTATTTGTTCTAGTAAACTCTGATAAAAAGAGGTCAGCTCTGTTGTTTATGTAACTTCTATTTCTGTCTTATTCATGTTCCAACACTACCATTACACTTTGCAATCCTTGATCACAGGATTATGAATTCTTGGTTTCTGGCATTTTTCTTGAGTGTTTCAACAGTAAGAAAAAGCCCCAAGAAGCAGAGTCTGAAGGAGTTCAGCATCTTACAAGTTGTTATTATTTTAAAATAACAGCACTGCAGTCTTGGTCAGATTAACATGTCACTAGCACCTTCGATCTAAAATACAACCTCTTCCAGGCACCCTTCACCAAGTAAATCAGGAAATTATAAATAAATAAATTTTCATGTACATATATGCACTTTTTCAATCTCCAGCAAAGTAATTAAAAAAAAACCAAAAAAAACCCAAAAAACAAAAAACCAGACTGGACTTGTGTCTGTTCAGTATAGCTACCAAACTCTTTAACCTAAACTGTTCTTTGCATTTGCTCATTTATAGAATATGTCCAGTGCTAATTTGACTATAGCTAGTATTTCAAAACAAGCTGTACAGGTCAGGTTTATGTATGAATCTGATGTTAATAAATGTCTGGACATTTCTTCATCTTTATTGAATTCACTCTTCTGACATACTTTTGAAGTAGATGTCATTATTAATCCCCTTTTATAAAATACAATATCTGCAGATTTCATACACAGACAGATTGCATTTTTGAGCTGTGGGTACTGTGACTTACATAGGACACTTGGCTTTTAAGATCCCATGCAAACACTGCAGTCATTAATTAGGCAAGCCAAATGCATATCCTTAAATATAGTCTAGGAATAACTAGAATGGAATTCAGAACAGTTAGGGTGTTGATCAGAGGTCATTTGAGCTATGGATAAACAGTCTATGTGCTTAATTCCAGTCCAGTGCTTCAATAAAGAGCTTTAACAAATTCATTGACAGTCTTTCTTATTTTGTACATTATGTGGTTAGGTAGAGACAAAGGTCCTACAAGTAACTTCTTTTCATTTCTACTCTAAAAAACAGAGAGTAATTAAATAACCTCACATCCTCCAGTTGGAAAACATTTATTCTCACTTTAATACAGATATTTTTAATGCTGAATATGTCTTATATTACCATATATTGGTCCAATTTATTAGTTATGTTTGTATCAAGTGTGAGAATGTGTGGTCTTATTTACTAGGAAGTGCTAGTAAATGCACTTGAAATGGCACAATAGATTTTCAACTGAGGTTTATATGAAACTGCATCAAACATGAAACAGTGAAACTGGAAAGGCGTAAAGCCATAGATTTCAGAACTTTACTGAAGGTGATACCATCAGAAATTCTAAGAAGTTAGAAACATCTTTCCATTTTAAAACTGTGCCTCACTTCTGCAACAGATGCTTGGTAACTGTATGACTCAGTATGAACAGAAAGAAAAAACACAAAATTTCTTTCCAGACATTATGAAAGTCATAGAGCAAGACTGAAGGGAAAAGGTTGGCGAGAAGGATGCTGGCTGGAATTTCTAAAACAGAACCTTCCTTCATCTGTACTTCATGTCTAAAGCTTTGTATTCATCCTTGGCTTTGTTTCTGCCTGGATGTGAAACTGTTTTCAAAGTTTTTTTCTCTCACAAAAAAAGAGATTTCATTAAGGGACAAAGAGGGAAAGAAATATTAACCTGGCAATTTTCCAGATTAGTTCTGTAAAAGATACTGACCATTTTTACATTTCTCTTGTGCCTGCTCTAAGTCTTCTATCTTCTACTGCATATGTTTCTCATCCTCATCTTTCCTTCCTGTCAATGGAAAAAGGTTGCCATGTCAACAATTTTTTTCCAATATATTTTATATGGAACAGTTCACATAGTTACACATTCTTTTTCTACTTCCCTTTGGAAAATAATAGCAATCCATTCTTTCACACTGCCAAGTGTTATCTACAGTCCTGATAATTATATGATTCTATGATTTCTAAATTATGATTTGGTAGTTGGAACTAGATACTCTAAGAGATACTCTAAGACAAATTTCAACATAGACCTTGATAAGAATGCCAGTAGAAGCAACATTCACACAGGAGGGATTATGATTTATACTGATCACGTGCTTGGCACCGATTGAATAAAGCTTATGAAACAAACCCGAACTACCTGGTCATTAAAAGGCTGCTCATTGATCTCTTTCAGTTTTGCCTCACTTTGCACAGGTTGAAACCAATGGTGATTTTATAGTTTATTGCTGATCCTTTGCACTTCACTGAAAAGTCTCCTAGCAGAAGCAGTAAAGCTAAACAGAAACACTGAAATTAATATTCTGTCTGAGAAGATCTGTACACTCCAAGGTTTATGAAAACAGGTTTCCTTGCCACGGCAGCTGTGTATTTTGTTTTAACTGGCATAAATACTTCCAGTATAAATGATTATTTTACTTTTTTGTAGAAATATTGCAATTCAAGCAAGACAGAAACATTAAGGGCTATATGAAAATTTCTCCTTTTTTTTAATCATGAAGCTATTAGGTAAAATAAAAGAATTAGGAATCAGGATCAAAGTCAAACTGAACATTTCTGTTTAGCAAAGAAAGTTGGTTGAAGATAACTAAGCAACCTTGAAATTGTGAATGTGAGTGCTTATATTGGGCTAAGTAATCATTAGGACACATTTTTAAAAACTGAAGGTTTGCAGACAACAAACCATTAAAGAAAGGATAAAAAGGATAGAAAAGTTACAGAAGAGCAGCTGCTACTCTACTGCTGTACCTAGACTATTTCTGTCCAAGTAGTTGGTTGACATTCATTAACCCGTTGAATCTTGTGAAATGAAACATTGTGCTGATACAAGTATCCAAATTATTTTTCATGTTTTTAAAGTGAACGTTTCAAAGATAAAAAACTGAATTAACTACTGGAAAATAAAACAGATTCTTCTAGCATTAAAATTTCAAGTTATTCTAGTACTAATTTTAGAAACAGGGTAAATGTAATATTTTTCTTAACATTGGTTTCTGTTGTAAAATAGAAACAGCAAAATTTTTTGCTGTTTTGAAAACAGCAAAATTATTTCCTAAAGTATTTTTGCTTGATGGAAACTTTGAGATGTTGAAAATCCATTTTTTTGGTTAAAAATAAATACATTTCAAAGTATTCTTGTGTACACATGCTGTTGTACAGATTGATAAAAGATGTATTTCTATTTCCTCTTTTACGATTCTTCTTTATGTAGAAAGCATTGCTCTCAGACAATTAATTTTTGAGTAAATTTTTTTACAAGAACAAACCCTGGTAAATCAAAGACAGTTTTACTAGAGAACACAATGTTTAGAAGAAAGAAGGCAGCTACATTTCTGCCAAGTATTGAACAGAAATTCCATGAGGTGTTCGATCTAGCTATTTCCTCCAGAAAGCTGAAATTTTGGTCTCCTTGAAGTGAATAACAGTAAAAACTTCTTTTCCAACATGCTTCACAGAAGCCATAATTTACCGATCCTGTCAACATATATTTGCATTTTATATTCAAATGCTGAAGACCTCGTATTACTTGCAGTGCTGTTAACGGCTCCTTCTGAAGATCCACACAGTAGATCACACCTATGGAGAATGAATCTGACACTGCTTGGATCACTCCCCAGTGTTTGTGGTGTTTAGTACAATGCAGAAATCCAGAGCTTTACCAACTTGACTGGAGTCCTATGGACAATTAGGAAGTGTAAGATGGATCTATTTCTTCCACAGATTTGGCTAGAAATTGTTGTCTGGATCTAAGAAATACTTTTCCAATGAAAATGTTCTTCCAAAAAGGTTTTATTTTGGCCCAAAATGACTTTTTCTTAGGGGAAAAATATTAACGTGTTCCCAAACAGTTTTAGAGATTATTCATGCCAGTAAGCTGCACTTGCACTGAGGACAAAGACAAGCTTTTTTACTTAAATTGAATGTCTTAAGCAGCTGAAGTAACAGGCTGTAGTTTCAAGAGTATTAATATCAGAAATATTTAGAGACTGACACAATATTTCTTACCACTGTGACTCAATTTTGAGTGAAAGTCACTAATTAGATACAGGACAATCTCCTTTGTGGATTGTTCTATCATATACAGACTGTGAGACTGAACTGCTGGGAGCCTGACAAAGTATATAAAAATGAATAAAAACAGGACTATCCACATAACTTCTTTAACAACTGAAAAGTGGTATAAGATAAAGAGTTGAAAAAACTTTAACTTGGCCTCTAACTTAGCCAAGAACTCATTAGCTGGAATAAATTTTTTACCTACTTTCTTACTGAGTGAAATAAAATTTAGAGTACCTTGATAATATATATCTAATTTTAACTTACCTGTGTGTGACTGCATTTTTGACTCATATTTAAACTATAAAGTTCAAACATCAGAGGTGTCAGAGAGGCATTTGAATTCCTTCTGTCCAGAGCAGCCACTTTGATATGATGGAGGAAAAAAAGAGGCAAATATAATAAAGAACTAGTGATTGGTCTTCAGCACAGTGTCCAAGCAGAATCCATGGCACTTCAGTCCTTGCAGGACTCTGCTAAAAGACCTCATCACACAGCTGGAACTGATTCAAAGCTAATATGTCATGTTTCCTATTAAATTAATCCATATTCTTTCATTAATGCATCACTTATATTTTTGGGATTACTCCTGAGATGTGAGCTTCTTTGATTTTGTTGTTGTTTTTGGTTATTTTGGGTTTTTTGAATGTGTACTGATTTGCCTTTAACAATACTGAATTTCATTTCCTTTTTTACTGGCCTTCATTCCATAATTTCAAAGCTTACCACAAATCTCTTATCAATGCATTCAATTCTTAATTTCTCTTTTATGTGAGAAAATGAAATAACAAACTTCTTGTTTACTTCCTAGTCTCCACTACATATAAATTTTAAGTTCAGTGGCCCAGAAGTTCATGTCTGTGGAATCTTGGAATTGCTGTTCTGTCTAGAATGTTCAGTTTCCTTTTCCTCTCACTTATTTTGTTGAAAATCTTAGAAAATTGATCAATTCTACATAATTTGCTCATACTTGAGCTTGTCTTTGCTAGGGGTTTTCAGCTGATCTTGTCTTCACATTCTCAAGCTTCTTTCATAATCTTTTATTCCTTTTTTTCATGGGTTTTTTTCCTATATCTCTGTAAATGTATCCTTGCAGCAATCTATTTGCTGCCATCTGAGCACTCTTCTCTCCTTTCCTCCTCTACCTCCTTTTCTTTTGCTCCATCATTTTTCTCACCAATTATGTCACTGCTTATTAGTTATACCAGTTCAATTATTTCTCCAATGTTTTTTTAAATCAATACCCAGCAGTAGAAACTGAATAGAAAGAGGATACTGTGTAAGAGATCTGAATAAGAGGGTGACTTAAAAGGTACTACCAGCACCGAAAGCAATCTAGAACATGAAAAGAAAAACTTGTAGTAGTGATGTGGTGGGGTTGACATCTCAGTTTTAGCCAGAAGGAAGAAGTAAGTAAGATAACAACATGATAACTAATCTGTGAATTAGGGAATGAGAAGGTTAATGAAACAATTTGGCCTGGGCACTGATATTTCAATGTTCAAATAGATGCCAATGACCCTCAAATCCCCTTAGGCTGTGTGTATAAGTGCTCCATGTGTTCTTAACTCGGCTTTCATTAGCCTGAGGGTATGAATGAGATTACCTTGCCAAACATAAATGAGTAGTATTTATTTAGCATAGTCACTTAATCATTCTTGAACAAACTCCATGAATCTTTTAAACACATCAAATCCTCCAAGGCATTTCATTCTGGCACAGAGATATATTTAAAGGCATTCTGAAAAATCTTAGACACTGGCGTGAAACTCTGGCATCACTCAAGGTAAAGGCAGACCTCCCACAGGTTTCAAAAAACCCAATTAACAAATATATAATGTAAATATGAATCTATACACACACATACAAAATTAAGAAGCTGATTTTTAAAATATCATTTTGCATAATAATAATAATAATAATTTTCATTCTGTGATATTGCAACTGATTTCTAATCTCCCATAGCCACTGGGACATTACAGAATGTCATATATGTATTCTAAATAACAAAAATTGTGTGACCTCTATGGAGATTGCCCACATATGTTCTTTTGGCACATTGTTCCTGAAACAGGGCAGTTTCAGACACATGCTTATGACATATTGTCCATTTCACACGGTGAACCAACTTTATAGTATTTATTATCAGAGTTTTCCTTGCCATGATGGATTTTGCATTTATTTGGTGTGAAATCTAAACTGAAAACTGAAATTTGAAAAAAACTCCAGTGTATTTCAGAACAGTATAAACACAATAGAGTTGAGATTGGATGAATGGTGAGAAAAAAAATTATTTCAATAAGCCAGCTGTGATTCTGAAACCTCAGCGAGCAAGCAGCACTTCAGCTGGTATAAATCAATGAAAAACCATTGAAGTAATTTGAGCCACACTAGTTTATTAGACAAAGACTTGATCTCTAGTCACTTCTCCTTTCTCCATCTCAGTCAGAATTAATTTCAAAGCCCACTATTAAGCATAATTTTTGTGTATATTTTATGTATATGTATATCTTAGTTTCATTACACTTGAACAAATTACTGGACTTAGTTATATCATATAGACTTCTAACAGTCAGAAAATTCATTATCAAAAATTATTTTCATAAAATTTTAAAATAGATTTCCTATTTCTCTGGTATAGACCCAGATGAAAATGAGAAAAGCAATACCAACTATTAACACAGAGAGAGACTTTTAGATAACATGCTGTACTGCAGATGAAAATCAAGTCCACCATAAAACACCCAGACATATAAGAGTAGTTGGGAGGACAAACATATTTAGAAAAAAGGTGGTCAATGTTTATAACAAAGTATGATAATAAAGGCATATTTTCTTCAATGTAAATATGTTATTTATATAGCTTCCACAAAAGGGTAATTTTGCTTTCCTATAATCTTACTCATACCAACATTATTGAAAATATCTCTTTATCCATTTTAGTAGATATTCTGAGAAACTGCTCGTGATAAGAAATTACCCAGGGCAACAAAAATGCTATGTAAGTAAAAAAAAAAAAAAATTGCATTACACAACATAAAAATGACAGGAGTGTTTATGAAACTGATATATGAAAAAAGAGATGAAATATAAAATTTCATAGGTCACACACTCATTTAAAATATTTTAATAAAATCTGGATCATTCAAACTACCATTAGGACAAAGTAATATAAATTTTTCATGCAGTTTTCCATCCTGTATCAGCTTACTACATGTGAACATGACATAAATAGTCAGGATGCTAATTTCTTATGCACAGTGTATTCAAGTTTTTCTCTATTAAGAAATTAATTTCTGAAAATTAGAAGAATTTGTATTCTAATGACAAACATCTTAGGAATACAAAATTAAAAGTTCTAATTATATTGCTCATAGCTCCTGCAGTCTAAATCAAAACATCTGTCATGATTTGAACTCTACTTGAATCCAACTTGTGCAAAACCCAAGAACAATAAAAAGCTAACCTTACTATGCTGTCACTGAAATACATAGGAACTTTTCCTATTTAGATTCAGTGGGTAACACATAATTAATTAAAATTATATATTGAGACAAGTACCTAGGTTTATACTAAAGTTATAAAATAAAAAGCAAGATTCTCACTTAAAAGCTTGAGGGTTCCAAATTATTAAATTATTTGGAGTTGGGGTTTCAAAAGCTGGAAGTTAAGGAGACAGGAACCTATCAGATGCATCTGGACAATGTCCTTAACACCATGTTTTAAATTCTGGTCAGCCCTGAAATGATCAGGCTGTTGGACAAGATGATCATTGTAGGTCCTTCCAAAAGAAATACTCCTATTTCTATTTTTATTTCTATTTCTATTTCTATTATTTCTATTTCTATTTCTATTTCTATTTCTATTTCTATTTCTATTTCTATTTCTATTTCTATTTCTA